>CAEFZP010002892.1:97500-115000 GCA_903064625.1 Mallotus villosus
ATTTTACGATTTTGTATTAGTATTTGACGATGGACAAAGGGGTGTTAGTGCTTGAGATTGGGCGGGGCGGGTATCGATCGGGCCTTGATACTGCGGCTCCACCACCACATCACTAATGCGCAGGACTCTGGCTCCAAATGGACATAATATGTCCTCCTCCAGCTGTCTCTCCACCAGCCTGTCTCTCCCCCAGCCTGTCTCTCCACCAGCCTGTCTCTCCACCAGCCTGTCTCTCCTCCAGCCTGTCTCTCCTCCAGCCTGTCTCTCCTCCAGCCTGTCTCTCCTCCAGCTGTCTCTCCTCCAGCCTGTCTCTCCACCAGCCTGTCTCCCCTCCAGCCTGTCTCTCCTCCAGCCTGTCTCTCCTCCAGCCTGTCTCCTCCAGCCTGTCTCCCCAGCCTGTCTCTCCACCAGCAGTCCTCTCCTCCAGCCTGTCTCTCCTCCATCTGTCTCTCACCAGCTGTCTTCCTCCAGCCTGTCTCTCCTCCAGCATGTCTCTCCTCCATCCTGTCTCTCCAGCCTGTCTCTCCTCCAGCTGTCTCTCTCCATCCTGTCTCTCCTCCAGCTGTCTCTCCTCCAGCCTGTCTCTCCTCCATCTGTCTCTCCTCCAGCCTGTTTCTCCTCCAGCCTGTCTCTCCACCATCCTGTCTCTCCTCCAGCCTGTCTCTCCTCCAGCCTGTCTCTCCTCCAGCCTGTCTCTCCACCATCTGTCTCTCCTCCAGCTGTCTCTCCTCCAGCCTGTCTCCCTCAGCCTGTCTCTCCACCATCCCGTCTCTCCTCATCCTGTCTCTCCTCCAGCCTGTCTCTCTCCAGCCTGTCTCTCCTCAGCCTGTCTCTCCTCCAGCTGTCTCTCCTCCATCCGTCTCTCCTCATCCTGTCTTCCTCACATCCTGTCTCTCCTCCAGCCTGTCTATCCTCCATCCTGTCTCTCCTCCAGCCTGTCTCTCCTCCAGCCTGTCTCTCCACCAGCCTGTTCTCTCCTCCAGCCTGTCTCTCTCTAGCCTGTCTCTCCTCCAGCCTGTCTCTCCTCCAGCCTGTCTCTCCACCAGCCTGTCTCTCCTCCAGCCTGTCTCTCCTCTAGCCTGTCTCTCCTCCAGCCTGTCTCTCTCAGCTGTCTCTCCTCCAGCCTGTCTCTCCACAGCTGTCTCTCCTCAGCCTGTCTCTCCTCCAGCCTGTATCTCCTCCAGCCTGTCTCTCCACCAGCCTGTCTCTCCTCCAGCTGTCTCTCCTCCAGCCTGTCTTCCTCCAGACTGTCTCTCCTCCAGCGGTCTCTCCTCCAGGCCTGTCTCTCCACCAGCTGTCTCTCCTCCAGCCGTCTCCCTCAAGCCTGTCTCTCCTCCAGCACTGTCTCTCCTATCCTAGCCTGTCTCTCCTCCAGCCTGTCTCTCCACAGCCTGTCTCTCCTCCAGCCTGTCTCTCCTATCCTTAGCTGTCTCTCCTCCAGCCTGTTCTCCTATCTAGCCTGTCTCTCTCCAGCCTGTCTCTCCACCAGCCTGTCTCTCCTCCAGCCTGTCTCTCCTCCAGCCTGTCTCTCTCCAGCCTGTCTCTCCTATCCTAGCCTGTCTCTCCTCCAGCTGTCTATCCTATCTAGCTGTCTCTCTCCAGCATGTCTCTCATCCAGCCTGTCTCTCCTCCAGCCTGGTCTCTCTCCAGCCTGTCTGTCCTCCAGCCTGTCTCTCCTCCAGACTGTCTCTCCTCCAGCCTGTCTCTCCTCCAGCATTGTCTCTCCTCCAGCCTGTCTCTCTCCAGCTGTCTCTCCTCAGCCTGTCTTCTCCAGCCTGTCTCTCTATCCTAGCCCTTACATACTATCCTACCATCTGCACTCATAGAACTCAGTGTCTGTCCACGGAAGGTCTGTATGTAGTCTCTGGGAGGGGTGGCTGGGTAGCAGGGTGCTGTGTAGCAGGGTGCTGTGTAGCAGGGTGCTGTGTAGCAGGGTGCTGTGTATCAGGGTGCTGTGTAGCAGGGTGCTGTGTAGCAGGATGCTGTGTAGCAGGGTGCTGTGTAGCAGGGTGCTGTGTAGCAGGGGTGCTGTGTATCAGGGTGCTGTGTAGAGGTGCTGTGTAGTAGGGTGCTGTGTAGCAGGGTGCTGTGTAGCGGGGTGCTGTGTAGCAGGATGCTGTGTGTAGCAGGGGTGCTGTGTAGCAGGGTGCTGTGTAGCGGGGTGCTGTGTAGCAGGATGCTGTGTAGCAGGGTGCTGTGTAGCAGGGTGCTGTGTAGCAGGGTGCTGTGTAGCGGGGTGCTGTTGTAGCAGGATGCTGTGTAGCAGGGTGCTGTGTAGCAGGGTGCGGTGCTGTGTAGCAGGGTGCTGTGTAGCGGGGTGCTGTGTAGCAGGATGCTGTGTAGCAGGGTGCTGTGTAGCAGGGTGTGCTGTGTAGCAGGGTGCTGTGTAGCAGGGTGCCCACGCTTCTCTGGGCCTCCCAGCACTGTGCTGGAGATGGTGGCTGGAGACACACAGGGTGTGTCCAAACAGCCCAAACAGCCCAACAGGGTTGACACTTGTTTTAAAGAGCTCAGCGTCTCCTGCTGTGTGTGATAATCCCAGGGACAGCGGACGAGGAGAGAGACGAGAGATGGGGGTGGACGTGGGAGACAGGAAGAGAATCACAGAGAGCTCACCCTCTGTGATCAGTTCTATCAGCCTGGCTCACACCTCACAGCGTAGCACCGCAGGATATATACTCCCCCCTCCCCTCCCCTCCCCTCCCCACCGCTTCCAGCCTACTGTAGCTGTGTACCTCTCTGCTGCTACTGACCTGTCTCCCGGGGAAATGCCCCCCTACTGGGGGGGAGGGGCAGGAAGGGAGGATGGAGAAGAAAGAAATAAGATAGAAAGGAGAGAGGGGGCAGGAAAAGGACACTGTGTTCAAATAGGGGAGGGGAGTGGAGGAGGAGCTGTATGAGGTCTTCACAATTACAAGTTCACCAGTCTCCATGGTGAACAGTCACCATAGAGACCACACAATACCACCACATACACAGCCAGTCATGCACCCCAAAGGAGTTTCGGGGACAGACATAGCCATTCTAGGGGGTTAGTTGCCATGGCAGCGAGGTCACGAGACATATGGCGTCCCCCCCCCAGTCGCCCCCCACACCCTCTATATCCTCAATCTTCTCGCATTCCATTAGTCTAAATCCTCCACGAGCATAAGCTGTACACCACAAACATTTCCCCCCAAACCCTTCAACACATGGCCAGCTAAACCTGCCTGCCACCATCTTCATCATCAGTCCTCCCTCACCCTCTCCTCTGAGGGAACCAGACACCACTGAACCAATAACACCACAACAACTGTGTGGTGTTCCTGTAGCTGTGTGTGTCTGTGTTCCTGTAGCTGTGTGTGTGTGTTCCTGTAGCTGTGTGTGTGTTCCTGTAGGTGTGTGTGTGTTCCTGTGTGTGTGTGTTCCTGTAGGTGTGTGTGTGTGTGTCCTGTAGGGTGTGTGTGTGTGTGTGTGTTCCTGTAGCTGTGTGTGTGTGTGTTCCTGTAGCTGTGTGGGTGTGTGTTCCTGTAGCTGGTGTGTGTGTGTTCCTGTAGCTGTGTGTTCCTGTAGGTGTGTGTGTGTGTGTTCCTGTGTGTGTGTGTTCCTGTAGGTGTGTGTGTGTTCCTGTAGGTGTGTGTGTTCCTGTAGATGTGTGTGTAGTTTCTTCTAACCTTTATCAGTATCAAAACTCCAACAGCTGCTGTAGCCCAGTTTAACATGAGAGCTCTGTGTCTGTCTGACAGCTGTCTCTGGATTCCATTCAGGGAGGCAGTATTAGTATAGGCATGCTCCTGGCTTCCTCCCTCTGTGTGTGTGTGTGTGTGTGGTGTGTGTGGTGTGTGTGTGTGTGTGTGTGTGGTGTGTGTGTGTGTGTGTGTGTTGTGGTGTGTGTGTGTGTGTGTGTGTTGTACGTGTGTGTGTGCATGTGTACTGGTGTGTGTGTGTGTACCCTTGGTGTGTGTGTGTGTACCTTGTGTGCCGCTGTAGAAGTCGTCCTGAATGTTGGCGTTCATGAAGCTCTGCTGCAGGTGCACGCTGGTGTCGATGCCGCCCGGCAGAACCAGCTTCACGGTGGCGTCGATCACCCTTGGCTCCGCCCGGAATCATCAGCTCACGCCCCTACCTGTAGGTTAGGCAATAACGGCTGAGCGGTTAGGGAATCGGGCTAGTAATCAGAAGGTTGCCGGTTCGATTCCCGTGTCAAATGATGTTCTGTCCTTGGGCAAGACGCTTCACCCTACTTGCCTCGGGGGAATGTCCTGTTACTTACTGTAAGTCGCTCTGGATAAGAGCGTCTGCTAAATGACTGAATGTAAACCTACCCTTACAGGTTGTGAAGGTTCAGGGGTGTGTGTGTATATCTGTGTGTGTGAGGGTGTTAGTGTGTGAGCATGTGTGTGTGCGTGTGCGTCCACACCTGCTGAATGATCCCGTTCTCGATGTAAACATCTGCTTCCTGTGTGTAGTCATCGTTCACCACCTTGCCTCCCTTGATCAGAATGCGCATGGACCCAGTGGCAGCCCATAGTCCTGGAAGACAGGAGGAGAAAACAGTCATGTTAGAAACCTGGAGATTCACATCTATAGGCCAACCATGCTAATAGTTCTACTGCAGTTACTGCTAGCTTGCTACACTGACTGTGAACTAAAAACAAAAATATGTATGTCACTCTCTGTCTCTGCTTTCAGGGAGGCCTATAACGTTTGTAATAGCTTTTAGCATGTCAGCTCTATAAAATATTCACAACACAATGGAGTTCATTGAGGATGTATAATTTACAGATCTCTCATGTGCGAGGCTTTGAGCAGACAAGGACAGAGAAGTGAAAACGCGAAGGGCTGCGTCTCAACGGGCTACGGTGGCATCCTCTCTCTCAGACAGGAGAGTCTGAGTTTAGTCATTCAGCTTTAGGACCACTTCTACCACAACAAGCAAACAAGCTCTTCTTCAAGCATTCTGTGTGTGTGTGTGTAAGTGCTTGTGCGTGTGTGCATTCTGCATGGATTACAGTCATGCATGTGGTATATTTGATGACACAAAGCAACCAAGACACAAAGTGTGTCAAAATCAAGAATGATTCTGAGATGGACTTGAGGAGTTGAGAGAGAGAGACAGAGAGAGGGAGAGAGAGAGAGAGAGAGAGAGAGGAGAGAGGAGAGAGAGAGAGAGAGAGAGCAGCATATAAAGCTAAACTCTGTGGCTGGGTGAGTGGTATAATAGGCTGGTTTCCCAGGAGACAGGAATTGGAGAACGCGAAGACTGAGAGGCATTTCAGAAACCCCACCACACACACACACACACACACACACACATCTACACACTAAATCTGGCACGCATTGTATACACCGACACAGACTGACATAAAAAACACACACTAATACTAAATGCTATCTTACACAAAACGATTTAATCCAACCACAAATCATACTAATTAGACAGCCAAACAATGGTTTCTTTCCTGAAATTAGAGAGAGCTATGCTCTCCAAACCCTACACTCGGTTTATGCTGATTGTTTGAATGGCAGCAACTACATTGCTAATTGTCTTTTTGGGAAGATCACCCAAACTACTCCTAAAAACCGGCCTTTATGTGAGCAAACTAACGCTAGCTACGAAAGTGATTAGGTGCATTCGACATGACCTCGCTTCATGCAGCGCTGCAGCTGGCTGCAGGCGGCTGACTTGAAACAGTGAATTCTGGTTAGACTTTTTGTCCGACTTGAGACGGCGCCGAGGCTAGGTCACTGTGACGTAGCCATCAAAGTACCGTGAGATCGATTCGAGAACTGCCGGCTGTGTAGCCGAGCGCATTTTCTCAAGAGCAACTGCACGGCTTCAAATGACGACACAGCTATTTCATGATTGGCCAGACTCACACACGACAACTTTGACGCTTGTTTGTAATTATTCTGACACCTTCAGTTTCGCCAATGCTCAAATCCGGACCAAACAATTTGATTGAGTAAAACATTTGTTGAAGAAAGGGTTTTGCCACCTCTTCTACTAACGGAAAGACTAAGTTTAATTATAAATAAAGTAACGTAAGCAAACAGCGTTTGATCGGCCATGACTGACATCAACGCAGCAAACCACGAGAAGCTGGAATGTCCAACTTCACAGAGCCGTTTTCAACTCCTCCCCGACTGCAAGCGGCTACTCTCGCCGGTCGTTTCATTCAGCCGCAGTCCATGTCGAACACACTGTTGACATGGCGTTCAATGTGTGGACGCAATTTCCGTTTTGAAAATCAGATTTCGCAGATAAATCTTCTCTGCGCCTCGAAAATCAAGTTCAAAGATACATATCTATTATCCGCGTTTTATACTTGCACATCTTTTTGGCCCTAATTCACTATATGCACTATTACTTTCGCAAATTACATAGGCCTAAACCAAATCCAAATATTCCCGTAGCTAGCAGAACGTTCTCACACAAAACGCGTTTTTACGAGGAGTTTGGGTGATCTTCGGAAAATGACTATTAACAATGTACAAAGGATTCTATGTTTCTGCCTTTCAAGCAAGAGGAAAACAAGTGCAAAACTGTATGTTTCGAGCTACATCGACAACGAAGGTTGATCTAACTCACACAGTAGCTAGCTAGGATTTGAGCAGTAACATTGGCTAGCTAGTTAGCGACTTTTTGCCAATTGCCCAGTTTGAGACTCACCTCTGTAACCTATCCCCACACCACACAGCACAGGAACACACAGCAGCTCTCGTCCACATACACAAAACTTGACCTCCATACTATGACATCATAAAGGTGTCAGTAGGCTAAATGCATTCTGCATGGATTCATGTTTGCTGTATATTTGATGACACAAAGTAACCAAGATACTACATAGCAACACAATGGCTCAAATGGTGGAGGAAATAAGATCATGAAGTCCTGATGGAGATAAAGCAGAAAGATCCAGAGTTGAAATGAGAGTGAGATAGACAGAAGAGATGGAGAGGGAGAAGGCAGATTGTGGCTTCTACTAGAAGGGATATTTCAAGGACCACAATGCTGCAGTCAGACTGTTCAAACCCACACAGCTGAGGAGGGTGTGTGTGGAGTGTGTGTGAAAGGTTGTGTGTGGAGGGCTGCGTGTGAAGTGTGGTGTGGCGGGGGTGTGTGGCAGTAGTGGGTGTGGGAGAGTGTGTGTGGAGAGTGTGTGCGAGGTGGGTGGATGCGTGTTGTGTGGAGAGTGGGTGGAGAGGGTGTGTGGACGAGTGTGTGTGGAGAGTGTGGTGGAGGGTGTGTGTGGACGGGTGTGTGGGGATGTGTGTGTGTGACGTGGCTGTGGAGGGTGTGTGTGGAGGGTGTGTGTGAAGGGTGTGTGTGGAGGTGTGTGGTGGGAGAGTGTGTGTGAGGTGTGTGTGTGGAGGGTGTGTGTGGACGGGTGTGTGTGGCGGGTGTGTTGGAGCGTGTGTGTGAAGGCGGTGTGTGTGGAGGTGTGTGTGAGATGTGTGGGAGTGTGTGGCGGGTGTGTGTGGAGGTGGTGTTGGAGGTGTGTGTGGGAGGGTGTGTGTGGAGCGTGTGTGGAGGTGTGTGTGTGGAGAGTGTGTGGGAGGGTGTGTGTGGAGCGGTGTGTGGCGGTGTGGGTGGAGGCGTGTGTGTGGAGTGGCGTGTGCGGGTGTGTGTGGGAGAGTGTGTGTGAGAGGGTGGTGTGTGTGGAGGGTGTGTTGGAGGGCTGTGTTAGTGGAAGGGTGTGTGTGGAGGGTGTGTGTTTGTTGTAGTGTGTGTGACGGGTGTGTGTGGGGTGTGTGTGAGGGTGTGTGTGTGGAGGGTGTGTGTGGAGGGTGTGTGTGGCGCGTGTGTGTGCGGTTGCGTGTTTGGCGGCTGTGTGTGGGGTGGGTGTGTGTGGAGAGTGTGTGTGGAGAGTGTGTGTGCAGAGTGTGTGGAGAGTGTGTGTGGAGAGTGTGTGTGAGCTCCTCAAGAGGAAATGGAAAAGAAAGAGATGGAGAAGGGGGGTTTGAATGTAATGCAGCCTAGAGGTGTTAAGGCAGCAAAGGAAAACTGAAGGAATTAACATCAAGGCTCTCAGGCAATCTGCACAGAGACCCCTTTCACGCACAGTTACACGCACACACACACACACACACACACACACATACACATTTACAAACACACACACACAGTCATAAGTATGTGGGTCAAAGCGCTGAATCAGAGTGACAGGGGGGAGGAGTGTTTTATCATACACAGCTGATTTCAAAGCGTTACCATGACACCTGGGAATAATCATTTGAACATCTGCATCGGCTCACACTCATGCATCTCGTGATCTGGTGTGTGTTGGTCTACACTCTGCTATAATGTAGTGTTATATTCAGCTTTAACAGGCAGGTGTAGGAGCTGTACATCTGTGTGTGTGTGTGTGTGTGTGTGTTCTGCTGTGTCACAGTGGGCCTGACTGACACAACACAGCAGGCAACATTTCTCATCACCCCATGACAGCTGGCCACACACACACACACGCACCCACACACGCACACACACACACAGATTACCACAAAGTACAGGGACACACCCAGTGTTTTCATTATTTAATTCACTTCGATCAAATAGAATCCTTGTTGTGCAGGGCCAGGGAGGGGGTATGGGTGATGGTGATGGGTGTGAGAGAGGAAGAGAGAGAGGAGGCAGAGGGGGAAATGGAGAGTGTGGGACCAGAGGGTGTTGATTAATATTGAATGGGGAACAGAAGTGGGGTTGAGATTAGGTTCTGTAACAGTACACTCAATACACAGACTGGAGCAGTATGCACACATGTTTCTAGAACATGCTAAGGAGTGGGCTCACTCTGCAGAGCCTGTGTGTGGGTGGGGTGTGTGTGGGTGGGTGAGTGTGTGTGTGTGTGTGTGTGCGTGGGTGTGGGGTGTTTGGTGTGGGTGTTGTGTGTGGGTGAGTGTGAGGTGTGGGTGGGTGGGTGTGGGTGCGTGTGTGTGTGTGTGTGTGTGGGTGTGTGTGGGTGGATGCATACTGCAATAACCCATTTACAAGTGAGTCAGTAGTTAATATGGTCAGTGTGTGCGCTGCGACGCATGTGGTGTGTGTGTGTGTGTGTGTGTGTGTGTGTGTGTGTGAGTTGATGCATGTTGGAAATGAACGTATTGAAGCAGACAGCTGCCGGCTCTCTGCCCGTCTCTCTGACCTACAGAGCCACGCCGGAAGGGAGCGATGTGTGGGTGTGTGAGTGTGTGTGAGTGTGTGTGGGTGTGTGAGTGTGTGTGTGTGTGTGAGTGTGTGTGTGGGGGGTGGGGATGAGCTAGCAGTATGGTCATAGACAGAGTTAGACCCTGCCTAACCATAATGTTGTAATTTACAACCCAGTGGGAATAAGAATACAAACCTCTGAATATCATGTTTTAAACCGTAATACACACACACACATGCGCACACACACACACACATGCGCACACACACGCACGCCCAGCACACACACGGCACACACTGTGCTTCTCCACGATCACGCATGAATAAGCCATTATTGAAACAGACACACGGAGGATAAACAAACACAACAAGGAGAGTACTAACTAGGGCATCACCGAGGATTAAGGACAGCCCTAACACACCACACATGAGCACACACACACACACACACTGAGCACACGCACAAACTGAGCACATACACACACACATGAAATATAGTCGTCGATCTTGTACAACAAAGCCAGGCACCACTGGTATTTGATGGAGCTTTATATAATCTGTCAAACACTTTATATAATCTGTCAAATACCTCCATATTCATCTCTCTCTTCTCTCTCTCTCTCTCTCCTCTCTCTCTCCTCTCTCTCTCTCTCTCTTCTGTTGCTCTCTCCCATCAGGGGTTCCTAACCGGACCCCAGATTCCAGTCTACCCCTGACAGAGTGGAGACAATCTGCTTATCCTCCTCTCTCTCTCCTCTCTCCTCTCTCTCATCTCTCTCTCCTCTCTTCTCTCCCTCTCTCTCTCTCTCCTCTCTCTCTCCTCTCTACTCTGCTCTCATCTCTCTCTCTTCTTTCTCAAGCAACCTGCCATGCCACCTCGCCCCTCATCCTTCTGTACGCAGCTGCACACCACCGACACTCCCTTTTTCTCTCATCCTCTCGTCTCGCTCACTTTTATTTTCTCTTTCACAATTGCAGGTACATTTCATGTTAACAACTAGATTTAGACTCCAATTCTTCATTAAAAGCTTCCTTCGTGACAACCATGGAATAGGCTTACATAACGGGCAACAGACCAATTTACACTTCCCCACCACGCGCGCGCCTGGCATTTAATTGGCTTGATTAGCCCCAGTGTGTACAAGGCTAGTCAAAGCTTTCGACGGACGACAGACAGACCTGGCAAAGGACACGAATAACCAAGCACGATTACTAACAAGGAACGGACATCTTCATGTGTAGGCGGGTCGCGTCGCGTGAGCTATGGTAAAGGCCTGCCGGTGCCAACGCCATACAGTTATCGCTTCACACACCACTTAATACAGAAAATAACATTGACGCGAATGCATTTCGGAGCAATTGCAAATGTGATCGAACGGAAAAGGTCTCGGGGCGCGTGCACCTACCCTCTTCAACAGATTCCCAAAATCCTCCGTTTCTGAGACGAGCCTCCCTCAGTTCTCCGCGAGAAACCGTAGACAGCTGGCACCGTGCGAGTTGCAGATGCTGTTTGAGCTCCGCTGCTCGAGCCACAAGCAGCCTCTCACACGCCTGTCCACACAAGCGACAGACAAACCGACCAATAAGGGGAAGAGATCTGTAGAGCGTGCATCCCTTTTGGTACTTACTGGGCGTGTCTTGCCTCCATCCGCAGCTCCAACAGAACCCGGACTCTCGCGCCGTCGATGGCTACCGATAAAACGTCCAGTCGAGACGGAGCCTGTGTGTAGACCACTGAAGAAGTCTGTATCCGTTACCTAAATATTCCTAACAGCCAGTTGCCACAGTGTCTTGTCATGTTTCATAACGGTAGCTGTAGCCTATCGCTTATTTATATAGGATGAAGAATGACAGACTATGTTAGCACAAAAACAGTTGATTTATTCAAGCATTGGCAGCGCCAGTAGAGAGGGAGGGGGGTCGGCTGTTCCTGTGAGAGGAAACACCTACTCTGACTGGAAGCAAACACACATGACTATTTCACAAACACAAACACACACTCACACTGTCATTCTGAAGCACACACACACACATATTCACCTCACGGCAGCCGTTTGATATTGAGATTACATGATAGATCGATAGAACACAAATCACCATAATAAAACCGACCACAGTACTGTCTGAAAGGAATGTAGGATTATGGTGGCTAGGGTGCCAGAAATAGTCCTCACACACAACAGGAACACTTGTCTCTGACAGGGTTTCTCAACCCTGATTCTGGGTATTCGACATTTCACTGAAAGCGCTAGACCCTTCTGCTCCTGTAGACTCACAGTCATCTCAGCAGGTACATGACTGACACATGGGTCGCCAGGGTCGGACTCACTGATGAACTGAGAGACAGTGAGTCGTTAGATACAGACAGGAAGAGACTGGAGTGAAGGGATTTGGATTCCCAGGAGCAGAGCTGAGTAGGCCTGTTCTACACTCTCTGGATCACCACAGCACATGACTGCTACAGTTAGACACAGGCAACAGTAAGCTCTAGGCTACAACACATGAATCAGTCCTTTTTATTCACGTTTCATTTCATACATGGTTTCAAGTACAAAGTTAAAATGCCTTTTAATTAGTTCATATTCATACAAGAGTAAAATAATAGTGCCTTTTCATTACTACGACAACTTAAATACGGTCATTGTAAAGACAAACTTGATTTATTTTCCTAACAATATACTTTTTTATATTTTCAGATAAAATTGTTTTAGCACCTTTTGAAACACGACCAGTCCTTCCTGTCTTTAAAACTCATGAATTATTTTCCCATGAGACGAGTATCTGCAAGTGTGATAGTATCGTGTATGTGCTGCATGTGTCTGAGTCTGACATTGTGATAGTATCGTGTATGTACTGCATGTGTCTGACAGTGTGATAGTATCATGTATGTACTGCATGTGTCTGACAGTGTGATAGTATCGTGTATGTACTGCATGTGTCTGAGTCTGTGATAGTATCGTGTATATACTGTATGTGTCTGAGTCTGACAGTGTGATAGTATCGTGTATGTACTGCATGTATTAGAGTCTGACAGTGTGATAGTATCGTGTATGTGCTGCATGTGTCTGAGTCTGACAGTGTGATAGTATCGTGTATGTACTGCATGTGTCTGTGTCTGACAGTGTGATAGTATCGTGTATGTACTGCATGTGTCTGTGTCTGACAGTGTGATAGTATCGTGTATGTGCTGCATGTGTCTGTGTCTGACAGTGTGATAGTATCGTGTATGTGCTGCATGTGTCTAAGTCTGACAGTGTGATAGTATCGTGTATGTACTGCATGTGTCTAAGTCTGACAGTGTGATAGTATCGTGTATGTACTGCATGTGTCTGACAGTGTGATAGTATCGTGTATGTACTGCATGTGTCTGAGTCTGACAGTGTGATAGTATCGTGTATGTACTGCATGTGTCTGAGTCTGACAGTGTGATAGTATCGTGTATGTGCTGCATGTGTCTGACAGTGTGATAGTATCGTGTATGTACTGCATGTATTAGAGTCTGACAGTGCTTGTGAGTTGCGTCGAGTGTACTGTACTGTTGTGTGTGGTGTGTGTGCGGTGTGTGTGTCGGTGCATGTGTGTGTATGAGACAGCGCACTCAGCCTTAAAGCTGTCAACAAAAGAACAAAAGCTTCCTCGACTTATCGCCTGTCAATCACATCAATAGACAACAGAGAAGTATCGTAACCACGCCAACATCCTGCTTCATAGCTTATCTGTTCTAGAATCTCCTCCGGCACAGCCCGTCCCTCCCCTCGGTACAATAGACACTTCACAATACTAACTGTACACTACTCTCCCTACAGTCTCAGGCCAGGGATACAGTGAGATCGCGTATCAACCTAAAACAGCAAACACACACACAGTAAGCAGATTATCAATGTCATTCCCTAAGCAAACATGGAATCTGAGGTTATACACCGACTGGATGAATGACTGGCTGACTGGCTGACTGACTGACTGGCTGACTGATTGACATGCAGCACCTGGTGGATTCTGGGAGCACCGATCGGAGTAGTAAATAAGGACGTGTGACACCCAGTGGCACCATGGGAAGTAGGAGATGGGCAGTGTGATCACAGTGCGGGGGATGTGGTGGTCAGGTGATGTGGTGGTCAGGTGATGTGGTGGTCAGAGGATGTGGGGTCAGGTGATGTGGTGGTCAGGTGATGTGGGGGTCAGGTGATGTGGGGGTCAGGTGATGTGGGGGTCAGGTGATGTGGGGGTCAGGTGATGTGGGGGTCAGGTGATGTGGGGGTCAGGTGATGTGGGGGTCAGGTGATGTGGGGGTCAGAGGATGTGGGGGTCAGGTGATGTGGGGGTCAGAGGATGTGGGGGTCAGAGGATGGGGTGGTCAGGTGATGTGGGGGTCAGGTGATGTGGTGGTCAGGTGATGTGGTGGTCAGGTGATGTGGTGGTCAGGTGATGTGGTGGTCAGGTGATGTGGTGGTCAGGTGATGTGGTGGTCAGGTGATGTGGTGGTCAGGTGATGTGGTGGTCAGGTGATGTGGTGGTCAGGTGATGTGGGGGTCAGGTGATGTGGGGGTCAGGTGATGTGGTGGTCAGGTGATGTGGTGGGTCAGGTGATGTGGGGGTCAGGTGATGTGGTGGTCAGGTGATGTGGGGGTCAGGTGATGTGGTGGTCAGGTGATGTGGTGGGTCAGGTGATGTGGTGGTCAGGTGATGTGGTGGTCAGGTGATGTGGTGGTCAGGTGATGTGGTGGTCAGGTGATGTGGTGGTCAGGTGATGTGGTGGTCAGGTGATGTGGTGGTCAGGTGATGTGGGGGTCAGGTGATGTGGGGTCAGGTGATGTGGTGGTCAGGTGATGTGGGGGTCAGGTGATGTGGTGGTCAGGTGATGGGGTGGTCAGGTGATGTGGTGGTCAGGTGATGTGGGTGGTCAGGTGAAGTGGGGGGTCAGGTGATGTGGTGGTCAGGTGATGTGGTGGTCAGGTGATGTGGGGGTCAGGTGATGTGGGGGTCAGGTGATGTGGGGGTCAGGTGATGTGGGGGTCAGGTGAAGTGGGGGTCAGGTGATGTGGGTGGTCAGTGATGTGGGGGTCAGGTGATGTGGGGGTCAGGTGATGTGGTGGGTCAGTGATGTGGGGGTCAGGTGATGTGGTGGTCAGTGATGTGGGGGTCAGGTGATGTGGTGGTCAGGTGATGTGTGGTCAGGTGATGTGGGGGTCAGGTGATGTGGGGGTCAGGTGATGTGGGGGTCATGTGGTGGTCATGTGATGTGGGTCAGGTGATGTGGTGGTCAGGTGATGTGGTGGTCAGGTGATGTGGTGGTCAGGTGATGTCTGACAGACAGACAGACAGGGAACGTCTGCATTGTGGTGGTTTGCTGTCGCTGCTGCGTTCACAGCAACGTCATGTGTAACCTGATAGTGTAACTGTACTGTAAAAAAGTTATACTTTTAAAAAGTACCTGATCGTTGGCTGTATAAAGTCTATAAACTGGTTTATTTACTGTAAACCTGCTGGTTTACAGTGTGTGTCGTGTGTGTGTGTGTTTCTGCTGCCTGAAAATGGTCACAGAAAGACTGGCCCTAGACTAGCACCAAACTGGCCCCAGACTAGCCCCCAGACTAGCCCTAGTCTAATCCTAGACTAGCCCCTAGTCTGGCCTGCGCTGTTGACAGTAAATTCCCAGCACCACAGAACAGCCAGACATGACAAGCACCTTGAGCACATGACTATCCCCTGGAGCACATGACTAGGCCCTGGAGCCACATGACTATCCCCTGGAGCACATGACTAGCCCTGGAGCACATGACTAGGCCCTGGAGCACATGACTAGGCCCCTGGAGCACATGACTATCCCCTGGAGCACATGACTCATCCCCTGGAGCACATGACTAGCACCTGGAGCACATGACTATGCCCCTGGAGCACATGACTATCCCCCTGGAGCACATGACTATGCACACTAGCCCTGGAGCACATGACTAGCCCCTGGAGCACATGACTAGGCCCTGGAGCACATGACTAGGCCCTGGAGCACATGACTATCCCCTGGAGCACATGACTATCCCCTGGAGCACATGACTATCCCCTGGAGCACATGACTAGCCCCTGGAGCACATGACTAGCCCCTGGAGCACCACACTGTGGGAGTCTCTCTGTCTGGGATGTCTGCATCGTCTGAGAGTCAGTCTGACTAGCACCATAAGCTCTGGATGTTCCGCAAGTACAGTACAGCAAATACGTGTAAGTGTATATGTTTGTATGTGTGCGTGTGTGTGTGTGCTCACGCAGGTGTGAGTCACAGCACACACCAGTCACTACCAGTGTTTTGAGTGTGTACAAGAAGGAAACAGTTGTGTCTGACAGATTGGTGCGTGTGTGTGCAGGCGTGTGTTGATTATAGCACAGGGGGGGGTCCTCTCAACTACAGCTACCACACACACACACACACACAGTGAAGAAGACTGGTAAAAACAAAGAACCCACCATAGCGATGATCAGCCCTGCAAACCAGACAGAGTAAAACAGCAGGCTAGGTGGAGACTCTATCTGGTGGGAGGAGCTTGTTTCTCACTTCTGGTGTGTGATTGGTCAGCACCGTGGTTTCGGGTCAGCCAGTAGTTTACAAGCTCTGGGAGACGTAGTCCTGTACAAGATGGAGGAAGTGTGTGTGTATGACGTGTGTAGGGTCAGTCTAGTGTGATATCTCTGGATGACTTATATGTGTGTATCTTGTGTGTACAGTAAAAGTCAGTCCACAGTTGTGTGTGTGTTTGCATGTGTGTGTGTGGTGTGTGTGTGTGTGTGTGTGTCTAGTTGCAGGCGAAGTACTCCTTGAGCGGAGCGAAGAGGTGTCGTATGACGGGCACGCTCCAGGAGCGTCCCAGCAGCCTCTGGCGGGCTAGACGGCTCATGTTGGACACGTCGGTGTAGTGGACCGGGAAGCCAAACACCCTGGACAGGAAGAGGGGACGCACGTTAGGGTCAGGGTGAAGGAAGAGAGGATGAGGAGACACGGTGTGAGAACAGGAACAGCTGAGAGTTAACGCGTGGAAACACTCCACACACACACACACACACACACACAGCACACGCACACACAACACACACACACACGCACACACACACACACGCACACACTCCCCACACACACACACCACACGCACACACACGACACACACGCACACACACACACTGCAGGCAGGCAGTCATTCAGACCCACATACAAACATATAGAAAGCTTGCACGCACACACACACCACACACACACACCGAGGAGGACGGCTTTGTGGACAGTACCTCTCCATCTCAGTACACCCAGAGGATGTCCTCCTTGTTGTCCATGTAGACAGGGAAGTGTTGGTCTTTCCCCTGCTTCACAGAGTTAGAGCGCGTTGTTATCGTACGCAACTTCTCAAACTGCAACACACGCACACTCAGCACACACACACACAGAAAACACACACAATCAGGACCTAGCACCAATCATGGTGTCAGTGCGGCTAGGCCCAGCCTAGGGCTGATTGGAGCTCATCTCTAATGAGAGGTCACATGACTAGTCAGTCAGAAAACAGAACCATGGTGAGAGGTTTGATACCGACGCACTGAGGCACTCACACACACAGCCATACCTTAGCCATGCGTCCGTGCTCCATACACTCCTGTAAGTCCAGCTTGGCGCGTGTCTATCATCGCAGAGAGGGGTCTGTACACACAGAGAGAGAGAGCGAGAAGAGAGAAGAGAGAGAGAGAGAGAGAGAGAGAGCGAGACAGAGAGCAGAGATATCGAGAGAGACGAGCTATAGATCTAGGGAGTGAGAGAGATAGAGAGAGAGAGAGCGAGCGAGATGATCTCGCGAGCGAGATCGACGCAGCTCTGCTTCTATCGATGGCTCTCGGTCTGCTACGCTCGTCGCTAGCTCTCTCGCTCTCTCTCTCTCGCATCTACTGCTCTCTCTGTCATCGTCCGCTGCTTTGTTTGTGGGGAGTCTCTGGGTGCTCTACCTATCTTGCTCTCCGTCTTTCTGCCTAGCACTCGTGCATCTAGCGGCTCTGAGTGGCGATTCTACATCTCTCTGCTCTACTCTCGGTCGATTCATCTCGCGCTCTCGTTGCATCATGGTTGCTCTGCTAAGAAGACAATGCTCTCCCTCGCTCCGCTTGGTCTCAGTCTGTGGGTGTCTGTACTGCGTCGTCGTTGTTGTGTGGGGTCGGTCTCTCACTTCTCTTTCTAGCGGGTGGTGCGTGTCTTAAGCTGCTCATGCGATACTGTACGTGAGCATGTAGCTCGATATGTGGGCTGCCAGTCGCTGGGCTTGTGGTCTACGGGCGGTTCTCTGGGCGTGCTTTCCTGTGGCTCTGCGATTGGTCACCCTACTCAATGTCTCTCTACTGCGTTGACAC
>CAEFZP010002893.1:0-11790 GCA_903064625.1 Mallotus villosus
TGGTCGTCGTGATTACGTGGTTACTGGGGGGTGAGGGGGGGTGGTAATGTGAGCATTAGCAGAACATGACATCACTCATCCTGCTCTCTATCTAGTTCGGTTCCCCCCGTTTATGTGGCTGTGCATGAACATGTGTTGTAAACGCACACGGCTGTGTTTCTCATGATCATATCTCAGACATGAAGGGAACATTTAGGACAACATTTGTGTATAATTACAATGAAACGTTTGAAGTGTTAGTGTAGGCATAATGAGACGCTGCTGGTCTGGCTGGTTTGGCGTGGTGACGTGTGTCCTCACCCTGGCTGTCCTGTCAGTGCTGGGCCTCCTCTCCCAGCAGAGCCCCCCACACCGTCACAGGGCTCCACCCCGTCCCCCCACCCCACCCCCCCTGCCTGCCTGCTCTGAGAAGTGTTTATAATGCACTATTCATGCTTTTATATTAATCTCTTTTCTCCTCCGGCCATTTTTCAAATCACTCCCTTTGTTTACTCATGAATATTTCTTAGGCACCTTCGAATGAAGGATGAAGGAGACGGAGAGAGAGAGAGGGAGAGAGGAGGGGAGGGAGAGAGGGAGAGAGAGGGGCGTGTGTCTCCCAGCCCTATTACTGTAGGGAGGAGGGTGAGAGTGGAATAGGAGAGGGAAGGAGAGAGTGAGAGAGATGGGGGAGGAGGGGGAGGAGGGGGATGTCTGCTACATCCTTGGGTAGTTTACTGGAGAAGGCCTTGTATTTCATCATCCCATAATCTAACCTTTGAGGTGTTTTACACACTTTCTGGCGCCTAAAATAGGTCATTTAAGCAGGTTTAGCATGGCGGGCTGGTCTGCGCTGGGGCCGTGCTGGGGCCCACACCCCAGGGACACACGTCTGCCATAATTGGTAGTTGTGGCTGCGAGGCTGGGGGAGGCTGGGGGAGGCTGGGGGAGGCTGGAACGGAGCAGGACACCTATCTTCTCTGTCAGGACAGCAGCACGCCCAATCCAGCCCCAACACAGCCCCACACACAGCCCAGCCCTAACACAGCCCAGCCCTAACACAGCCCAGCCCTAACACAGCCCAGCCCTAACACAGCCCAGCCCCTAACACAGCCCAGCCCCAACACAGCCCCAACACAGCCCAGCCCTAACACAGCCCAGCCCCAACACAGCCCCAACACAGCCCCAATACAGCCCCAACACAGCCCCAACACAGCCCTAACACAGCCCAAACACAGCCCAGCCCCAACACAGCCCAGCCCTAACACAGCCCCAACACAGCCCAGCCCTAACCACAGCCCCAACACAGCCAAGCCCCATCCACACACGTACACACACACATATAAAATACAGTTCTTTCCCTCCTTTGCTCGTCACCCCCACCCAGTTTTCTGTTGATTTTTATTCATCCATCTCATCCCCCTTATCCATCCCCCTTCATCCATCCATCCCCCTCATCCACCCCCCTCATCCATCTCCATAATTTTTTCATCCGTTTCTCCCATTTTAAAAATGTTCTTCCTACATTCTGTTTTACCTTGCTGTGTGTTTGGTTCAAAGAGGATGTGTTAATAACGGCCGTCTATATAAGTACCCAGCATTAGGCTAATCTGTCAGCCATTTCACTTTTTTCTGAGAGAGGGAGAGAGAGAGAGAGAGAGGGAGAGAGAGGGAGAGAGAGGAAGAGAGGGGAGAGAGAGAGAGAGAGAGAGAGACAGGGAGAGGGGTGGGGAAGACGTAATGAAAAGGACTAAATGACAGTGGGCTGACAGTAGGATTGGCTGGTAAATGACTCCAGAGTGTCTTGCCTGCGGAGAGAGGATGGAGAAGCTCCCAGTTGGACTGATTAATTCCAGTCTGGCTGCTGGGGAGCGCAGGGTTAGCTGCCAAGAGAGCAGCCTATTACGGCTCGCGCCTCAAACCCATCTAATCAGCTCCAGCACGACCTGCTCCCAGAGACTAACTTTCCAGGGCTCGCTCCCCATTCGTTCCACACGGGGACTTAGAGATGTGGGGGAGGTGAGGGGGGGCGCGTGGGGGTTAGGGAGGGGTACAAAGGATTCTCTTTTCAGGGGATGGTTAGAGAGCTTTGTAAGAAATCCTCCTTGCCTAGCCTCGCCTTTTAGCTGCTCTCTCTCTCTCTCTCTCTCTCCTCTCTCTCTCTCTCTCTCTCTCTTTCTCTTCTCTTGCCCTCTCCTTCCTTCTCTCACTCTCATTTTCTCTCCTTTTGGTTCCAGGGGCTGTGATAGTGACAGCCTCTCCTGTGTCGTCTCAGATATGAATATGTCCCAGCTCTTAATCCAGCTCTGCTCTTCCTGCTACACAGCACTGGCACTTCTACACACACACACACACACACACACACCAGCACTGGCATAGGGCTTAGATACCTGCACACACACACACACAGATACACGCACAACTATACACACCTATACACACCTACACACTACAGACATCACTGGCAGAGGGGCTTAGATACCTCCACACACACACTTACACACAGCGTGTGTGTTAGTGTTCTAACCAGCTGAGTTACACATTACACACAGATCTGCTTCTACGTCCAGATTACTGTCAGGCAGGTAGCTACTCTGAGGGGTCAAGGTTGCTATGTTAGGGTCATGTTAGGGTCATGTTAGGGTCATGTTTGGGTCATGTTTGTTTCTCTACCAAAGTTCCATGTCCTAAGAAACCCAGCATAGCCCCACCCTGAACCACTCCTCCAGCAGAGCCACACCTGGGACCACTCCTGTGTGTTTCTATGTGTGTGTGTTTCTATGTGGTGTGTTGTGTGTGTGTGTGTGTGTTTGTCTATGTGTGTGTTTGTCTGTGTCTGTGTGTGTGTTTGTCTGTGTGTGTGTGTGTGCGTGTGTGCCTCCCACTCCTGGCAATTGTATCTTGGCCAGTGGTTTTCCTCACACAGCCAAGCACATCGCTATGGAGACCCCAGCCAGCACATCGCTATGGAGACCCACAGCCAAGCACATCGCTATGGAGACCCACAGCCAAGCATATCACTATAGAGACCCACAGCCAAGCATACAGCCCCACACACATCGCCGCGGAAACACAGAGCCCCACACACATCGCCGCGGAAACACACAGCCATTCAGGTGTATCCATGGCAGTGTGCTGGTGCCCAGCCTCCTCGTAGCTCCAGCTCTCAGGCGTCTGGATCATACTATATCCCCTACACAGGCCATACTACAACAGGCCATACTACAACAGGCCATACTACAACAGGCCATACTACAACAGGCCATACTCAACAGGCCATACTACAACAGGCCATACTACAACAGGCCCTACTACAACAGGCCATACTACAACAGCCATACTACAACAGGCCATACTACAACAGGCCTACTACAACAGGCCATACTACAACAGGCCATACTACAACAGGCCATACTACAACAGGCCATACTACAACAGGCCCTACTACAACAGGCCCTACTACAACAGGCCCTACTACAACAGGCCATACTACAACAGGCCATACTACAACAGCCTACTACACAGGCCATACTACAACAGGCCATACTACAACAGGCCATCACGGAACTGGTCACATAGTGATCGCCCAATCAGGATAAAGAGAAATGAGTGAATGTGATGAGGCTGTGTGGTGCTGGTTAACCTGGCGAACGCTCCGTAACCCTAACGACGGAGGTGCCATTCAGCTGCAGGGCTGCTGTATTAACACACTACCTAGGCTGTTGTCATGTAAATGAAGTGACAACAAATCCATAACATTCATAAATACATTTGGAAGATTACTCTCTTCGTCTAGGGAAGGAAAATAAGTATTTGGAAATGTTCCTCTTCATGATCTCACTGGTGCATTGTTAGAATGTGTGAGTGAGTGTGTGACGTGTGTGTATTTATTACTGTATTTGTGTGTGTTTCTATATTCATATCCTTGAAAAGACGTTTATGTGAGCCTACCGCATCAACATGTTCGGATGTGTGTGCTGTGTGTGTGTGTGTGCTGTGTGCTGTGTGTGCTGTGTGTGCTTGTGTGCTGTGTGTGTGTGTGTGTGTGTGTGTGTGTGTGTGTGTGTGTGTGTGTATAGCACCGCAGACAGCAGCTATCCTCCACGGCGCGGAGAGCCTCGTGTGAGGAACTCTGGGATGTTTCCTGAGCGAGCGGAGGCCTCCGTGCTTCAGTACACTCTCAACTAACCACGACGTCCACACGCCTAACGACTTTTTAAATATTAAACCCGCTGCACATCCTCACTATTGTCGAGCTCTTAATTTACCGAGCAATTAAGCGCCGGCCCTCATTTATCAGTGTGTGTTCATTTGCGGGAAACCGAGTCAGTTCTTATTAATAGATGCCATGGAGATGCTGAGGTGTTATTAATGTGCTCCCAGCGCGGGTCATGAGGGCGGGTCCAGCCAGCGTCTGAACCAGTCTGGGGATGAACGACGGGACGGACCAGCAGAGGGGCGTGCGAGGGACTTCCCTCTGCTGGAGGAGGAGAGAGGCAGGGGAGATGAGGAGGGGAGAGAGGGGGAGAGACGCAGGGAGAGATAGAGGTGAGGGGATGAGAGGCGAGGAAGGAGAGAGGTATAGGTATTCTTTCTCGTCTTCATTCCTCTTCATTTCTTCTTCTTTCTCTCTTCTCTTTCTTTCTTCTTTTCCTTCTTCTTCTTTCCTGCTTCTTCTCTCTCTCTTTCCTTCTCTTCCTTCTTCTTCTTTCCTTCTTCTTTCCTCGTCTCTTCTCTTTCCTTCTTCTTTCTTTTCCTTCGCTTCTTCCTTTCCTTCTTGCTTCTTCTCTTTCCTTTTCTTCTTCTTTCCCTATCTTCTTTCCTCTGCTTCTTTGCTCTTCTCGTTGTCTCTTGAGTCTGGACAATGTATGCCACAGCTTTCCTCTGCGACCATCTGTTTTTTCCAGAGGAAAATTATCTTAATGCCTTTAAGAGGGAAAACAATTATAGCCTTACCCTCTCTGCTTCAACACCACCACCACACACACACACCACACACACACTCTCTCTCTCTCTCTCTCTCTCGTCTCTCTTCAGCCCCCTCCTCCTCCCCTGGTAGTCTCACCTCTCATACTACTACAGGTACTAAGCCTATCACAGTGTGAGAACATGTTGCATACATTCCTGCATAGGTGTCAGATAACATGTTTCCAAGATAATTAACATTTACCTTCACCTTTACTTACATTGTCTCTGCACACGAGTTGATGAAAGAACACTGAACAATGTAAATGCTATTTTAACAGTGATTCTTCCAAAGCCTGTGTATTTCGTGTGCTGTGTGTTGTGTGAGCTGCAGTGGTGTCCAGTCTCTGGTGTACAGGAGTAATGGTGCTAACACAGCTGCCAAGCCTAGTTTTAGCTTAGCATGCTAATGTCTGCCTGGTGCCAGGGGACTTGGCTGTCTGGTGTATACAGGTGCTGGTTGGGATCTAATGCTGCGTTTTAAAAACACATTTTATTTCATGTCTGAACAGTATTTGTGTGTTTTCGTCTTTTATTAATCCGACATCCACAGTTTGAGCACAAATATGTACTCATGAGATTACTGAGCTTGTGGGTAGACAGAGCTGTGGTCCTGTTTGGCATTCAGGCTCTGGATGTAGCGGAGACATCTCAATGTTTTAATCTTAGAATGTATTAATCAGCCAGTGTTTTACAATGGTTTAGGTGTCGTGTTGTAGATGAAGATGCGCTCTCGACAGCTGCACGTGGGAATGGAGTTAAACACATCACTGTCTTCTAGTCTACCTGTCAAAGAAACACATAAGCAGCTAGCTAACAGTGACTAGTTAACAACAACAGCTAACAGTGACTAGTTTAACAACAACGACCTCCACACCTGCTCCCCCCACTGTTGTGGTGGTGTTGGTGCCTGTGCTGCAGTGTTGTGTATGACAGTGCCTGTGCTGCAGTGTTTGTGTATGACAGTGCCTGTGCTGCAGTGTTGTGTATGACAGTGCCTTTGCTGCAGTGTTGTGTATGACAGTGCCTGTGCTGCAGTGTTGTGTATGACAGTGCCTGTGCTGCAGTGTTGTGTATGACAGTGCCTGTGCTGCAGTGTTGTGTATGGCAGTGCCTGTGCTGCAGTGTTGTGTATGGCAGTGCCTGTGCTGCAGTGTTGTGTATGGCATGCCTGTGTTTGCAGTGTTGGTATGACAGTGCCTGTGCTGCAGTGTTGTGTATGACAGTGCCTGTGCTGCAGTGTTTGTGTATGACAGTGCCTGTGCTGCAGTGTTGTATGGCAGTGCCTGTGCTGCAGTGTTGTATGGCAGTGCCTGTGCTGCTCCCGTTCCTCATCCAGACAGCCAGTAAAGCACCAGGAGAAGCCAGTAATAAATTGTCCTTTCATCGACGCACAAGACACATTTTTCTCTTTCCTTCCCATCTCAGTGTCTCTCTCTCTCTCTTCTCTTCAATATGTCTCTCTCGCTCCCCCCCTCTCTCTTCGTTCCCTATGTCCCCCTCCCTCCCTCTCTCTCTGTTCCTCCTCCCCCTCTCCTGGGAGTGCTGCCAGGGCCCTGTGGTTGAGCTGGCTCAGTCACTGTGGTGCTGTATGGCCTCTCAGTACCCCACACGCCCAGAGCAGGGGTCAGCGTGTGTGTGTGTGTGTGACTGGGATTGGTAAAAATCTTTATAATTCTCTTTTACACAAACACACACACACACACACACACACACAACATCCTCCTCTCCCCTCCTCAATGCCCCTCCTCTCCCTCCTCCTCCCCAACTCTCCTAATCTCCTCCTCTCCTCTCTCCTCTCTCCTCCTTCTCTCTCGCTTCTCTCTCCTCTCCTTCTCTCTCCTCTCATTCTCTCCTCATCTCCTCTCTCTCCCTCGTCCTTCTCTCTCCTCTCCTTCTCTCTCCTCTCTCCTCTGCTCTCCTTCTCTCGTCTCCTTCTCGCTCTCTCTTCTCCTCTTCTCTCGTCCTCCTTCTCATCATCCCTCTCCTTCTCTCCTCACGTCCTCTCCTTCTCTTCTTCCTCTCCTTCGCTCTAGTCCTTCTCCGTCTCCTCGTCTCTCTCCTCTCTCCTCCTCGTCCTGTCTCTCTCTTCTCGTCTCCTCTCCTCTCTCCGTCTCTCTCCCTCGTCCTCTCTCTCGTCCTTCTCTCTCCCTCTCTCCTTCTCTCTCCTCTGCCTCCTCTCGCTCTTCGTTCTGCATCTCTCCTTCTCTCTCCTCCTGTCTCTCTGCCTTCTCTCGTCCTCGTCCTTCTCTCTCCTCTCCGTCTCTCCTCCTGCTCCTTCTCTCCTCCTTCTCTCATCCTCTCCTTTCCTCTCTCCTCTCCTCTCATCCTTCTCTCGCCGTCCTCCTTGCCTCTCCTTCTGCTCTCCTCTCTCTCTCTCTCCTCTCCTCCTCTCCTCCCTCTCCTCTCCTTCTCTCTCCTCGTCCTTCTCGTCTCCCTCCTCCTCTCATCCTCTCCTTCTCTCTCCTCTCCTGTGCTCCCACTCTGCCCACCCCACAGCAATGCTTCCGCTTTGTAATTGCACAATTAGTGCCAGGCCCTGGTTTTCATACATCACAATGGAAGGCTGTGGTATTAACACCGCAGTGTTCCAGCCTAGCAGGCTGGGCTAGGAGAGGTGCATTAAGGGCAGCGTTTTGTAAATGGAGCCAATTTATCATGATCTGTTTTGTGCTCCACCCCCCCTCCACCACCCCACCACCCGCACACTCTCCGCCCCTGCAGTGTCTTTCAGGATGACCTTGCACTGGGGGTTTGTGGAGGTTCAATTTGCTCATTGTGACTCGCTGCATAATTTCCGCACGGCCGCACAGTCCACCTCCCGCGCACACACACACACATGCCGTCCACACGCATGGCACACACACACGCGTCTAAAACACACACCACACTTCTACATGTTCACACACACACACACACTCTCTCACAGAATACACTCCTGCCCCTGATTGCTATACTGCCACTTGCTCTCTCTCTCTGTCTCTCCCTCACTGCGTCTCTCTTTCCCTCTCCAAGCAAAATACACTCATTTATATCCGGGGCTAAGCGTTGTTCATTTGTAGATGGCAAGCTGTATAACACGGGTAATTCCTCCAGCTCTCTCCCTGTCGCTGTCATAAGCAGTGCATTAACCAGGGAGACAGGCCTCTCCCACTCCTCCCTCTCCATTCTCTCCCCTCTCCTCCCTCTCTCCCCTCTCTCTCCTCTCCTCTCCCTCCTCTCCTCCCTCCCCTCTCTCTCTCCTCCCTCTCCTCTCCCTCCCTCCCCTCTCTCTCTCTCCCCTCTCCCCTCTCCCTCCCCTCTCTCTCCTCTCCTCCCTCTCTCTCCCTCCCTCCCCCTCTCTCTCTCTCTCATCTCCTCTCTCTCTCTCCCCTCTCCCCTCTCCCTCCCCTCTCCCTCCCCTCTCTCTCCCCTCGTCCCCTCTCCCTCCCCTCGTCTTCTCGTCCCCTCTCCCTCGCCCCTCTCTCTCTCCCTCTCCTCTCTCTCCCTCCCCTCTCTCTCTCCTCTCCTCCCTCTCTCTCTCCCCTCTCCCTCCCCTCTCTCTCTCCCTGCTCTCTCTCTCTCTCCCCTCCCTCCTCTTCTCCAGTCCCTGGGCTGGAGGCTGATACTGGGGGCTGGCGTTGAGGCTATTACCAGGGTTGGGTTCTGGGGCTGGGTTGGGGCTGGGGGCTGGGGTTGGTCTGGGGGCTTGGGTGGGGGCTGGGGTGGGGGCTGGGGTAAGGCCTCGGGCTAAGTCCTCCTTATCAGCCTCCACACTGGATCAGCTCACCTCCAGGCCTTATCTCATATCTTAAAGCCTGCTTAGAAACCATGCTCTGATCTTCTCTCCTCTCTCCTTCTCTCTCTGCTCCTCTCCTCTCCCCCCACCTCTCTCTCTCTCTCTCCTCTCCTCTCTCTCTCATCTCTCTCTATCCCCCTACCTCTCTCTCTCCTCCCCCCTCATCTCTCTCTATCCCTCTACCTCTCTCTCTCTCCTCCTCTCATCTCTCTCTATCCCTCTACCCTCTCTCTATCTCTCCCTCCCCTCTCATCTCTCTCTATCCCTCTACCTCTCTCTCCCTCACTCTCTCGCCCCCCTCATCTCTCTCTCCCTCTCCTCTCTCTCTCATCTCTCTTGTCTTTCTTTTCACCAACTACTCAACTTCTCTTTTCATCCTCCTCCTTTATTCCCTCCTTCCTGTCGGCGTGTCCCGGGGGGCACCCCCTCCCCATATCCCAGCATCCTCTCTGTTGCCAGTCCGAAGCCTGCCTATTGGCTGATATTAATCAGTCAGACAGCCGACAGCTATGGAGAGAGATATGTCTCAAAAGTATCTCAAATTCGTAAATGCAAGTACCATGATCCACAAATGTTTCCCACTGAGCTGAGTGGGGGTGATGACTGTCCAGGGTGTTGCTGTGGCACGTCTAGACGGCGTGGATGATGCGACACATCCAGAGATAATAACTTCTGTTTGTGTGTCTGGACAAATCATGTCTATTAGACACCAGCTTGAACACATGGGAACGCAATTACACACAATCACAATGAAATAACAAATATAAAAGCTCTTCTTTCAACATGTTATACTATCAAGGATGATTTCCTGCCTGATAATGGAGAACGTGTTTTACAATCTAGGCTATCTTCCTGCCATATAGGGAGAACGTGTTTTACAATCTAGGCTATCTTCCTGCCATATAGGGAGAACCCTAATCACTAAGAGATCACTGCTTACCCAGAGATGGTAGAAGTCACACATCCTCCAGTCAAGTACAAGGACAGATCCTCATGTTTAAAAGGTGAAGTACTTTAACTTGACCCAGTACTTACTGACGACACTTTTACACTCAAGTTAAAGTAAAGAAGTGTGGGCTCAGATACACACAACAATAACAACAGTAATATATTATAGATGTGATATATAACAGTTCTTGTCTGTAGGGGAACAAGCCTAGTGAAGGTGTAAACGCAGCGATGCTCCAACCTGCCAAAGCCTCCAATATTAACACAGCAGAATAACAACGTTTACAATATAATTGAGTTGAGTGATTGTGCATGAGGACTATAGTACAGGTGGTGTTTCAGGAAGTCCCTGTTCCAGTGTTCCGCAGACGGCTGGTATCACATGTGAAGCCCTCTCCAGGCTCTGTGACCGTGCTGGTGGCGAGTGTTGTTGTTGACAGAGAGGCCTCCATGTTGACCAACACTCTCTCTGTCTGCCTTCTCTCCCACCTCCCTGTTAATGCCTCCGTATCTACTTGTCAAACACCCCACTTGTGCTGTTCGCTTCCACGAGAGTCTTGGCACCACTGGCTCATCTCCTCGTTAACGCAGAGAGAGCAATCACTGTTTGCCGTTTGGAGGACAAAACATGTTGCTAACTTTTTTTGAGGACTCCGAAGGGTTCCTGACTTTCATTATTTTTTGTTTCACCCCCATTTCCATGATAAGTGGCCAACTACCTGCTCAGCACGGGGTCAGAGCGGGCCAGTGGACTGAACCACTCCCACCACACGGGGGGGAGGATGTCGGGGTGGGGGGTGTGCTGGGGGGTTCTCAATCAAGCCAGAAGATTATGCAAATGGTCTGAAAACAGACAGAGCCAAACACTAAACAACATTGATGTATTTTATCATGAGCTTACTGATCCACACTAACTACAACCCTAACTACAACTAACACCCTAAATACTACACAACACTACCACCCTACCACACACCAGCATCGTGCTTGATGACTGCTGACATGGTCTGTGTGTGTGTGTGTGTGTCTGTGTGTGAGTGTGTGAGACTGTGTGTGACTGTGTGTGAGCTGTGTGTAAGTGTGTGTGTGTGTGTGTGTGTGTGTGTGTGTGTGTGTGTGTGTTGTGTGTGTGGTGTGTGTGTGTGTGTGTGTGTGTGTGTGTGTGTGTGTGTGTGTGGTGTGTGTGTGTAGGTGTTGTGTGTGTGGTTGTGTGTGTTGTGTCGTGTGTGTGTTGTGTGTGTGCGTGTGTTCCTGTGTGTGTGTGTGTGTGTGTGTGTGTGTGTGTGTGTGTGTGTGTGCGTGTTTTCTCTCGCAGTGCGTGTCTGTTGTGGTGTCGTGTGTGTGTGGGTGTGTTGTGGTGTGTGTCTGTGTGTGTGTGTGTGTGCTGCGCCTGTGTGTGTGTGTGTGTGTGTGGTGTGTGTGTGTGTGTGTGTGTGTGTCGTGTGGTGTGTGTGTGTGTGTGTGTGTGTGTGTGTGTGTGTGAGTGGACTGGTGTGTGTGCTTTGGTGTGAGTGTTTGTGTGTGTGTTCTTGTGTGTGTGTGTGTGTGGTGTGTGTTGTGTGCGATAGTGTGTCTGTGTGTGAGCTGTGTGTGTGTGTGTGTGTGTGTTGTGTGTGTGTTGTGTGTGTGTGTGAGTGGGTTTGCAGTGTTTTCCTCTGCAGTGCTTCTCTGTAGGAGGTCAGCTGTGGTGTGTGTGCAGACTGTTAACGCGGTGATGATGTATTAATTCTCCAGGTTCTATAGGAAGTGATGTGATGGTCTCCAGGTTCTATAGGAAGTGATGTGATGTCTCCTTCCACAGAACACCACAGCTGGGACATGATTACTGCACAACTTCTGTTCACTCACAAACAGGTCTAACGGTATGGGAGCAGTAAGATGATTTGGTATTATATGGATGATGTTTCTGGCCCTAATTTGTGTGCGTGTGGTCTGTGTGTGTGTGTGTGTGTGTGTGTGTGTGTGTGTGCTTGTTTGCGAAGATCAGTAGACAGATGCCCTGAGTGTGTGAAGTGTTGCTCTCCCTTCCCATCATGCATCATCTTCCGTGTTCAGGCGGCTCACGCCACTCATCATCAGACCTGGTAGACGTTCTCCTCGCTCTCTCTCTCCCTCTGCTC
>CAEFZP010002894.1:0-99235 GCA_903064625.1 Mallotus villosus
CACGTCCCCTCCGTCCCCCCCGGTTCCTAGGCCCTTGCTTGTTTGGTACCTTTACTTATAGAGAAAGGAGAAGACATTACCCCCATAATAGAAACTGATGCTTGTGGTGCACAATATAACAATTTAACCCATTCAGTAAACCCGTCTCCGAAAGCATACTCCTTTAAAGTTTTAAACAAATAATCCCACTCAATATGATCAAATGCTTTTTCGGCATCTAGTGATACCACTAATGCATTAAGTTTCTGAATTTTAACATACTGTAGAATGCCTAGTAATCTCCTAATGTTTGAATATGATTGCCTGTTTTGGACAAAGCCAGTCTGGTCATGTCCCACAATTTTTGGTATAATATGATTAATCCTAGTGGCAAGAAGTTTAGCTAAAATTTTACAGTCTGTGTTTTGAATACTTATTGGTCTATAGGATTCGGGATATTCTGGGTCTTTGTTTTCTTTTAGTATCATATTAATTTTAGCCAATTGTAATGATTGAGGAAGCGTTTTGATTGACAAAGAGTGTTTAAGCATTTTAGTAATTAGGGGCGAGAGAGTACCTTTAAAAGTTTTATAAATCTCTGGAGGAAGACCATCTGGACCACAAGCCTTTCCAGATGCTAAGGTTCCTATCACCTCCTCAACCTCCATACAAGATATATCCATATCACACTTAATCCTATCTTCATCAGATACCTTAGGAAGTGTTATACATTGAAAAAAAACATTCATTTTATCATCCATGCCCACTGTTTTTGATGTATACAGAGATGAAAAAAATTCATTAAATACATTAGCAATTTCAATATTTGTATAATGCAGCTTCCCATGTTTATCCTTAATTTTATCAATAGATTTGTTTGATGATTTGTTACTTATAAGATTAGCTAAATACTTCCCTGATCTATTAGCATATTCATATATCTTGTGTTTTTGTCTAAATAAACCCTTTTCTGCATTCTGAGATAGAAGTGTGTTTAGGGCCGTTCTAGTTCTTATAACTTTGTGCCAGTTTGCATTGCAGCCATTGTGTTTATGTTCAGATTCAGCTTTTTGTAATTCCAACTCAAGGCGTTTCTGTTCTTTCAACTTATTTTTCTTTTTAGCTGAACAATATGATATAATAATACCTCTTAAATAAGCCTTAGTTGTTTCCCATAAGTTTGAGGGATTTGTGTATTCATTATCGTTCTCCTGGATAAACATTTCTAATTCTTTTTGAGCCATGGAACAAAAAACTGGGTCGGATAGTATAGACCTGTTACATTTCCAGCTGTATCTGTTTGATTGATTATATGAAATGTGCATACCCAAAAAGACTGGAGCATGGTCTGATATATGAATAGATCCAATATTACATTTTTCAATTTGTTCTATAGAGGATTGTGGAACAAGAAAAAAGTAAATTCTAGAGTAAGACTTGTGGGGATTGGAGTAAAATGTATAGTCTTTACTGTCTGGATTCAGCAGACGCCAAGCATCTATCAGACCAACTTCATCTAACATTTGACGAATAGCTTTTTGTCTACGGGTTGGAATGGTTGATAGATTGCTAGGATGCTTATCTAATTTCCCATCTAACACACAATTCCAGTCACCACCAATAATAACATTAGGGGCACTATATTGTACAAGCAATGAAGTTAATTTAGTAAATAGGTTCCAATGGATATTTGGTGCAGCATAAACATTTAAAATGCTTATCATTTCGCCATATAGAAAGCCATATAGAAACACAAAGCAACCATCTGGATCAGATTCACAATGCTCAACTTTTAGTGGAAGGTCCTTATTAATTAAAATAGCAACTCCCCTACTTTTGCTGTTATATGAGGCAGAAAATACTTGCCCAACCCAATTTCTCTTTAGTTTGGAGTGTTCAGCCTTTGTTAGATGTGTCTCCTGTAGCAGTCCAATAGCTACATTCTCTTTTTTCAAATAAGACAAGATTTTGCTCCTTTTTATGGGGTGTTTGCATCCTTTGATGTTCCAGGAACAAGTTAAAATGGAATTATTGAATGACATGAGGGATTACATTTTAAATATTTTACTGAGGCTTATATTCCACCATATAATATAAAGTAATGTACAAGGCACTGCTCTGTTGATAACAAATATGAGTAAACCTAGCTCATTTACAACATAGAAAAAACAAAAACTAAATGAAACACTGACTTCACAATACATGAAACACATAACCCAACTCCTCCCACCCCAACAGCAAAAGGCCCAGACCAAGTCCAAAGGACGTGTGCTGTGCCTAGCCATACCCTAACCACTGCAGGAAGGAGCCCATGTCTGTCAATTATTTTAATTAGCAACATAATTCAAGCAAGAACTGCTGTTTTTCAAAATACAAATAAAAAGAAGAGAAAAACAGACCTTGTCTCTAGTATAATCCTTACCATCTTGATAAAGCAAAAGCAAATCATCAGTTAATAAAATTTAGTTAGGACCTAATTCAAGAGTTCATCTGTTATGTTATGTTAACTGGGGAAGGGAGGAGAGAAAAGAGGAGAAAAAAAAAGAAAAAAAAAGAAAAAAAACTTCTGTCAGCACTAAGTGCTATTATTTCACGTGTGTATTTGCTTGTTTTTTTTTCACTTTTCACCCCTCAGTGAGTTTCCCCCCTCTCCTTCACTTCTGACAACATTGAATGACAACAATATTCAAGAGATCACTTTATCATTGGTGCGCACGGGGGTCTAATAATACACACCGATATGACCCTGTCAGTCCATAGGTGAGGCAGGTTCACTGACCTGTATTCTATTTACGTAGATTTCTGCCTCTTCTGGTGAATGAAACCTCGATTGAATACCATCATGCTCAATAGATAATATCGCTGGGAAGATCATAGCATACCGTATTCTCAGTTTCTGGAGTCTCTGTTTCACCGGCTGGAACGCCCTGCGCTTGGATTGCACTGCTTCGCTGAAGTCGGGGAAAAAGTGAACTCTGTTATCTTTGAACCGGAGCTCTCTTTTCTCACGTGCCAGCCGGAGGATCTTCATCTTATCCTGGTAGTTAAGGAACTTCACAATGATCGGCCGAGGTCGCTTAGATGTGTCGGTCCTGTTGCGCACACCGAGCCGGTGGCTCCGCTCCATGCAAGGTGGCTCTGTGAAGTTTTCCTTCCCGAGTAGTTCCGGGATCAGGCGTCGCAGGAAAGTTGTAGTATTCGTATCTTCGGAACCCTCCGGAATGCCAACGACCAACAGATTTGACTGCCTGCTTTTGTTTTCCATATAGTCCACATTGGATTGTAGCGCCTGTTTTTCTCCAGAGCGTGAATGCGTTTGAGCGCATCTGCTACTTCATCTTCGGCTTTACTAATCCTTTGCTGCATTTCAATATTTTGTTCTGCCAAGTTGCTCATAGAAGTGTCCAGCTGGTTCACCTTTTTGTCCAGTGCTTGGATGTTTGACAGAACCTCCTGCTTGCTGTCCTCGATTGCGCGGAGAATAGTCTCCATTGTGTTTTCCATTGTTCTGCTCGCGGTCAAACTTTTCACGCAGCGCAGAGTTTCAAAAACACACACACACCTGCAGCTTTCGGGAATAATATGTTCGGTCCAAGTTAGGAACTGTTGCCTTTTTAGTTCAATATAGTTTAGACAGACAGGCCCGAGTGCAGAGCTCACTCATGCACGTCCTTCCACTCCACCATCTTGACAAAGGGTGTTCTTAATGAATTATGCAATATGAGTACTAAATGCTTGAAAATATCACTAGAAGGGAAAAACTTAAGGGGACAGACCCACCTGCAACCAAGCAGGCACACCCTACAATTTCAGAAATTGTACGCTCTCTAGTTGGCGTTGTCATTTCATTCAGACGAGAACATGTTGCGATCATGGCGGACGTGGAAACAATGTTCCACCAGGTAAAGGTGTCTGACGATGACTCCGATTTACTGAGGTTCCTCTGGTGACCAGGTGGGGACTACAATAAAGCTTTGACCGAACACAAGATGACCGTGCATCTGTTTGGAGCCACATCCTCCCCCAGCTGTGCTAATTTCGTGTTGAGGAAGTGTGCTGAAGATCAGAGTAGACAGTTCAAAGCCGAAGTTGTACAGACAGTCTTACAGAATTTTTACGTGGATGACTGCCTCAAGTCCGTTACCACAGACGAGGCAGCCATGTCGATGTGTCAAGACCTCATTAGAATATGCGCCTATGGAGGCTTCGGTCTCACAAAATGTGTTAGCAACCGTCTGAAAGTGCTCGACCATCCCAAAGTCTGAACTGGCTGGAGAGTGTAGTGGCAGTTTTTGACATAGTTCTGTTTCTTTAAGATGTTAAAAGTAAGTTGCCCTGTAGAAGGTATTTATGGTGTTGTTTTATCATGTAAAAGTCAGAATGTCTAGGTGGGGGTTGGAGAGATATAGAGATATAAAGCTGACCTCTTTGCCATGAAGCATTTGCATACAGACTATAGGAGCCGGTGTTCTGTTTACAGGAGATTACATCAAAGGGCAAGAGACACTGGTCTCAGAGTTTTATCATCCTAACTGTCACTAATCAATACTGACCAACCAGAAGAAGGTATGCATTGATTGATGAGGTACATTTGGTTGTATGTTATATAATGGGGGGCTTTCCCTACTGTCGCCACCACTCCCATGAACGATTCGTGAAATTGACACTATCCTTCTTGGTGACTGGTCAGCAAGGCCTTGTTTGAATCTGTACGGGTATAACCTAAATAAATTGAATTGAAACCGCATTGCCTTGACCGTTCATATTATACAGTACTTTATCGAAAATCCGCCATAACAAGAGATGAAAACTTTGGATCTTGACCATGATGAACTTCCTCTGGAGAGAGCCCTTGGACTCAACTGGTGTGTCGAGTCTGAAAATGTTAAGTTTAAAATTACCCTCAGAGACCGCCCATTCACAAGAAGGGGACTTCTTTCTGTGGTCGGTTCAGTGTATGACCCGTTAGGCATCCTGTCGCTTGTGGTTTTGCCGGCAAAGACCATCCTGCAAGGCCTTTGCCGACTGAAGATGGGATGGGATGATGACTTACCTGAACACATCAAGAAGCGGTGGTCCGACTGGTTAACAAGTCTTCCTACTTTGGAGAACTTCTAATTTCCGAGATGTCTGAAGCCTGAAGGATTTGGAGAATATGGATTTGCACAGCTACATCACTTTGCTGATGCAAGTGAGTATGCTTATGGATCAGTCAGTTACCTTCTCATGCGGAGCACAAGTAAAACACTGCATGCGTGCGTTCATGATGGGCAAGTCCAGAGTGGCACCTTTCAGACCTACCATTCCACGAATGGAGTTGACCGCTGCCACAGTAGCCATGAAAACGGACGGTGTCCTGAGAAGAGAGCTCCAACTAGATCTTGAACAATCAATGTTCTGGACTGATGTTCTGTTCTGATGGTTCCTTAAATATCTTCAAAATGAAACGACACGTTTCCGCACGTTCATGGGGAACAGAACTTCAGCTATCCTGAAAGGCTCTGATGTGGAACAATGGAGACATGTTGGCCCTGACAAGAACCTGGCTGACTACGCCTCTAGAGGCCAAAGAGTGGATGAATTATTGAAGAACACAAGTTGGGTGTCAGGCCCATAATTCCTCTGCAGTCCAGTTGAGTGCTGGCCGAGGAAAGAGATTTGTTCGGATAATGGGATACATTTTGTTGGAGAAAACGGCGAGCTGAAGGTGGCCATTGCCGACAGGAACTCCTCACAGCCTCCTGAACTCCTTTCAGCATCTGTTCCACCAACATCAGATCAAGTGGTCATTCAATCCAACTGCCGCTTCACATCATGGTGGAGTGTGGGAATGGCTGATAAGATTCATAAGGAAAGTGATGAACTCCACTGTGAGAAAGCAAGTCCTTGAAGAAGAAGGCCTTCATACAGTCCTGTGCAAGAAAGAGTCGATCATCAACAGCCGACCTATCAAAAAAGCATCAAGTGATCTGAATGATTTGGAGGCGTTGACGCCAAATCATCTCCTGTTACTTCAAACAAAGCCGTCCTTATCTCCAGGATTGTTCAACCAGGATGACCTCTACACAGGGCATAGATGGAAGCAGGTGCAATATATGTCTATTCTGGAAAAGATGGATAAAAGAATACTTACCTCAAGTCCAGGGGCCTCATGTATAAATCTTGCGTACGCACAAAAAGCTTGCGTACGCTGGTTTCCATGCACACTTTGTGATGTATAAAAATGTACTCAACGTGAGAATGTGCGGGCCGTCACGGAAACTTTTGAGCAGTCGTGAGAATGTGCGGACCGTCCGCAAAGTCTTGTCTGGCTCTGTAACATGGCAAATTCTAACTGAATAACTTTAATAACTTTAATAATTTCTGTTAAATTTGAGGGTGTCAAACGAACGACAAAGTCACTCAGGAAATCCATGTCGCGCCACCACTCGTTTCTTACTTTCAAATTTGACATCAGACCATTTCTTCTTACTTTTTGCCATGGTCCGATTCTCGGAACCCACAGCATTTACGGCCCTATAATAATAATAATGATTTTATTTGTAATGCACTTCACATTTAGCTAAATCTCAAAGTGCTACAGGTTAAAAACAAGAAAGGTTGCAAATAGTGACAGTTTTCCACTCCGCCGACTTTCTTTTGTCGCTAATACCTGATGACAGGCCGCCAAACAGGACACATTTTCTCGCCTCCACCTCTGTTGTCAGAACCTTGATCTGACAGTCTGAATGTTTTCGTTTTTGCGTGTTTAGCCAGTTTACCGTATTTCTTCGAATAAACGCCGCAGCGTTTATTAAATGACGTTCATTTTTGTTGCAGCGTTATTCGAGGGCGGTGTTTATTTGAAGAATTACGGTAATTCTGAAAAATTGAATCACCTCAGGAGCGCATTTATAGGCCATCTGCATATTCATTTATGGGAGGAGGCAAGGCGGGATCAGTGGCTCGTTCACGTGCGGTCAATCTCACATGTGATTTATAAAGGAAAGGTGCGCAGGACCTAGTGTACGACCGGTTTCTTTCGGTTTCTTCTGGTATGAAAGCTGCGCAATCCTTTATACATGAGGCCCCAGGAGTGCCAGTGGTGGGCAACAGCTTCAAGAAATTTCACGAAAGGAGACGTTGTTCTTCTTGTAGATGACTATGCGCCAAAATTCATGGATTATGGGAAAGATTGTTGAGACAGTTCCAGACAAGAAAGGTCTTGTTCGCAGAGTAAGGATAAAGACAAAGACCAATGTTTTGGACAGACCCATCACAATGATCTGTCTGCTTTTGGAGTCCGACCGGGCCAGTGGTAAAGACTGAGCCCCCACGATGAGCCATGTGCTAGCAACCTCTGGCTCTTTCTCTCTTTTTTCTATCTTTCTCTCCAATCTTCATTTCCTTTCTTTCAAAATGTGATTGAAGGACATTAGACATTTAGCATGCCTATCAAAGGCACTACTTGTCATGTGCTTAAACATTGAATGTTTAGATATGGGTATTCTCTGTTCTTGATATTCTTCGAAAGTTTTTAGAAAAGTGCTAATTGTTCTATGATGCTGCATTATTAGAACAACTAGAGCATACCATTTCTGGAGAAATTGTAGGGTGTGCTTGCTTATGTCGGTTGCAATACCAATAGGGTTCTTCCTGACGGAGGAATCCTAGTGAATATGATTGACATGATTTGACCTGCAGCAGGTGATTGGACAGATGTGACCCAAGTCACATCTACCCAATCACTTGCTTATATATAAAAATAAAAATTCCCACCCCACCGACACTGCCACTAACATGCTGTTATCCACATTAACTGAATCACTGGACACCCTCTGCCCCCTGTCAACTAGGCCTGCGCGATCTTCTCCCTCCTGCCCGTGGCTCACTGATGTTATTCGTGAAGAACGTTCCACCCTTCGAGCAGCTGAGAGGAGATGGCGCAGGTCTAACGACAGTCTAAGTATCACTCCCTCCTCAAATCCTTCTCCGCCCATATAACTGATGCTAAAACTCACTACTTCTTAAACAAAATTAACTCTGCCTCAAACCCTCACAAACTTTTCTCTACCTTCTCCACCCTTCTTAACCCACCCCCCACCCCCCCCTCCACTCTGACAGCAGACGACTTCTCCTCCTTCTTTGAGAAAAAAGTTGCTGACATTAGCAGTCGGTTCACTGAACCAACCTTTCCTATTCACTCACCCTCTATGACTGACCCTACTAAATGTCTCGACTCTTTCTCTGCCCTCTCTGAGGCAGAGATCTCTGACCTCATTCTCTCTCATCGACCCACCTCCTGTCCCCTTGATCCAGTCCCCTCCCTTTCAAACCATCTCTCCCTCCATCATAACATTTCTTCTCCATGTCCTCAACTCTTCTCTTACTTCCGGCACTTTCCCCTCTGCCTTCCCCACCAATCGGGCTTCAAGACGGGCCACTCCACTGAAACTGCCCTCCTGTCAGTCACCACGGCCCTCCAGTCTGCCAGAGCGGCCTCGAGGTCATTCGCCATCATTCTGCTGGACCTCTCTGCAGCATTTGATACGGTTAACCATCAGATCCTGCTCGCCAGACTCTCCGAGATGGGCATCACTGGCACTGCACTTCAGTGGATCTCATCATACCTGTCCGATAGATCCTACCAGGTCTCCTAGGGAGGCGATGTGTCTGACCCCCGCCAGCTCTCCAGTGGTGTCCCACAGGGCTCCGTCCTTGGACCCCTCCTTCTCCCTGTACACCACCTCGCTTGGACCAATCATCACCTCCCATGGCTTCTCCTACCACTGCTACGCTGACAACACCCAGCTCTACCTGTCGTTCCCCCCGACCGATCCGGGGATCTCAGCCAGGATTGAGGCCTGCCTCACAGACATCTCCACCCGGATGACCAAGCACCACCTCCAGCTGAACCTCGCCAAAACCAAACTCCTCATCATCCAGGCCAAGCCCTCCATCTCCCATGATCTCTCAATCACCCTGGGATCTGCGACGGTGACCCCTTCATCCTCTGCCAGGAACCTCGGGGTTACCATGGATGACGAGCTCTCCCTCACAGCCCACATGGCTGCTGTCTCCCAGTCGTGTAGATTCACCTTCTACAACATCCGGAACATCAGGAGATACCTGTCTGAGCACTCCACCCAGCTGCTGGTCCAGGCACTTGTCCTCTCCAAGTTGGACTACTGCAACTCGCTGCTCGCCGGGCTCCCAGCATGCGCAACCCGCCCTCTCCAGAGGATTCAGAAGGCAGCGGCCCGTCTGGTCTTCAACCTACCCAGACGCTCCCATGTTACCCCGCTCCTCGTCTCCCTTCACTGGCTGCCCGTCACGGCCCGTATCAGATTCAAGGCCCTGGTACTGACCTTCCGAGCGGTGAATGGGACTGCACCCGACTACATCAAGTCTCTCCTCCAGCCCTACACCCCCACCCGCCACCTTCGGTCTTCCTCTGATAACCGTCTGGTGGTCCCACCGCTCAAGACCGGCCTGGTCCCAACACAAGCTCTTCCCCTGTCTGCCCCCCCCAGTGGTGGAATCAACTCCCCACCCCCATCAGAGACACTGACTGTCTCCCCACCTTCAAGAAAAGGCTCAAGACACACTTGTTCCGGGAATACAACGGTACCTAGGAAAGATCTGCTGGACATGATGTTAGTTTCCTCCAGGATCACAAGGACTCTTACTTAGAGACCTGCTGCTCTTGTTGGTTAGTTGTAACTGAAATTCTTGTACTCGCTGTGAGGTAGTTTACTGTTATTTGCTCTTCCACAGGTACACTCGTGCACTTTAAGATTCATGTTGTTCAATTGTAACTTGTTTAACTTCATGCTCTTATGATTCTTCCCTTTGGCACTTATTTTAGTTTTTTTCACAATGTATGATTCATGTTTGACTACTTGCAATGTTGGGGATATCTCGTTGTTATGATCAGTGACCTATGCACTTTTGTAAAGCTCTCTCTTGGAAGTCGCTTTGGATAAAAGCGTCTGCTAAATGAATACATGTAAATGTAATCAGCACAACGCCCTGCATAACCAATAAGCAGCTGCGGCAATTAACATCAGTAATATTTCTCAGTGCTCCTGCCTTAACCCTTGTGCTGCCTTCGGGTCACATGCTTTAGCACAAGAGGTGCTAATCCATGACCTTCCAGAACCTAATGAAACAGGTAAACACTGCATTTCAGTCAGTCCCTCATCCAAGAGAAAAACACATTTCACATTAGTTTTCTGTGTAGCGAGTTGCATGGGGCGTTTCGTAGAAACTTACTGCCTTAGCGGGGGCCCAGCTACTTTGAGGAGACCACATCCTGCCCTCCCCCATCAATCCCAGAGTGAGGTGGGCCAGGGGGGCCAAATCTCCACTCGCCCCCACCGTCCCCTTCTCTGGTACCCAGGACAGACATGACGCTAGGGACACACACATGTAGATTTTATTTTTTTGTAGAAGTTTGTTTGCCAAGTCATTCTAGTCTGGGTTCACCATTGAATGACTTGATCATGGAGTGGACTGTTTCATGGAAACACCACTGTGCCCTTTTGTCAGGACATTGACCCTTAGGACCAGCAGCATACGGGTCCTCTCTATGGTATGGAGTGGGGTCCCACTCCTACACATACACACACACCAACAACACTGTCATTCTGTGTCTAAAGATTAAGTAGCAGATTAAAGATTGTCTAAAGATAATATCAAGATATTGACTACCCCATACAAACACACTCACACAAATGTAAAAGTGAATCGCAAAAAGAGGTATTGAGGTACTAAGTTATAATTGAATAGCCACTGACCAGCACTATGTGATCTAATGAGATTCTCCTGGAGCTCACTAGAAACAAACAAAACACAAGACAGCTGATTTATAGGGTTAATGTACAGACAAACTGACACACCAAGCATCCTGTTTAATCAAATGGAGAAAAGACAGGCAGAAAGACAGGCAGACAGAGAGACAGACAGACAGCAGTGAAAATTATGTTACACAAGGTTAGGACGTGAATATAATGCTTAATGTGTAAATAAGTGTAGAAAGCATATTTTTCCCCAGCAAGTGAGACAGAGTTAATCAACAACCACTAACTTGAGCTCGTCTTTGGCTATGATGGTATTGGCAAATTTACCAAAGCCAGTGTAAAACAACTGTGGATCACAGAAGGAGGCACAAAGTACAAAGCATGCAGATAGCACTTTTCACACTGTTGTGGCAACAGAAAACATATCATCCTCGTTTTCTAAATTCACAAATTGTATGCATAGTCACCGTCAGAATTCCCACTCGATTACGTGAAAAACAACATTAAAGAATTAAGAGCCATCCACATTTTGTAAATAATACAGAAGGGAGGTATCTGCTTGTTGCGTAAATCTTATGTTACCTCGATTTTCCTTTATCATGCTCTCGATCACCTCTCTGGCTCGAGCCACTCTCTCCTCTGCCTCTGTGGTCAGCTGTGAGGCAAGACACTCAAGGGTTAAATCCTGCCTAGCGATCCGATGTTGTAACTGAATTGTACTGAAGGAGCAGAACCATGCACCCTACCTGGATCTGGTGAAGGCCTCTCCCAAATCAGCTATCGTCAAACTGTTCCCATCCAGAACCATGTACTCAGGCAGACAGGCAAAAAGACAGTCAGAAAAACCGTCATAAAGAAATACAGTTAGGCAGAATACAGACAGGCAGAAAGACAGGCAGACAGACAGCAGTGAAAATGATGTTACACAAGGTTAGGACGTGAATATAATGCTCAATGTGTAAATGATTGCTTTCTCATCCAATAACATTTGAGACAAGTTCAAGCTCATCATTTGCACATTTCAGAAGAGATCTGTATTTTAAGCACTTGCAAAGAAAAAATCCACAATGTCATACAATAGTAAATCCTATTGTGCAATACATGAGTTCTGCTCCTTTTCAGTTGAAGGATACACAGTCATGTTGCAAAGAGGAGTCTTGTCTTCCCCTTGTCTCATTGATGGGGTTGATAGAGGACTGGAACCCCTCTCCAGCTCGACAAAGTCCTTATCCTTGAGGACGATGTTGATGGCATCATCAGGGTGCAGCAGTTCCCCTCCCTGACAGGTACGCAGAGTGAAGCAAGCCTCCTCGTCCCCCTCCAGCCCCTTGGCCTGACGGTAGCGTTGCAGGGCCTCGAACCCCAACCACTGGACAGAGCGGGTGGGGTCACGGCAAGGCACCCTCAAACACTCTCCCCACACCAACACTGACACATGGAACATAACACAGATAAACGGTAGAGACAGATAGTGAAAGAGAGACAGAGAGAGGGCACACAGGCTGTGAGAAAGATGGAGTTAGCGAAAGACAGAGGTGGAGAGAGGGACTGTGACACTTGACACTTACAGTACATGAAAGCTGAGGGGGCAATCACAATGTTTTACATTAGTATCTCATCTAACCGGTGTCACCATGTTCATGACTTTGTGTGTCATATTAACTGGGCCCAGACAATATAACTGGCCGGTGGAGGTTCTCAAGAAAAAACTTGCCAGTCTTTGTATAAATCCGTAGAGTATGTGTGTGCGTGTCTGTTTGCTTCTTTGTGTGTGTGTCTCTCTAAACCTACATGTCAGTGATAGGGCTGATCTGTGGAGCGTTGTGGTGATTGGGGTGGAGGGGGGGACAGCGAGGTGGCACGGCAAGGCAGTCCGCAGCACCAGATAATAGACGGCAGAATTCCGACTGGCACATTCCAAGAACAGAGCATGGTCAGGGGCGTTGAGAGGCCGGGGTTGGAGCCACAAACTGAGATACTGGTGTCCGTGTGTGTGTGCCGGTTGGGGGTGGTAAGTCTGTTTAGCCCCGGGGTTGAAGCACAGGCTCAGAATAAAAAATAGTAAAAACAAAATACAAGGATTTTCCCATGAAAAACGTTTACCACCAACTTTCTGATACCATACCGAGGCCACTCCAACACACCAGTTGACATTCAGACAGTGTGTAGTACAATGTGTGTCTGAGGTGCAGCCTACACTTAACAGACGTGCTCCTATGTGCCTGAGTTCCCTGTGCATGTGTAAACTCCTTATTTCTTCATCATGATTTGTGGGCTGGTGAGCTTTCAAAGATGAACTAGAGAGCATACAATTTCTGGGGAAATTGTGAGGGTGTGCCTGCTTGTCCGTCCCTTAAATTTTTTCCCTTTTAGTGATATTTTCAAGCATTTAGCCTACTCACAGTCTATTGCATAATAATTCATTAAGAAACACCCTTGGAAAGAAGCTACTGTAACAACGTTATCACTGAAAATATTTCAGATGGAATCGCGATTCAAACAGTAGCTCTATGTCTGCTAACTTATGACATGCCCCCCAAAACGTTAATAAGCTTGACATTTATTTAGTGGAAAATCGCTCATGCATAAAAAGCTCAATAGCGATCATTGTCAGTAACAACGCAAAATGCGATATAGCCCTTTGTGGAGAAGCTGTCCCGGTAAATTGTATACTACAGTGTTCGTCTTGGTGGCGATCGTTGGTTGAACGTTCCGTTGTACGGTTTAGGCTGAAATAAAATATTGCTTTCATGAACAGATTGACAAATTTAGGCTGTGTCAATGAAGTTCGGGTTAGTAGTCAGACAGTTTCACCTATTGAAATACTTTTGATTTAAGGGAGTGCCGAACATGTTCTGTCGCCGTTTGACTTCCTACTGTAAACAGCTGTGGATGTTTTTGTTAGCTACACAGTGTCTCGCGTAGGCTACAGCGTTGCAGTAGGCCTACTGGTTTGAAATCACGGGTAATGATTATTTCACCAACAAATCTTTTACTTGTAATCTAATGTCATAATAAATCGTACAACGAAAATGTATTTGTGAGTAATGTTTATTTTTAACGATTGAAAACAGATGCATCATTGACCACTGTAGTATGTGTTGCCCGGGCAACATAGGCTAATGTCATGATGCTAATGCTTCAGTGAAATAGTAGACTACCGTTTCCGAAAGTAGATGTAGTTCCTCAATGATATCAGCTTATATCGTACATTACACTTCACAATTGTGTTTCATATCACAAAGTAAAATGAGTAAATAGTTATCACCCTGGCCTCTTTGCTTGTGGCGTTTCTGCAGCTGCCTTGCAGTAGCGTTAAAGCTATAGCCTAGCTATCTCCCAGAAGTTAACAAGCTGCTAAACTAATGTTCTGCTACAGGTAGTCACGCGTGTTTCGTGACATTAGTAGCGTCAGTGACTGTGGCTAGCAAGTTAGCCAGGTAAATAAAAAGACAAGCAACTCAATGGCTACCAACTTTTGACATTACGTTTTCTAAGTAATCAAAATATTGACGGATGCTAGGGAGGCGGCACGATATCATCCTTGCAGTCTTCTATGCACGTCGTATCTAATGCGTCGTTGCTAACATGTGCCGACGCTGTGACGTAGGCTATTATAACTGAGTAGTCTACCCTTTGCCGACAAAATCAACTTTATGCCACAAAAACGTTGTATCCTCCTAAACTGTGCAATGGAACGTAAACAAAAGTAATGCCAACGCAATCGAGACCAAGACGAAACTTTTGACATCGACGTTCTCTATGTAGTCCAAATATTGACCGAGCCTTAGGGGGGCAAAAAGAATAATAATAATAATAAATATATATGTGAGATAACAAAGGATGCGCCACGATTCGTGGCACACCCAATAATAATAATGATTAGACTTTATTTATATAGCACATTTCATACAAGAATTACAGCTCAATGTGCTTTACATAAAATCAATAAACTATTATAATAAAAACAATAATACAAGTGATTAAAGTAACCAAATTAAATCAAAATTAAAACATTTAAATGTAACACAAAAACAAAATACAAGCCGCAGTCTTTGCGGGAATCAAAAGCACATATAAGCCGCAGTCTTTGCGGTGTCTCAAATCCGTCTTAGACTCGAGCTGCCTTTGCAGTTTCCAAAACATATAACAACCCAGACTAGATCCCTCGAATACAACAGTAATCAAACAATACAATAAAATAAAAAAAAAGTAGTAAAACCCTTCTGAGATAAAATGTGTTAAATGCTTTGGTAAATCCTAAGTCCTATCGTGCCAGCGATAGGACCAGTGCTGGTGAAGTGGTGAGGGGTGGAGGAATGTGTGTCGAGAGAGAGAGAGAGAGAGAGAGAGAGAGAGAGTAGCTTGAGAATGAATGTCAGGTGTAGGGCTCATCCTCGTAAAAGGCAAGGAGAAAAAGAAAGAGGGAGTGTAGGAGAGAGGGGACAGGAAGTGCAGAGCTGGTCCGGTCCTTGTGCGTGAGCTTGTGTACACAGGGCCCATGCAAACACCTGTCAGCTGGGGAGGACGAGCAACAGAGAGAGGAGAGAAGGGCAAGGGAGGATTAGCATAACACTGGTACCATTCCACAGCCAAAACACCCAGGTGAAACAGCCTGTAAAAAAGCCTGTAAGCCTGTAAAACATCCCCTCTATAGGAGCAGGGCTATGACCTTAATATCCGTTAATTGACCTGACTCCATTCTGTTACCACGCCCTGCCCAGCATCTATGGTCGGAGGGTCATCGTGGTCGGGGGGGGGCAACCGGAAGTGGCCTCTGTCAGGCACACGCCCACACTCTCTATTTCCTCCTATAGAAATGCAGGGATCGCCCCTTGCCTTTTCCTCCGGCAGCTCCTGTTGGCTGCTTCCTGTGCTGGTTCCACTCTGTGAATAAACAGGCTGTCTGTGCGATCAAGAATCCTCAAAGGTGCACACACACACACACACGCACACGTCTAGTTCAACATGTCCACCCAACAAACAAAAACATGCACACATCTCCCCTGTTTCGCCTGTTCCCTTTCCCTCTCTCCTCCAACCTCATCATACACTCCTGCCTGTTCCTTCTGTCCTCCCATCCTTTACAAGACATGCTATAAATAACAACTGTGCACCATCCCGGCTAGGCAGACTTCCTCAGGATACTTCCAGAGTCTGTGTGGGGGAAGAGGCCCAGCTGCCTGCAGAGCCAGTGACAGAGCCAGGTCAGCCAGTGTGAATCCGGCCATTCTGTTTACCATCAGTGCAGGCCCATGGTAGCAGGCGGAGATAGAGCCAGGGTCTGTTTCAGCATCACCTGGAGAGATTGGTCTATCAGTTTGACCCCCAGGCTTCACTGATACCATCCAAGTCATCGGGGAGATAGCTTTCTCTCAGGCTTTGCGTACATCGAGTCTGGAGAATGTTCCGTGAAGTTCCTGCCCTCCCCCGACCATGTCATCCAGAACCCCTCATCCTCTTCCCTGAATCCAACTACAGAACTCAGATACCACATCCCTCCCCCACCCCCTGGTTCACTATACTGACCACCCTCCTTCCTTCCACTCACCTCTAACCCCTGGCCCTCTTCCTGCCCCCCTTCAAGGAAGCACTAGGTGCGGGTTACAGAGTTGAGGGGAACAAGGGAGTTGCCCAGTCAGATTGCCATGAAAAGTATTTGGTTGCCGAAACTCCCCCACTAACGCACGCACTCACACACACACACATTAGAGTGTCTCCGGCTGGTACCAGGCTTCTGATAACGAGGTGTGGTGTATTCTGGGTCCTCTCACTGAGCATGGAGTTTGGTTGCCTCCTCCACACAGCTACACAATACTCTCTATCTTCATGCTCCTTCATGCTCCCGCGCACACACACACACAGGCAAACTTATATCTGCAAAACTACTTTTATTTATTTTCATAAGACACTTACCCGTGAGGTGTGTAAACCATGTTGACTGAAGATGCACATTCAAGTACTTGACTTTTTCACACATGAAATAAAAACGAAATGTGTCTGTTTTTAGTGAACAGGTTTGAGGGTTTCATGAAAGGTTACATCTAATGTGCTCTGGTTATTTTAAGAAAAAATCTAATTTTTGTGTGAGTGTCAGGAAAGCTTCCCCTTCCTTTCCAAACTAGCCCAGTTTTTCCCCTGGCCTGCCCAGGAAGGGATCATCTGAGGTGGGATGGTTTTAGGGAGTACGTAACCCTCCGGTGCTCTCTCCATGGTAACCCTCGGCTCTGACCATCTGGTCAACGCTGGGGGAAGCTGCTCTGTTCAGAGATGTGAAACAGTGCCCGACAGAGAGGGGTAAAGGCCCATCCTCCCCACACATCCTCTCTACAAGCTCTTTGATATAACTCTCAGGGCTGCTCTGTTGATGGGCTGGCCTGTAAAGTGTTGCCCACGCACCGGAGAGTACGCAATGACACACTTGAAGCTGAGGTTGGTTGAGTGTGGAAAGAAAAGAGGAATGCCAGAGGTTGGGTGGATGCATGGGAGATGAAATTGTGGGCAAGGGTAGTAAGGATAAAGTCCTTTGATTTGGTTGAGGTACAATAATGAGAAGGGGGTGAGAGATAGTAGTGAGGGAACCATGTGGGGGGTGAGGGTGAGTGTGATACTGGGGGGTGCGAGAGGGGTGTGAGAGAGGGGGTGATAGACGGGGTAGGGGGTGTGCGAAGAAGAATGTGTTTTTGCATTCCATGCATGCCCTTCTCCATTGAGGGAACTCATGAGGCAAGGGGGAGGAGGAGTGCGGCGTCGAGTTTGAGGGCGAGGGGAGACAAGACCCTCAGAACGCTGGCCGCCTTGCAGACACTAGAGCCACTGCACCAACAGGAAAGGAATTCCGAAACGGCGGAGTGGAGGGACTGTGGCTCAGGTCCAGCACATCCCTCTCTCACACACACACTCACACACGCCTCACAGGCGTTTATTTAGAGTGTATTTGACCAAGCATCCACCCAGCAGCGAGCCAGAGATACCCCTGATAACCAAAGCCTAGCACTGAGGCAGACACTCTCATTCACTTAGAGATGATATGAACACAAATGAGCCTCAGGAAGACTGAAATCAAATCATCTTTCATATAAATTAAACCATTATGAACATAATTAAATAGGTTAACACACAACAAATACTTAAATATGTTCCTGCTATGAATAAGATGACAACGTTACAATCGCAATTAATCTCTATTCCCACCCACCCACACACACACTCACGCACACACACACACACTGACATCGCTTTTATGGAGGCTGAAGTCTGTGAGGAAGGCAATGATCAACCTTCTTTGTCTCTAGTACCAACACAGAATACCTCTGGCCAGCTGCTGGAATTAGGGATACTTGATGCCAGTCACACACACACCCTAACTGACATACACACACACACACACACACATACAACCCCCCCACACCCACACACACATGCAAAGTAAACACACGCACATAAACACACTTACAATATGACTCAAGACATCACACATCTTATCATGTTGTCTTTGTTGTGTGGCCTTGGAGTGAGAGGATGTGATGCATAAGGGCTGTACCACACTGTCGCTTTTGAACGCTCCACATCCAAACAGCTTTATTAGGAACCGTGACAGTCCCAGTGGAGAGAAACGCCCAGGAAGTCTCCACACCCCTGATCCTATCGCACTTATTTTGTTCTCCTAATTTCCCATAACCAGTAGCCCTGGTAAGTTACTTACATCACATTCTATGGATTTCTTTCCACATGTGTCAAAATCACTCAGTTGCAGAATATCAGAAATATTATTAAAAATAGCACTTTGAGTTAGAGGTCATCCATAATTTCATTTAATTAAATTGTTGTTGTTTTCAGGACTTTTTCTGAGTTGATGCAAGTTATGCCATATTTGGATCAAGTTGAATGGAAAAATATGAAGTGCTTTGAATGCAATTCCAGGGAGTCTAAATTCCTGTTGTCATAGCTATGAGCAGAGTCAACTGCCCTTATGGAGTCAAACTGTTTCTGATTTAGTCCCAATCCCAAAAACATATCACCAGTTACTATATGCATAATATGTGCCACTTCCAAAGCAAATTAGACTGTTATTGTGAACCAGTAGTAAAAGGAAGAGCTATGAATATTCATGATTATACAAACGGCATGTGCTAATTATATTGAAGAAAATGAAGTTCTAAAAGTTTATCTGTGGGGGTTCTTTAAAGTTAAAGTAAGTCTGTATCCTTGAAAGATTCTCAACTTGCACACATGTTTGCCTTGGTCCCTTATGGCATTAGCCAAAGAGAAGGACCAGTCCTTATGAGTGGTTTCCTTTGTTGCTAAGTCTGAATCTGCCCCAGAAGCATTCTTCTAATTGATCAGTATTGGTAGACTTTCAGACTTTCTAAATCTTTTTCAATATCAAAGGTTTCCAGACTCAGTGAAATTACGGTTTTGAAAGCTATATTTTTGCTTGTATGTTCACTTTTTTAGCAAGCACAACTCAAATCAAATCGACTTTTAAAACGAATATAATGATGATTTTATAATTTAATGAAAGTATATAGGTACAATTTACATTAAAAAAATGTTTTGTAGCCTACTATTGGAGGGACGGATAGGTAGCCTATTGATGGGGCGTGCCAGGTCCCACCCAATCCCGACCGGTGACGGGCATGTATGGATCTCCACTTCATGGTCTTGTATGATAAGCAGGCCAGTCTTTAGGAATGGGCAGTGCCATGCAGTTAACACTTGTTGAGCTGACTGAGATCTGAACTGAGCACGGAGCTAACGCTTCCAGAGCACAATACGTCTTCAAGCCCCTCTGGAGAGTCAGTCACTACGGTGCACAATTGGCGCAGCCAAGGAGACGGGAGAAAAACTTTCAGCCAAATCTCCTACTCGGAGAGAGGGAGAAAAGGGCAGACGCACAAAAGCATTCTTGGCTTTCAAGAAAAACAATAACTACGGCAAAATAATTGTCATCAAAACGGCCTACAAAATCAAGAAGATAGGCGTAACAGAACAGCGTCAGCATCGAGAACCAACAACAGTTATTCAGCATTTAGAATTTTGAATCTCTTAAAACCTGGATTGAATTCTGAAGGAACAGTGACTTATAATTAACGTCAATAGGCTATACGCAGAAATAATCAAGATGATGCGAATCGTGTGGGCACTTGTTTCATGTGGTAAGTTTTATTTCGTTCACTTGTTTTCTATTATATAGCCTACTGCATGAAAACTGTTACCTTGTCCACAATGTTTGGTAATTTTGAGGTCCTGAATGAGGACAAATGGTCAGGTCTTCATGACATGCAGAGAAGCATGTGTGGTGAAAACTATTTAGGACAGGCGCACTTTGTGGTCAAGTTTCAATATAACAAGATCATGTAATTATAATGAAGGTGACTCAAATTTAGAGACGTAGTCTATTTGAGAATCGAGAAGATGGATTAATGTAAATAGAATAGCCTAACGCATTTTTCTCCACCATTACCCGCCACACGATCTAGTGTGTATGAAAACCAATTGTGTTGACTTAAAGTGCCCCGTGATTTTTTATAGCCTACATGGGAGAGTTGCAAGTGCAACGAAAGCTACGTTGGTAGGTACGAGAGAAAGAGATAGAGAGCGAGTCAGTTCCACGGAGCTCAAACATCCCTCACTTCACCAGTGGGTCCTCAGTCCCCCCCCACCTCTCCGCCCGCTCTATACTCGAGAGCAGGAGGAGAGACAACGGCCTCGCATAATGGAGTGTTCCCGTGACCCGCATAAGAAGGCCCTCCCGAATCGAGGAAAGTGTTATTCTTTAATTATGTGCGGGTTGCACCTGCTCCTCGCCTCACGGAGAGCTTCTGTTTTTTCGAGGTTGTGCAAAAACAACTAAAAGCTACTTGTCATCCCTTTTTCCAAACCATTTCATTAACGACATAATTGAAACCCCCCACAGCGGTCAAGGTCAGAAATAACTAATTGGCTAATATAATATGTCCATCTTAATTATTGTCTTACATGTCATTAGGCTTAATATAAATGGTTTGGACAAAAGCTTCTGTTCTTTACAATTCTTTGATCAAAGTGGGGGTGTCAGGGTTATCAAATATTACTTCCAGGGGCGTAGCCCAGTCCTTAACCATTGACTCACCACCCATCTGGTTATGAGAGTGCAGGGTTAGACAGGGCCCGCTGCAGGCTTCAGTCCTGGATGCTGCTTGGCAAAAGGGGGCTACCTCAGGCTAGTCAAGGAAAGCGCGGAGAACAATAGATAGGAAAACCCCCTTTATCAACATCCTTGTTCCCAGGGAGGGTGTGGTGGCGGATTCCCGGCCTCGAGTTCACCTCTCCTGCCTGGCCTTCTGTAGCACTTCAAGACTGTTCCAAACTTCAGATCCCTGGACATACCATAGGCTATAGCATTGATTAACAGCAGCAGTGGCGGTTCTAGGCCATTTTTACTGGGGGGCCCTAGAGGGGGCCAGTGTTTAATCAGCGGCACATTAAAAAACTGAAACAAATCATATTTAATCATTAAATACTAAAATTTAGCTTTACATTAAAATCATACAAATGGCTCTGGCTCTCCCCCTTCCAGCTCTCTCAATACCTTGATATGTTTCTTTAACTTTTTTATTTACTGGGGCAAAAAAGGCTGCAATGACTCCCTTCCTCGTTTCATGATGACTACTACTTTTTTTATTTTATTCAGTCAGCTCAGGGGGGCCACGGACATTTTTACAGGGGCACTGGCGCCTGTAGGCCCCCATGTAGAACCATCCCTGAACAGCAGAGATGGTAACAGGCAGACAGTGTTTGAAGTGTCAGGTGATGTTTGGGAGTTTCCCTTGGTGGGCTGTGGGGGTGGGTAACACCAATGGCACAGGACCACCTTAATTTCAAAATGTTCTGTCTTATCCAGAACCCCACAGCACCTCCTTAACTCTGTAACAGGAGATATGTGTCTCTTTTAGGGAGTGTAGAGGGTTGGACAGTACAACCTTTGGTTCTATCACTGTGTGATGTTCATAGGCAAGCCCACCCAAACACCATCCTCCTACTCTACCCAACCCCAACCTCCTACAATCCCTCTCTCCTACTCCCCCTAACCACTCTCTCCTACTCCCCCCTAACCCACCTCTCCTACTCCCCCTAACCCCTCTCTCCTACTCCCCCCCTAACCCACCTCTCCTACTACCCCCCTAACCCACCTCTCCTACTCCACCTAACCACCGCCCACTCCCCTACCCTCCTCCACTCCCCCTAACCACCTCTCCACTCCCCCTACCCACCCTCCACCCCCCTAACCACTCTCTCCTACCCCCACCTAACCCACCTCTCCTACTCCCCCTAACCCCGTCTCTCCTACTCCCCCTCCCACCCCCTAACCCACCCTCTCCTACCCCCACCCTCCTACCCCCCCTAACCCCTCTCTCCTACTCCCCCTCACCCCTCTCTCCTACTCCACCTAACCACTCTGTCCTACGCTAACCCACCTCGCCTACGCCCCCGAACCCCTCTCTCCTACGCCCCCTAACCCCTCTCTCCTACTCCACCTAACCACTCTCTTCTACTCCCCCCCTAACCCACCTCTCCTACTCCCCCCCCCAACCCACCTCTCCTACTCCCCCTAACCACTCTCTCCTACTCCCCCCTAACCCCTCTCTCCTACTCCACCTAACCACTCTCTCCTACTCCACCTAACCCACCTCTCCTACTCCACCTAACCACTCTCTCCTACTCCACCTAACCACTCTCTCCTACTCCACCTAACCACTCTCTCCTACTCCACCTAACCACTATCTCCTACTCCACCTAACCCACCTCTCCTACTCTACCCAGCCCCTCTCTCACTCCATCCCCAGGTGTTCATGAATCAAGCCTGTGGCTGGTACTGCCATGGACCCTTGCTCAACTCCCGGTCTCCTCCCCTCTCTCGTCTTGCTCTGACTCATACAAACTCACACACATGCGTAGGTACACACACACACACACACATACTCCCTTCCCTTGACTATCTCAAAACTTTTCTTATCTGGCTCATCACCTTTTAGCATCCTCCCCTAATTCTCTCTCAGAAAAAGAGTTTATGTTTCTACTCGAGGGAAACAAAGGGTTGTGCTTATGCATTGGAGGTAGCTTGTATCTGTTTGCAGGTGGTAGCTTGGATCTGTTTGCATGTAAGTACTTACAGTACTGTGCAAAAGTCATAAGCACCCAAGATTTTTACACAAATATGATCTTAAATCTAAACAAATTTGTTTTTGTGTGTATGTTTTGCAAGAGGACAAAGAAGTGTGACAAAGACTCCTGTTAAAAGTGAAGGGTTGACAAACATGTCACTTCACATTCTTGACATACCAGCTGTGAACTTTCTACTTAATCAACAGTCCTGTAATATCTACACAGCAGTAGTTCAACATGATGGAATCCTTTACTATGTCAGCTAATCTGAAACAGCAGTGCTCCTGTGAAGATGGGCTACTTGTTGTATTGCAGGAATTCACCATTAGTGCGCCCCAGTGCTCAAACCTACACAAACACACATGCCACCCTGGTATCTAAGGACTGGGAATGCATGCGTGTGTGCGTGTGCGCGCCACATTGCGAGTGAGAGCCCACGTCTGTGTAAATGTGGTGGTTGGATTCACACCGGTTAAGACCCCCCTCCACTCCCACCCCTCCTTGTCTCTCTCCCCCCCCTCCCCCCATCCATCTCTGCTCCGTTTCTTTTGTTTCTCCTTTATTCCGCACGGCGTTCCTCACATTCACAGACCCCCCTCCTCCCGTATCCTCCATGGAGAATAAGTGCCGTGTAAAGCTGCCCCCCCCCCATCCACAATCCCCCCCACCCCAACTCCTCGCTCCACCCTGTCGATCTAGCTGAATTACCCTCCTCAATAAGACACCGTCTCAGGGCTTTAGCGCAGTGGAGAGAGTACACCCTCCTGGCAGAGCCGAACCCGGGGCCTTGCAGTGCTGTGCAGCCTTTGTCTGGGCCCCGCCACCTAACAGGGACTCATTGTCTGGAGCGACAGCTACACTTATTTATTTACTCTCCTCCCTTTGGGCCCTTACGGTAGGCGTTCACATTCAGACACGCATCGAACTTGGTGGCTAGGGATGGTCAGCCTGGCATGGCAGTGTGTATATATACACACACACACACACACACACACACACACACACACACACACACACTCACCAGCACTGGGCAAACAGAAAGCATGTGGCTGCATTTAGACTCACTGCACAGCCTATTTCATCTTTCCATATTCCTCTGCCTCTCTCTCACTCCCCTATTTTCTAACTGTGTGGGGCCTAAGGCCTCGGGGGTGATTTTTACAACATGGCAGGAAGGCAGGACAATTCAAAGTCTCCACCCTCCAGGGGCTGATAGCCATTCTATGACTGTGTACGGATAGAAGCTCTCTTTCTAAACAGGATTGGGTTGACGCCCACTGAGGCTAAACAAGGCGGCAGGACAGGGAGCTCCCTCGGACCTCCATTAGTGTGTCTCCACAAAGACGAGACACACACACACTCATACACACTATTGACCAGCTATCTACCGCCTCTGGAGACGATAGCATATAAGCTAAATGATTTACAGCACCAAAATACAACAGACGGATTTGGAATCTGTCCCCATTTCAGGCCGTGTCTTTCGGCCGGCCAGTGTCTCCCTCAAACACACACACCCACATAGATGTATGTACACCCATGTAGATGAGAGTGAGTCAGAGTACCCAGTGACCTAAGAGGACAGGAAGGACATGGGGTCAGTTCTCACACTCTCTTAAATGTCTGTCAAGGATATAGCCAGAATGGATCTTAACCCAGTCAGTTAGCCATGTTGAGTACATTTGATTTGTATTCACCAATAAACATTTCCTAATCATGGGTTGGAACTTCTTCCCACTTCTAGTGTGCTTTCCTATGATATTAGAAACGGTCCCCCTTGTGGTTACCAGCGTTTGAAACCTCCTGATGTGTCTGACGTTTGGCTTGCTCCTAGGCCCATGTGTTGTTTCTTCGTGCCTACGAGCTGTGTACCTTCTTGTTCATGTCAGTGTTTCCTGCATTTGTGATTGTCTTGTCGGCCCAGCGCTTTGGTCATCGTGGGTCGTTTTAAAATGTGCTTTATGAATATTTGTTGTGGTTGTTGTAGTCTTTATAGAGGACATGAAGGGGTGAGACTGTAGGGGACGAGGAGGGATGGAAGCCCTTCCCTGGAATAACAACAGCAATTCACTGCATGCACAGTGCATGCTTCCATCACATTAACTGTTTGTACCACATGTACTGCCTCTTTCACATGATTGAAGACAATTTAGCCCAAGGATCACGTATTCTGTTCAATTTGTATGACATTACTGATTTTTTGGATTGTAATACTATAACTAGGAAATAATAAGTAACCTATATATCTAGTTTTTAACTTGTGACCTAGCTAATGTCTACTTTAACATTTGTTGTTAAACAATATAGCTTTTAGCGTGACTTAGCACTCTTGCCTGCACACAATATATAAAATGTTGTATTCTGTATGTCCGCAAAGTCAGTAATAATTCTGGTTAATTGAATTTTATAAAGAAAATTCCTGTTGGCACATATGGAAGGCAGTGTCCCTGGATTCCAGTCTAGCATAGGATTGTGCCGACTGCCTGGGGCCAGCCCAGTGGGGTGGGTGGGGTACTTCCTTGGTTATTGTGTAGTGCATCCTGTCCTGCTTACTTGAAATAGAGAAACCCAGGGATGTACCCTTGTAGAAACTGTATGTTGGGCCTGTTGACAAATTATTCAACTAATTATAATTTTTATTTTTTTCTCCAGGGCTCTTGATTCATTGCACTTCTGGTGATAATCAAGATACTACTGGCTCAACAGCTACCCTTAAAACTGATGCCACTACTCTGAGTGCCACTACACCTACTGCTAGTCCTACCCTTGGAAATGCTTCTAAATCTGAATCCACTGTTTATTCTACCACTGGCCCTACTGATGCCAGTAAAGTTATCATTCCTACCCCTGTTACTGTTGGCACTACTGGCACCCCTGCCACTGTCCCTAATGATACTAATATCGCTGTACAAACTGAAATCCTTACGACTGTCCTTTCTGTTACCCCTACCACTGCTGCTACTGCTATTGGTAGCCCTATCACTGACTCTGGTAAACCTACCTCTGGCTCTCCTGGTAAACCTACCACTGGTCTTCTTGGTGATGCAATCAATGGCTCTACTGTTGAGCCTACTGTTGGCACAACTAGTCATCCTGTTCATAGCACTACAAGTGACTCTACTTCTGGTCCTGGTAGTGGTGCTGCAGGCATGAGCAAGGAACAATCCACAACTGAACCTGGCAATTCAGGAGCTACAAACTGGAACAAGACCAGTCCTTCAAACGCTGTTTCCACTCCAGCTGTACTTGTCACCACAACAAACACAATAACCGCCAAACCAGCATTTAACGTGAGATTTTAAAAGTCTAAACAATATTCCTTGTAATTCTCAAGATGACTTTCAAAAACAACATCACAATAGCAATGTTTGTATTTGTTTTCCATCTCATAAACTATTTATTTTTCTACAGTTTTTTATGTCCAAAGGAAAAAAGGTAAGTTTAACAGCCGTCAACATTTCATTAAAATCACCATTAAAATGAAATGCAACATTTATAATTGCTGACGAGACATACCAGAAACACTTCATAAAAATGGAATATCCAGAATAGGGTAGGCTGGTACCCCTTTTTCCTGATTGCTGAAGCACCACCTATATTATATATATTAAATATATGTGTATATATTGTCTAAATAGGTATTTATACTAGGGATGCATGATATATCAGCGGCCATATTGTTATCGGACGATAAATATTTATTTCTAGTGTTATTGTTACTGGTCCGATAAGGAAATTCGGTCGATAAATTAAAGCAGATAAATTATGGATTATTTCCGCCCCATTACATTTTTTCTGTCAGGCAATATATTTTTTTAATATAAAAAAGTCGGCCATATAAATGTAGTCTATAATTAATTGTAAAATTTAAGAAATCTGATCATTTTGGTAAAATAAATATCTAGATGTTTTATGTAGTTAAAGTTTTAATAAAAGCAGTTGTCCACTGTATTTGTTTGCCTTTTGTTTTTGTAATAATTGTTTTGTATTTATCTTGTATTTGCATGTATCGGCTTCCAAATATAACCAGAAGAGTAGGTGGCGCTGCACTGCGATGCTAGCTAGGTTATCGAAAATTTGGAATAAATTTACAAATTAGCTGTTTCATCAATAAAATAAGCACATTTTCAGCAACTACACTGCCCATTTCTCGTCACATTTTAATTAAAATACAGATTTACATGGCCTACTGTTTAGCTGAAATATGAATTGTAAAAACTTACAGCAATGGCGGTCAAGGATTTTATTCCTCTTGTTGGTCACTGCAACCCCGCCCCCCGCGCCTGACGCAAGCGGTTCTTAATACGGACCAATCACAGCCAAGGGAGTATTCGTAACTATCCGAAATCACGACGGATAGGGTTAAGGTGCACGTCAAGCTCTCCGGGGCTCTCCAGTGCCTTTCTCCGTCCACTATACCGTAGGCCTAATTGCGAGCATTTAAATGTGCAATTGAATGGTCTTCCTTCTCTCTTTCTATCATGGATCAGCCACCAAAGTCAAAACAGCGATGACGGTTTGAAATGATCCTAATGCCAATATTTGTAATGTAGCGAGGACTTTAACTACTGCTGGAATGGAACGTGAACGCTGAGTCGGAGATTCAATGTCATCTTTGATTTATTTTTACTGTAATATTGCATGGCTGCTTAATCTGTAACGCGTACTGAATTTGTGTTCACTCATCTGAAAACGTGTGACCCTTGTGGCAAAAATTATTTTAGCTTGTCTCCTTGGTCTTCGTCTTGCTCGGATTACTGCTGCCATTTCATCATAGGCATATGCGAGGAAACCCGCATCCTGGTTACAGCTGCTTTTAAGAGGCGGATACTTTTTACCGCAAAATAGAGGCGCGCTTTCACGGCGTTTTTTTTACATAGACCTACTGCAGAATACATAATTAGGCGCACTTTACGCACCCCCTCCCATCTCTTTATGGGAAACTTTCACTTTCCCCTTGACCCTCTCGTGAATGCATGACACGGAAAAGCGCAATTTGCCATTTTCGGTACCGCGACAATCGCGCTTTTACCTCAGTGCGGCATGTTTGTAGGCTACATACCTCGGCATGCTTTTACGCGCACGTTGCGATACAAATATGCCTGAAGTAGGCGCAAAAGCCTTAGTAGGCCTACATGAGGCCCAGCGTGTTTTTATTTTGAAGTGACCGGGGGTAGCCTATGCCATAATAGCAAATTTAAGCAATTGGCATGTCAGTTACTTTCCAGTTTATTTGGTAAACTCGCTTATGGAACAGGCCCCCACTTTTCTGACTTATTTTGTATTTTGCCTTACGGCTTGGACTTGACCTCCGTTAAAAATAGAAAAGCTACCTATCTCTCGCTAAGATGCGCAGAGACCCGCGTCAGGGATGCTTCTGAAACGCGCCGCGTGTGAACTGCACCATTAGAGAGGCCGCGATCAGCCGCAACCAGGTCCAACAGTCTCGTCGCAGCCGTAATGCGCTGCAGACGTGTCTGGTGTGAATAGGGGGTCATATTAGTCAATTTTCCACTTCTATCACGTACCCACTTATAGTAACCCCATTTGAGAAATAGTGCTCTTGTCGGAGAGAAATTGTGCATCATGGGAGAGAGGAGGATGGTAGCAAAGCTATCATCAGTGATGGACAACGAATCCAACCCTATGCAGGACACTGTCTCTGCACTGAGCAGCTCCTTCAGCGACCGGCTCCTTTACCCTAAGTGTGGGAAGGAGCGGTACCGCAGGTCCTTCCTTCCTGCTACTGTGAGACTATACAACCAGCACTGCTCTAAATAGAACACACACAAACACACACAGGACGCAGCCACTGTAAATAATTAATGGACACACTTAAAGTGCAAAAACGTACTGTGCAATATTTTATATATTTTTAATTGATATTTGGTCTCAATATGCAACTGGTGTTATCTTTTTATACCTCTTTTTATTATATATTGTACTAACTTTGTACATTTCTATGTATACTGCTGTCCACTTTGCTGCTGCAATGCCCAAATTTCCCCATTGTGGGACGAATAAAGATACTATATATCTTATCTTGGAATAAAAATATATATTTGACAGTCATGGGTTGGAAAAACTGTCTTATTGGAATAACTTGCACTGATCTCCATCTTTCATCCAACCCGCTCTCATTCCCCCTGACTCTTTCTGATCATGATCCACTAAGATCCACAGTTCAATATACACAAAACCTGACCTGTGCAGTCACCTTTGATCTTCTATTCCACTCCACCAGTGTAAGGAGAGATGGTGTTATGGTGAAAAGGCCACTTTGTTGTGGCTTTGATGTGGCGACAACCTGGGGAATCATTTGAACGGACAGACACAGTTTTTCTTTTGACAGGATCATGAGAAACCAAATCTGACCAAACTGTGTGAGTGGCTGATGGAGAACATGCTGGAATCCACCTGCAACCTGACCGTCCGGGAGCATGGCAGCACAACAGAGTTTGACAGCATAATGTTATCTGGCAAAGGTACACGAGCCGTACACGTTAAACCCTAACAAATAAAAAAAGCAGTGAACTTTTATATACTTCTACAGTAGTAGATGGACAATAATCCAGTTCCCAATCTTTACTACAGGGAATCCTACATTGGCTCGTCGCTACCATGAGGAATTGGTTGGGACGAACATTGAGGTAACAAGCAAGGTAATTTCCAGTTTTATACTCCTGAATTAACCAAGGGGATGATGAGTATATTTGGTGGGATTGTGTAGGTTTTAAAAGTGGCAGCTCTGTTTCCTTCAGATATCCGAGGACAAAACAACCCTCATCGCCATCCTAGCATCCTGTGGAGCCCTGCTGGCCATAATAGTGGGCTTAGCTATTTATGCCTCCCGCCTACGCAAACCCTACTGTGAGAACCAGGTAGGGTGGCATTCTCGCTGTTATATAATTCACTGAGGATTATTCGTAATTTGGAGTGACAGGTCCACCAGCCAATACCGATCCAGAACTAACGTGCCCCGTCATCTTCCCAGCAACACCTGACAGAGGAGCTGCAGACGGTGGAGAACGGTTACCACGACAACCCCACGCTAGAAGTGATGGAGGTCCAGCCGGAGATGCAGGAGAAGAAGATGGCCCTGAACGGAGAGTTCAACGACAGCTGGATCGTTCCCATCGACAACCTTCTGAAAGATGACGTTCCTGATGAGGAGGACACACACCTGTGAGGTGGGATGAGGCGGGGGTGGAGGGGGGTTCCAAACTCTTACCCAGTCCCTCCCTCTCGACTGACCACCAAATACTTCATCACACTCTACTCCATGGAGAAGATATTGGGCTCAAGGATATAGATAAAAGTTTCATAGAACAGAAGGTTGAGTGATAAGTGATAGAGACAGGTCAGTTCTATGAATGTGTTTCTTCTTCATACTGTATGACACCTGGGTGTTGTGGCAACATCACAAACCAGATCAAACAAAACAGAAAAAACACCACTGTTGGTTACCATGGAAATTAAACTACCAATTCGTACAGAGCCAATAACTGCCGTGTCCAGTTTTACCCAAGATGTATCTGAAGAACCGTGACAAACATTTCCAGAGTGCCTGTTATTTGAGGGACTTAACCAAGAGTCACACTGACTTTTTATCTACTCTATACCCAGATGAATACCAAGCACCTCAAATGTTCTTTCAGGGGGTTTTAAGGTTTTTAACTCTACACTGATTGATAATCAATGATCGATTTTTACACTTGAGCATCTGTACATAAAGTATTTTTTGACATGTTTGGAAAAATTTGGATAGATCACAGAACTAAACTAGGATTGTGCTGTAAAATGTCTACAGCTCCGTAGTGATTTAGACAGGTGACCTCAGGATAATTATCCTTGCAAATGCGACCACTACATTTTAGCTTTGGTGAGCCAGTAGAGGCCTCCTCACAGAAGGCTAATCTGGTACAACTGTATCCTGAAGTTAAACCAGCAGGTTCATAGAGACAAAGCGTAAGAAAGCTAAACGCTTCCAGAGAAATGAAGGGAAAAACACTGTAAATGTTATTTTGTGTTTGTCTTTTTGTGTTACAAGTTCACAAGAGGTGGCTTAGCATTATACTGTAGGCCACCCCACGGTATAGGCCTGTGCACATTCTAGATTATTATATTTTGTTGTTTTCAGTCAACTGTATCATCTAAATTGTTCTGAAATGTATCTAATCACAATCACATGCTATTCACGCTATTCGTAAACTATATGTGATCACCTTAATGAAGTGAACAAAACAAATCAACAATCATTTTTTTGCCACTTCTGTTGTACAGTCTCACCTCATAGGGTATTTTTGTCCTTTTCAACAAAGTTCTTAGTGGTATTGGACGTATTTATGGTTTGTTTTGCTGACAAAGCCAAACAGGGGTCTGACACACTGGAAGCTGAGCTTGGTAACGGTCACTATGGTATACTGACCAGGATAGCAATACTTTCTCATACCAATAAAGATTGGCAAACAAATATGCTTTTTCTTTTTTATCTGCACTGTACAAATCTTGTATAAAATCCCAAGCATTCCTGCAAATACCAAAAGCAATCACAGTAGTCATTACTGTATATGGTATAGTATAAAATAGTGTCTTATAGTTATTCTCCAATAAGAAAATAAATAATACTGTCACTTCACGAAAGGACCCGACAAATTAAAGAACAGATGAAGAAAACTTGAACAAAATACAATCTTTATTCATTATATACATTACATACAATGCAATTCTACAATAGGCTTTCTACACATTCACGTAAATCCATAGTGTTCACCAGCACAAGAGTATCCGCGTACTCCTGATTTTCAGCCAGGGGTAGAAGAGGAAGGGGGGGTGCATGAAGAAGGGAGATGAAAAAATAACATTACATATACACAATTGAGACTATTTACCCTGAAGAGAGAGAGCTACAGAAAATGTATTTGGCATTGTTTTACAAACAAGGTGCTTTAATTTTGTTCTTTGTTTAAACACGTTTCTTAAATTTAATAAAACCCTGGCACAAATCAACCCTAGTACAACTATAACGGAAAAAAGCCCTGAATCCAGTGGAAAATCATGCATGAATAATTTCCTTGTGAAGTGATTACGGTTTATTGCCGTGGGTAGTATCGCTCCACTTTCAGTATATATATATCAACTCTTTAAAAAGCTGTCTGCCTACCTCTGACAGCAGCAGAAGTACGCAAAGACAGTGCAAAATGCACACAATGCAAAACGCATACTTCGAACATGTTCACACAAATAAGTCAGACTCATTCATTCCACTCAAGCCTATATAGGGAACTAATTCGGAGTATGGCAACAAGGGATTCAATGATGTCTTTACCAAATCTGACATTTGTTCAGACATCGCAGAGCAGGTTCTCCGTTGCTCTCTCTCAAACATTGTTTGATGACACGCTTTCACTTCAGATAAAGGTTAAAAGAGCCTGGGCACAAAATGTGTTTACATCACCTGTGAAGCCCTCTATCGCTAGGCAAGATAGTAAGAGAACACAACAGACCGGCTCAGCAGTACACAGAGTAAAAAATAAATAAAAATAACACTAGCCGGTCTTTGGCAAAAACCCAACAACATGGAATATGAATGTAAACCTCAGGAAATGGAAGACACCTGAAGGGGTGAACGTTTTGAACTCTGACAACAATAGTAACAAGCTGTCTAATGTTGTCGATATGAACCTCATCTCTTTTTCTTACATTGTCTCTGTCGCAGAATGAACATCAGACACTACAACACCCCGCGGTCGTACCCCGACCAAGGAACGGAAGTGATTAGGTCTTGACCAATCACACTGTCCTCTTACACAAAAACCTAGGGTATTTGACGCCAAAGACCAGATGAACGCTTACTGCAAAAGTTGAAGCTGGACTATCCAACTCCATCGCTAGGACTTCACCCAAGCGACTTCTTCTGAGACGGCAACGTGGGTGTAAACACCTCTGCTGGAGGATCTACAAGGGGTCTGGACAGACGGCGTCTAGACGGGGGGAATATTTTGTCATTGCTGTTCTCATGATTGCGGCATGAATGTAAACTATGCAAGTTGCCAATGCCACCCCTTGCCGTGTCTCGCTGTATTGCAGTGTGTCTTTATTGAAAAGAAAAGTCACTCAGATCCTATGTGTGGGTGTTCATAAATGTACAAGAATGCCCCTTTATTACAGGACAACTATTAGTTTCCAATAATCCTACAGAAATTGGACCAAAACATTTCTAAAATTGGTAGTGTTTTCCCTATGCAGGTACTTAACACTCAAGGCATGATGACCGTCATTTAAAAATCAATAATGCACCCCCCTCCCACCCCTCCAAACACATACATTTTAACTGGATCATCGGGAATGACCAAGCTCAATTCAGGCGTAATTTAAAACAGTCATTCCTCTACTGTTTCTAGAACATCATTTGAGAAAATTGAGCACGGCCATTATTACCATAAATCCGGGCATCAAATAGGTGGAGCAAGAGAACAGCTTCTTGTCTGTATGTGTGCAAGATGTCAGCTGTTTGCAACAAAAAGTCAAGACTAGAGGAGAAAATGAGGGGTAAAAACTGGCACCAATCAAGATACTCCCATGTCTAACAACCTGCTGATGAGAACTCAGAGTTCATGTAAACCCAAAATCCAAGAAAAGAAAAATTAACACAAGAAGCTATGTTTGGCAGAGATGAATTTACCATTTTTCGGAATTAATCCATTCCTCGACACAGACGCAAGACTAGTCCGCAAGGAAAGGATACCTAGTGGGACACACTACTTGGTTCTTTCATCCACAGTGATGTTAGGTGTTGATGTTCAGTGTTCTACCCAGCTCTTCAGTGAGTGAACATCAACCCTTTAGGTTCGATTAGTACCGCTGATGAACAAACCGCTGTTCAAAGTCCAATGACCTCCTCCACTGGGAGAGCTTGATGAAAATGTACGTATATAATGATATATATTTTTAATGATAATTACACTTTTTGTATCTCTGCACCAGCCAAAGTGAGTCACTTGTGGAGGTGGGGTGAGGGCGGACGGGGTTGGGGCTACAGGGTGATGAGGTCGACCAGGTTGCCCTTGGGAGGGGTCATGCTGTCTGGGAAGAAGTTGACGAGCGTGTCGAAGAGCTGGGTGCGCTGGGCATACGTCTGGTCAACGTCTGAGAAACCTATTCATGGGGAGGGACGAAGTGAGGGAGGGCAGGAGCGGAGGAGGAAGGAAAGGAGGGGGAAGTGAGGGAAGGAGGGGGGATTGAGAGGGAGGGAGGGGGAGCAAGAGGGAAGGGAACAGGGAGGAAAATGAGTTACTGAAAAACAATGACTATTTCTAGATGACTGGAGGAATCCTGGGCAGTGATGATTTAGTGGGACCACAAACACGACGGCTAAAATAAATACATCACATTACACACTTACCCAGCGGAATGAAGTCTGAGCTGGACTTGAACAGTGCAGAGGGCAAGAGCTGGAACTGAACGGTACAATAGGCCAGTCATGTTAGTGAAAACCAAACGTTTTGTAGACGACTCGTCACTCTCTCAATGTCTGCCCCACCTAGTTTGCTATGCCTCCTTTCCTCCCCCTAGATCACTCTCTCAAATCCACCACACTCTCGCTCAACATTCCTTTCTGTCATTCCAAACGGTCTTTCTCTCTGCTCCCATCCTAGCCAAGCATACCTCTTTGGTCTCATCGGGGTCAGTGTGGTCCACGGTCAGAGAGAGGTCATTCTGCAGGTACTTCAGAGCGTTCAAGGGCTCCGACTGGGCCTTCTCCTCGAACCTGACCACAGGAAACACACAAGGTGTCTTACACGACAAGTCTAGCGCTTGCCAAAGCCCCAGCACATCAATACGAGCATGCACACACAGAACACTCCAAAATAAGAAGACAAAAAATAAATGTTGAAAATGGCATGATGCTACCACTAGACGGTGTAAGAGTCAAAGCAAAAAAAAAGTTTGACACAGCAAAAGCCTTGGACAGTCAATTATGGATTAAGCACTGCGCGCTACGCTGGTCAACGTAATGACGCCGCTGTTGATTACGGGAAGGTGTTTACGTAGGTGGACCATTCAATGCAGTAGGCTGAAAGAAAATGAAAATGGAACTCGTGAGCAGAAAGGGTTGTTTGGCAGTACTTTCAGTCAAAAGAAGGCGATTTCAGTCGGGCTATGAACACCACAATGTTCAATTTGCAATGCCGATTTGTCTCGTTGTGACAAGGACCCTAAGCAATACACAACATCTCTGCTGTTAAAACATTTGTGTATCCCCCAAAAATTCAAGAAATCTAAAAAGCTAATAATTAGTGATTGGATCTTGAGATATATATGGTAATTGTCAAAATAGTTGTTCCCACTTGTCTTCCTGGCATAATGTAATGTGCCTTTGAACATTTAAAAAAAAACAGTTTTTACAGTTAAAATAAAATGAAAAAATACACTGCTGTGGACGTTGTTTACTTAATCAATGTGTTTACTGTGTTAATGGACTGAGGATGGGAGTAGGATTCGGTATTCGGTCTCGGATTCGGCAGAATCTTAACCAGTGGATTCGGTATTTGGCCGAACCCCAAAAATCTGGATGAGGGGGGGGGATCAGGACATAAATACATACAACAGACTGTCACAATGACTAGAAAGTTGTCAATCATCTGCCGAGGTCTTCAGTGTGTTACCTGTACTTCCTGATCAGGTATCGACAATGGCGGAGCAGATACTCCTTGGAAGGACGACACAGCTTGAGGGACCAGAAGTCGTCGAGGCGCATCTTTGGAGAGCAGGACTTGCCTGGGTTCCCGCCAAACAGGTAGTGCACCTGGACAAAAGGAGGCACAATATTGGTTGGTGAGTATCTACATGTAATTCCTTGAATGTCTCGGTGTGTGTCTGTGGCTCAATTATCTCGCCGACCAGGCATTGTATGAAATGCATCAGGTGCATGGCTCAGGCCCCCCCCCCAAATAAATATGTAAATAAGTATATACATGGGTTTGCCAGCTAGTGTTTGGCCCGTGGGCACTGCAACTAGCATTCGTTGAAAACAAGACTTATAAACTAGCTACTGCACACAACGGAGTTAATGACAGGTTTCCAGTAGCACAAGGAGGCAATTGAGAGTTAAAAGTGTGGATTATCTTTATATCCATCACCACATAGCGTTACGGTTTTGTGAACATGATCCTCTTCTAGCGAGATCCATGACGGGCACTGCATCTATATAATTCCAGGAATCTGTGTTTGTGTGTCACCGAATCAACATACGAATCACCGGCTGCATATTCATGGCACGGGCAGAGTATGACCGTGCCGTAAAAGACAGGACAGCCTTTGTTGCCCTCGAGCATCGGAGAACGCCCTGAAGCCGGTTTGTGGTTGTCTGTCCTCGGACCACTCTCGGCAGGTACTCCCCATTATGGATTTTTTTTTGTCATTGTAGCTGCCTTGGTGCCTGAGTTGACATATGTCCACCACAAGAGGGCACCACACCTGCTGAGTAGGAAACGTACACCCTGATATTGACCAGCTAAGGTGGGGTACTCATATATAGTAAAGTGTGTGTTGTGTGTGTTGGGTGTGAATATTTAGGCATCTTAAGTGTGCATAGTGTAGGTATTTTTTGAGCGTTATGGTGTGTGCACGCGCGCGGATATCTAGGCATCTTAAGTGTTCATGGTGTAGGTCTTTTTTTAGAGCATTCTTGTTTGTGTGTGTATAACCTTGTGCATCTCATCGTAGACCAGCTGGTGTGCAAAGCGTGGACAAGGCTCCTCCTCCTGTAGGGCCTTGATTGGGTTCTCCTTCACAGCCTGATCGTTCTTATACACACACGACCTGGAGAGGACACACACACACACAATGTTACAAATAAGACCTAGTGGGTACATACTCAATAGGGGTCACAAACAAACACTGTGATAGTAGTCCTCTTCCCTAAGAATCAACACTGATGGCGAAACACATACTTGCATTCAAGCCAATTTACTCCACACATCCCTGAGGCATGAGATGACACACACACAGACACTTCTCAAAGCATTCAATTGACTACCGTATTTTTTTCGGAAAATAAGCCGCACCCCACCAGAATGGGAGCTTTGCGTTTGTAAATCTGAGTAGGCCTATAGGCCACACTTGATACGGGACAATGATACCAAGCAATGCACGAGTATAGGCGATCTTACAGCATGCCGGTGTGTAACACACTTCGGTTGTGGATAGTATGTCCAGAAATAGTGCTTTGTGTATTGTATAAATATGAGAAACATTTCATTTAGAGTCAGGGCTCCAGACTAACTTTCTTTACTAGGAGCACAGTAGCCCCTGACTGAAAACAGCGCAAACACAGGCAGGGATACAGTAGCAACGCTAGTGCTAAATAAGTATTTAGCTGCTCTGCTCTATGACGCCAGCTAACGGTGCGTTTACCCTGCACCGCCGCAAATCGCTTGCCATAGCTCGCCTTCCCACAGTGCACCACGCTTGGGGGGTGTCAGACAGATTAATGCAGAGTTGTAGTTCTCTAGTCACTGTTGTAGTTCGTATAACGTCATGACAAAGTGTGCAGATTTGGGTTTACGTACTCGCAATATCGATCAAAATAAAAGGTGGCCAACTACTGCTAATAGACGATTTTTGGAAGTCAAGCATATTGTTTTTCATTGTCTCCTTATATTCCTATCAAAGTCGATGTTCTAGGCTATATGTTAATTTCCTAAGTGACATTTCAGATTGGTTATGGTTAGTGAAATATTTGCTGTCTGAGAGATCCAAACTAAATACATAAATGTAGAGCTAGGAGGAAGGCTAAGAGGAAACGGCCTCCTTCTTCAAAATAAGGTATGTTTAGTCAATTTTAAAACATACATTTTGAGAAAAAGCTTGTTGAAGGTGTGGCTGAGCGGTGAGGGAGGCTATAAATCAGAAGGTTGTTGGTTCGATTCCCCGACCGTGCCAAATGACGATGTGTCCTTGGGCAAGGCACTTCACCCTACTTGCCTCGGGGAGAATGTCCCTGTACTTACTGTAAGTCGCTCTGGATAAGAGCGTCTGCTAAATGACAACAACAAAAAAATCCCATAGGAATGCATTGGGTTCTGAACTCTCTATTGAGAAAACTATGATTCTAGCATCGCCACAGACTACTAGTCTGAATTGACTACAAAGCTGCCAGTGATCTCTCCCTAGTGAGGTAACTTCAACCCAATTTTAAATATTTTTCTATAAATATATAGTGGCTATAAACGCTATCTGTCAAAGCTGGGTTTGGTATGTTTGACAAGCCTGTCACTGACCGCTATCCCAGTTTGCTGTAAAGCCAGGCTACATGCTAGCCTGTATTAGGTAGCTGTCGGCTAGCTTGTCAAAAGTCCCATTCATACAAGCTGTATACTATTGTTTTGTTATAAAAACGTGCTATAAGCCGCATCGAAATATAAGCCGCACCACCACAACAACAAAATGTAAAACTGAGGTATAAGCCGCGGCTTTATTTCCCCAAAATACTGTAAATTCTTTGGACACTAAATAAAAGAACCACTACGGAAACCAGTGTACGGGAACCCAGTGTCAAAGCCACTGACAGCCTTTGTCTTTGTACCGTGAGGAATGCTTATTATTAGCAGGTGATGATTAAACATGTTGGTGTGGTGGAGCTTCAACACACACTTATAGAGATAAGTTCTCTTTTGGAAGGACAGGTGAGAGATGAGCTCAGTTAGGAGGTCAGGTAAATCAGGTCTATGAGCTTGTCTGTGTATCTGCTTGCCAGTGTTCTGTACCAGTTGTTGCGGGCAATGTCGTAGATCCAGAAAGAGTTCCGGACGTTCTCCTCTCGTTTGTCTTTGTCCTTGCTGAGGCCGGAGAGCACGTGGATCTCGTTCAGTTCCGGGTCGATGGTGGCCCGCTGGGTGAAGCCTGTCATCGGCACTGAGGGACAACCAGCATCAAGCAGAGTGAGAGGAGAGAGACAAAGCCTGCATCTCAAATCTTGTATTATATCTAGTTACTTTTAGCATGTCCACAGCTGTCCTGGACAAACTACTCTGCGTTATAAAATACCACCTTGAACTTGACCCTCTTGCTCATAAATCCGTCACCGTTTGTAGTGCAAAGATTTGAATATTGCAAAAAATTGATTTGGGGGGGGTAAAAAGAAATTCCCTTGGAAAAAGGCATACTGTTAAAGGGCAACCAGGCCAGCTCTGCATCTCTACCTTATAACGTATGTAGTTCAACTGATGTGACGCACTGGATGTAGTGCAGAGGATTGTTGGTCAGAATTAGCACACTGGCTAGCATACTGCAGAATGCTACAGTATATTGTATGGTAGGATGGGTATTGGGACGCACTGACAGTACGAGCTAGACTGGCCTCCGTAAGAAGGGAGGGGTAGCACTGAAGCATTGAGCCCAGAGTTGACATGAGCATAAGGACATAGAAATCCAGAAACATGACTGTGGGCTGGGACCCTAAGAATGTGTAAAAAGGCCCAGAACATCAGTCAAGATGAAAAGCAGAGGCAGTAACTGTTATTAGAGATCAAAGGCTGTTGGCATAGCAAGCCAGCAGCGACCATCTGGAGGCAAGCGGAACAGAATGCAAATCACAACAATTGGAATCCAGACGGCATGACAACAGTAATGTTTGTTCTGCAGTAGGCTTATCATGCAAATGTCAACATGTACGTGTTTTTAAATAAATATGTTGTGTGTGCTCACAGTAAATCATGAATGTGCAAACAACAGTAAACTGATCAATGTTACCTTCTAACTGAACCTCAAGCTTCATACTGGACTAAAGAATTACAGGCACTATGTTTTTGAATGTCACCCGTTTCAGGGGAATTTGGGGGTGGGGTTCATATTTTGAAGGCCATGACAGCTACCACTAGACACACACAGAGCTCCTTAGAGCAGTGATGTGGACATGGAGATGAACCTGGGAGATCTGGGCTGCAGACAGCACAGTTAGTATGGGGCCAGAGAGCAGTCGATAAACATTCGAGAGTGATTACAAGAGCACTGTTTGGGCTTGCTGCTTCCTTCCTGCCAAAATACATTCTGTTCTCTCTCGTTTGGCTTGCATGTTCTGAAACTCTCAGCTCTCCACCAGCCCCCTCCCTCACCCTCCTCTCCATATCTACACCCATCTACCCCCCTCCCTTCTCTTCCTTACTCCACCTTTATCTCCCTCTCTCTGTTACCTGGATTACACAGACAGTGTTCTATTTTTAATCAGCTGTCATGTCGCCAAGGCCAATCCAGAGTTCTGGAGACAAGATCAGGAAGTCTTTCATCTGTCTTTTGCACTTTTAACAAAGTGCACCACAACGTCTATATAGATCTCTGTCACTCTCTCACACACACATAAAAGAGTATGAGCGCATGCGCAAAAGCCAGCGTCCAGCCTGCTTGTTCATTGTGTTTGAGAGGCAATGGACACATTTCCCATACAACTGTAGTGTGGCTGTGCATGCACCAATCAGCCGATGGCCTCTCTGAGGGGTAACATTATTACATCAACAGCCTAAATGACTGATAGCAAACCAATTTATGACTGCGAGTAGTCACTTAACACCAGGAAATGCATTTTTTTTACCCAATTCTGCTCTCCTCCCCCACCACCCTGCAATGTGCTTCAATGCGGTTCTATGTTACAGGTATAAATAGGTGTTCTCACCCATGCCCGAGTCCTTTTTGGTTCCATCCGAGATGATCTCCACATGGTCTCCATCCACGTCGTAGCTGAAGAAGTCATTCAGGTATGTCTTAGACCTTTGACCCCCAAACACATACAGGCAACGGTTTCTCTGAGGAGAGAAGGGAAAAATGGGAATAACATTATGACATTTTGTTTGAATTTGTTTTGAACTGATCCTTGGCACTGTCTGGTCATATTTTCCTTGGCTCTGTGCAAAGTTTAAGAATTGCTCACAGCATATTTGCGCTGGCTTTCTCCGGCAGCACATAACAGCAGGAGATGAATGTCAGTGGGTTTCCATTTCCATGGGAACCAGCTCCCATGCCATGTTTGAAGCGCAAAGTCATTAAATCAGCTGCAGGAATCAACTTGAGCAGTGGTGCTGCCAAGGGGCACACTGATTCAATCGCTGCCCCCCCCCACCTGAGTGACATATCATCTGGAAATTCAGTTATTGGCTTTTGATTTGTGTACACATTTTTGGTGGACTACTTTAGGATACTAATTCCAACAAGTAGCAGTATCAGGATTCAATTTAAACTTCAGGCTAATAAGTCTTCTTTGTATTTATTTGTGCTACAAAGTCTTATCGATCTTTTTCGAATTGTATTCTTTTGTAGCCTTTATAGTTGTTATGCCCTCAATAGAACTGTTGACTGTCACTTTTGATTGCCTGAAACACCAATCTTACGAACGACCATAATCACTATGATTCAGCTCCCAGGTTTGAACAAAAATGTTTTCCGAATCAATTAAGCAAACTCTGAGGTCCACTTCATGAGCTAGCTATCTCCCCTAGTGGGACAGGGCTGACTCACGGTGTGGAAGAGCATGCAGTGGCCAATGCGGGACTGGACGTCTTCGGGGCCGGCGTTGCATGAGTCCTCCCTGAGCAGGCTCCAGGAGGCCACCTGGCAGTGGAAGGCGTACAGGCCGCTGAACTGGGGCTCCGACGTGCGGCTGTCCTCCACGCTGCCATTGCATGTCAGGATGCGCCCACCAAACGTGTAGATCATGTGCTTCTCCGAGTCCATGCACATCTGGGTGGGGGCGGGTGAAGGCCAGTTGAAAGGGAAGAAGGACAGTATGCAAACAGTATGAGGGAATCAGGAATGAGTTGGAAAAAAAATGAAAAGCATCATATTTAATTTACGTGTCTGGATTTCAGTGTTGTGTCACAAGGCAAAGTATGGCTAACAACAAATCGTTGAAATTGGATTGTGAAAAACAAATTTCGATTCATTGGGTCCGTTGTTGTATTGCAGATATTGTAGTCCCTTCAGATTTGTAGGCATGTGAGCCTATGTCTGCAAAATGATTCCAACCAGCAGCAGCATCATAGTGGAATTTTTGGGTAGATGTTTGAAGGAAGCTCCAGGGTTCAGTTTACGTCCAATAACTGCACATTCCACCATGTTTTTTGTCAAATCTTATCCGACTATACTAATGCTCTTGGAACTGACAAAGAGTGCAGTTCTTTGCCTACATTTGCATATTAGAAAACAATTTGTTTTCAAATTTGTGACTACCTTCACAGACTGCAGTCTGTAGACTGTTGAAGCAATGTCATATACTGCACAGCCTGCTAACACTCATTTGTGTTTGAAATGTTTTTTATTTCTTATGATTTAAAACAAAAATCAGTTTTTTGTGCTGCACTTAATAAATAAAAAAACTAGCGAATGTCATTTGTGTCATGTGACCTACGTCATGTAAATCATACATTTAAGTCTGTTATTTGTGTTAATATTGTCAATTTGGAATAATTGTATACATTTTGTAAAAATGAACAAGTATTTTCAATTGAACTTGAAAAATTATAATTATTCCTAGTACAGTATGTTTGGTGTATACATGGTGTTCATGTGGGTGTGTGAGGGGAAGAAGGGGGGGGGCTTGTAGTTATGGGAAAGGTAGTGTGTGTGGGGGGGGTAACCTGGTGGTCGAAAACAAGCTTGGGCCCTCCGTCGGCTGACGTGTCCTCGCTGAGGAGTGTCCAGGTGTTGGCGTCGATGTCGTAGCGGTAAAAGTCGCTCTTCAGGGACTTGCTGTTCCGCACGCTAGAGTCCAGGTAGCGGCCCAGCGTGTAGATCTGCCTGCGCTGGGAGTCGATGCACATCTTGTGGCAGGAGCGAGCGCTCGGGCCGCTCTAGGACCCAGACAAGAGGACGAGGCCAGCGGGTCAGGAGCAAATTCAGACCAGCCGTGACTGAATTATCTGTCATAACTATGCACTGGGAAAGTCCTGGTTTAAATCATTTGGTACCTCACCTCTTTCTCTGTGTCTCTGGAGATGCACGCCCACTGGTTCTCCTGGACGCTGTAGGCCCAGAAGTCAGCAAGGTCCTGTGTGCCATCCCAGCCCCCGAACAGGTATACCGTCTCTGCAGGGACAATGGGGGCAAACAACTGTGGTTCTTTTATTTGTTAAACCGGTTGACTACGCGATGTTCTGTTTCTATTCCCAATTCCTCAACGACTATGGTGCTAATGTGTTTGGGATGCGTGGTGGGGTTTACTCTAGCATGTAAGGTTACCCTGGGTCATTAGAATGCACTGGACACAGAGCTCAATGTGAAAGTCCTGAGAGATGTTGGGGCTTCTCACAGCTCTCCCTCACACAACATGCACACACTTGATCTCTCACACACAAACACAGAAAATAAAAGCCTTTGTCTTCAGGGCTGAATGAGAGGCGGAAACACCACAGAAACATTTATCAACGCCCATGAAAACAGCCAATTTTTTTGTTTCCCTGTCGTCAATTTATTGCTTTTAAACCAAGGAAATTATTTTTGAGAATTGCTTTTTCGACTTGCTCAAATATTCTGTGTCATTAAGTATGTTTAAGGCACACTAATATTCCGCTATTATTTCAAACATTCCAATGTTCAAACTGTTATACAGTCATGTAAGCAGCATATTACATTATTCTGAATTATGCCATATTCCGAATGTAGCATTTTCCAATTAACACGTGGGATATGCCGATATTATTCAGGGTTTTAGGACCATTCTTTGGACATGTACACACTAACAACGCATTCGAAATATGCGTCTCAATTGGGGTTTTCACCACAGTTTACAACATATCCAATAAAACTATCAACCAGCAGGGCTCAACATAAAAAAATGTTGCCACTGTTGCCAAGACAATTTTTACTGCCCCCCCTCCAAAAGTTGTAATTGATCATTGTTACAACAAAACCAAAGACTTATGTTATTCTGTTAACATGTTTAACCATTTCTTAATCACATCCTGGATATAAAAGGAACAAAAATAAAATCACATTTCTAGTGATAAAAAATTAAAAGGTAATAGTGAGCAAAACTATTGACTTTTAACCTCAAACATGACGTGCTCTCTCCCCTGCTGATAGCCCTCTCTCTACAACTGTGGCTGGCTGAAACTGGGAAACCGCTGGTCCCTCAATGCTAATATATAAAAGCTTCCATAGCATTTCATCAGTATGATACTGAGTACCCAAGTCGACACCATTCTTCTGCTGCAGTTTAATAGCCCGGCGGAACGAGGCTTAATTACGTGATATGCCGTTATTATAAATCATGCAATAACACGATGGGCATCTGCATTAAAATTCCTGACCAGCATGGTCAACGGCCCGGAAGATGGATTGTCAACCACTCGCTTAGCTGTCACGCAAACCAGGTGCTGTCTGCAATTATCTGGGATTGTTTTCGAAAATTGACGGTGTCTGTAAAAAGATCCACTTTTGTCTGCTTTAGACGGGAACATACGACACAGTGCATCATAGTTCCATAAAAAATGTTGCTTCCATTTGAGCTCTTAGGGAGTTGCTAGTTTAACTTTCCCGACGTTACTTTTTACTGGCCCCGGGCCATCGTTATTGTCGAGCCCTGACCAGTTACTCAGAGTATCCACGGCTGCATGAAAACGGTAATATTAGTGGAATACAGTTTTTCACTAGCCATGTAAACAGATGAGTAGGAATAATGTCTCTTTCGGAATAAGGGCAATATCCAGAATATTCTGTGCATGTGAATGTAGTAATTTTGAAAGCCTCCTCACCTGTCTGAACATCGATGACCATCTGATGCCCCCCCCTCATCCCTGGCCTGTTATCATCCCCGTCACCTAGAGACAAAGGGACAGGAACACAATGGTAGATGGGGAGGGAAAAAAGCGGTAGGATGCCGGGGATTTTTGTTGTTGAAGGAATAACACGGGGGGGGACAGAAGGCAAACACATAAACTTTCATATGGAGTGGAGGAACAGGTGTAATTCAGAAAGCATCATTAAGAGAGAAAGTAGAATTCCTTGCTTTGAAGTAAATTTGTCTCACTGTTCATGTCGTCTTGGCTGGTTTCTTGGTTGGTGCTTATACCTTTGTTACATTTGGGGATGATCTGGCTCCACCTAGGCTTGTACTCCTGCTGGCTGATGTACTGGTTAAACAAGCCGTCTACACAAGGACAGTAAAGGACATGGTCAAACACTCAAACACACACACGCTCACATTTAATCAAATACTCCAATATCTAGGGCAACAAATCCCAGTGGGATTTTCAGGTATTTGGTGTTCTGAACATCAGTTTATCCCTCACATGACCTAATTGGTTCAATATGCCTATGGTGTGTCAGCACTGAGCCTCCAGGGAATTGAGGTGTACGCGTCACCTCTGTTTAATAGCACTTTCATTTACCATGAATAGAACCTAAAGAATCAATCAGGTGACATGAACAGTCTTAGCTCACAACAATGTAGCTGCTCTGTTAACTTTGTTGGGTCCTTTATTTATTTGGGTGTGCTCTCGCCTCTGGAACAGAATCAGAACTCACCTTGAATTCTTTAAACAAATCCGGATAACGGATTCATTTCAGGTGCTTAGCTAAATTGGAAGTATTACCTCCCTTGGTCTGAAGACCACGGTAGCATCTTTTGCATAATGGCTTCTGCGGATGAATTATAACGCCACGGTTATCTGCCTCAAACGCAAAGTAGACTTTTTGTGCCTTTCTTGTCAACAAGTCGAGGTGGGGCGATCGCTGCAGCGGCTATCTTGATATTTACTGCTATAGGGAGGGTAGGAGGAAGAAACAGACTTTTTATTTGTATGATAAAGGGAACTACGCTAGCATGGTAAATGAGTTAAACACGATTGATTGGAACCATAGGTTTGGCGAATTAAATTAACCCGAAGAAGCATATACAGTATTCAGCGAGGCCTTACATACATTGACTGACAAATATGTACCTAAAAAAAACAATATATGACTCACAGAATCAGAAAAGAAACTTCAGTAGTAATATAATTTGCTCGATTAAGAAGAAACATAGGGCATGGCAAAGGTATATGGAGACCAGAGCAGGACAGAAATATCAAGAATATGGCCTGAGTTTGGATTTACATGATCTCACCAGTAAGGTCTTTCCCTCCTGTGGATTTGGAGGATCGTGTCCGATACATTTTTTCATTTTTTTTTAGACTGAGCTCAAACAGGTACTGGGTTGTGCACAACTAAGAGACTATTGCTGCAGCAAAATGTTAGTTTCTGGCCAGAACATATGTTATTTCCATAAGTATTTTGGGGTGGGAAATGAGTGTAATATGCATTTTTGGACATAATACTATTGCTTCTTGAAAAGAGTTACTGTGTTCTTGTATTTTTATTCTCTGGCGTGAAGTCAATAACCATCTGCAGCCAAAGACAAATGAGTTATTAAGTGCATTTGATATCTATCTGATCTTTATCCCTCGAACCAGGATATTACTTAAAGGTATTGAAGTAGTGGTCCCAGACCTTGAGGTGTTTTTGCAAATAATGTTGGAGGGTGGCTGATTAGAACCTGGTTACAGCATTATTGGGTGTGCGCTTCGGAATGAGGCGCCAACCTTTGTTATCTCACATATATATTTATTATTTTTGCCCCCCTAAGGCTCGGTCAATATTTGGACTACATAGAAAACGACAGTGTCAAAAGTTTCGTATTGGTACCGATTGATATGGCATTACTTTTGTTTAGGTTCCATTGCACAGTTTAGGAGGATACAACGTTTTTGTGGCATAAAGTTGATTTTGTCAGCAAAGGGTAGACTACTCAGTTATAATAGCCTACGTCACAGTGTCGGCACATGTTAGCAACGACGCATTAGATACGACGTGCATAGAAGACCCCCCTAGCATCCGTCAATATTTTTGATTACTTGAAAACGTAATGTCAAAAGTTGGTAGCCATTGAGTTGCTTGTCTTCTTATTTACCTGGCTAACTTGCTAGCCACAGTCACTGACGCTACTAACGTCACGAAACACGCGTGACTACCTCTAGCAGAACATTAGTTTAGCAGCTTGTTAACTTCTGGGAGATAGCTAGGCTATAGCTTTAACGCTACTGCAAGGCAGCTGCAGAAACGCCACAAGCAAAGACGCCAGGGTGATAACTATTTACTCATTTTACTTTGTGATATGAAACACAATTGTGAAGTGTAATGTTCAATATAAGCCGATATTATTGAGCAACTACATCTACTTTCGGAAACGGTAGTCTACTATTTCACTGAAGCATTAGCATCATGACATTAGCCTATGTTGCCCGGGCAACACATACTACAGCGGTCTATGATGGATCTCTTTTCAATCGTTAAAATAAACATTCCTCACACATTTTCGTTGTACGATTTATTATGACATTAGATTACAAGTAAACGATTTGTTGGTGAAATAATCATTACCTGTGATTTCAAACCAGTACTGCAACGCTGTAGCCTACGCGAGACACTGTGTAGCTAGTCTAACAAAAACATCCACAGCTGTTTACAGTAGGAAGTCAAACGGCGACAGAACATGTTCGGCACTCTCTTAAATCAAAAGTAGGCCTATTTCAATAGGTGAAACTGTCTGACTACTAACCCGAACTTCATTGACACAGCCTAAACTTGTCAATCTGTTCATGAAAGCAGTATTTAATTTTAGCCTAAACTGTACAACGGAACGTTCAACCAACGATCGCCACCAAGACGAACACTGTAGTATACAATTTACCAGGGTAGCTTCTCCACAAAGGGCTATATAGCATTTTGCGTTGTTACTGACAATGATCGCTATTGAGCTTTTTATGCATGAGCGATTTTCCATGTCATGGGGGCATGTCATAAGTTAGCAGACATAGAGCTACTGTTTGAATCGCGATTCCATCTGAAATATTTCCAGTGATAATTATCAATTATCTACGTTAACGTTGTTACAGTAGCTTCTTTCCAAGGGTGTTCTTAATGAATTATTATGCAATAGACTGTGAGTAGGCTAAATGCTTGAAAATATCACTAGAAGGGAAAAACTTAAAGGGACGGACAAGCAGGCACACCCTCACAATTTCCCCAGAAATGGTATGCTCTCTAGTTTGACATTGTTACTGATAATGATCACTTCCAGTAGACTTCTTTTGAATTAGTAATTTCCCCCCTAAATAAATGTCAAGCTTATTTTACGATTTTGTGGGCATTGATTTTGAATTGTAAATGAGCAGCAACCGATGTATGCTTTTAAATCTATGCAATCTTCATAAATAGTAAGTACCCATTTATATATGAAATATACAGAGATATCAGTTGTAAAAATTACAGTTAATAAACTGACCCATCTGCAACGGACGCAAGCAAGCACACCCTACAATTTCCACAGAAATTGTACCCTCTCTAGTTTATTTATTTAATCTTCTTATTTATTAAGAATCTATAAAAAGTTGCTAGCACAATTTTCTAGCAACCAAACGCTAAAATCGTCCTTAGAAAACTAGGGTCATGGTTATTTTGTGTCTGACGAGCACGGCGCAGACATCGGCTGCTGCAACAAAAATCTAAGCTAAGGGCTGGAGGTTAGGTCGACAAGCCGTCGATGACACCATCGACGGAGCCCATGTGCATGCATCCTGGTAATTTCAATCCCTAAAACGCATGAACACTGCATGGAATGTACCTATGATACCTAGGCGTTGGGTGTGTGTGTGTGGGGGGGGGTCACCTGTCACAGCTTTGTCAATGAGCTCCTCGCAGGCATCAAAGTCCCCCTGGAGGACTAGGCGGTCATGCAGGTGCGTGAGCATGGGGTGCTCCAGAGCAATGCGGGTCTTCTTCTGCAGCGACTCAAAGGCCTCTGTGTAATTGTGCTGCCGGAAGTGCTTCAGGCACAGGCGGATGGCCTCCTGTTCTCTGTACTACTGGAACATGGGTGGGAGGGGCTTTTATTGGCAAAAACATTCAATATATGCAAATAATGTCCCATTTTAGCAATTAATCTCCTCTTATACAATTAGAATGATCGAGTGATTTCACATGACTAGAATTTGTTCACACTTTCTGATGTGCTGATGATATGACTTAGTGAAATTATGTTAGCTGGACATTTTACCAGGGCTAGGGCTCTAAAACTGTGAGATATAGGGTTAAAAAATCACTCTGCACAATCAAGAAACAATATGAAGCATCACCACAACAGCTGAAGCAGTAAACTTTGCAAAAACAAAATGTACCGAACTAAGTGAAACCTAGAAGATGTTATGAATAATGTTGGTGAGAATAATAATGGTTAGTATAGGCAAGCATATACGGTTAGTATAGGTTATTAGGTGTATTATAGGTTTAGGATACTATATTGTTTATTATGATGTATATTTAGGAGGTTTATTTATTTTATGCTCATTATTAGGTGTAATCTATGTTCAGAGTACTTGTTATGTTATGTTATGTTATGTCAGGTTGCTGTGCGGTGTCTTGTCCTAGGAATTTCAGTGCTCAGTCTGACTTTGTGTTGTTCTGTGTATCAGACAATAAAAGACTTGAACTTGAACTGTCGCTAACCCTACTGTGTATGTGTGTTGCTGTGGGTGGGATGCAGGCCTACCTTGCTGTACCAGTTAAGGCAGGGCTGCACCACCTCCGGGTCCTCGATGCCGTGCAGCTCTATGTACCAGATACTGAAGTTGAAGCTGGGGCCCCAGGACAACAGAGGCACTGAGAGGTGGCAGAGAGAGGGAAATACAGAAACAATGAGAGAACAAACAAAGACAGACAGAACAAGACAGAGAGAGAATGAGAGACAGAACAAGACAAAGAGAGAATGAGACAGAAAGAGAGAGAGAGAACGAGACACATAAGACAGAGAGAAAACAAGAGATATAAATACAGAGATGGATAAAGAGATGAGACAGAGAAAAATAAAAAAAGACAGAATTCTAGCTGAGCAGTGATGCTGACCTTCAGCCCTCCACTCATGTCAAGCAGGACTCCCACTTGACCGAGGGGCTCACTCGTCCTCACCTATTTTGACAAATCTGCAGGGAAACATCTGCTCATCGATCTTGTGCTTCAAGGTGAACGTCTCCTTGTTGTAGTCATTCTTAAGGCCGCTGAGGAGGACAGGAAAATGGATGATGTCAAAAGATGACATCAGCTCATTTCCCACAAGGTACCCATTACAACGTTCAAGTGCGAGAACCAAGACATTACGCTGAGTGAAGGGAAATGGTAAGGAAATTGTTTTTAAATAATAAAACATGTTCTAGGTCAGTGGTTCCCAAAGTTGTGGTCGGGACGCCCCAGGGGGGGTCGCAAGACAGTGAGGTCACGAGATGATTTCCATAAATCAAGGAACATTTTTAAACAATTAGAAATTAGCATATTTTAGCCATGCGGGGGTTGCGATTGTAGGGGGTAAAAATATGGTCGAAAGAACCACGGTCGAAAGAAAAACGAATTCCCCTATGGTTTAAAGGAAGATGGGAAACTGAAGTGTATTAGCATGAACCAAATAATGCCAAATAATAATTAAGTCAAATAACTATACTTTATATTTGTATTGGCATTATTTGGTTCATGCTAATACACTTCAGTTTCCCATCTTCCTTTAAACCATAGGGGAATTCGTTTTGGTTCTTTCGACCATATTTTTACCCCCTACACGATTCACTGGCACCATTATTTTAGGTGTCGTGGGCTGAAATGTTTGGGAACCCCTGTTCTAGGTAATCAGTAACGTGGCACCTTGTGATTCGTTGGCCCTATACCCTCACCTGGATAGGAGCTCCGTCATGTTCTCTTCACTCATGCCACCAAACACCTTGAACTTCTTCAGGTTGCAGACATGAGTCTTCTCATACTTTCCAAATGTGATGCTCTGGACTATCGCTGGCCTCTCCATTTTGAGAATCAAGTACTTCAGGAAATAATAGAATTAGAGAGATAATTAGTGTTAGAGAGAGAGAGAGAGACAGTTCTACATTTCCAGATTTCCTAACATTATCGCTTGTTGTGCAACCACACAACAGAGCAGTACGGGCACAGACTGGAGAACCATTGAATCTATGAGCTAGTTTGGCAGTTCAACGGCCAGTTAAATTGTCTAAACTTACGCTAACCATATGAGGATAATTGGCAGATCCATTATGCCTGAGTCAAAGCAGTCTTAAAACTGCAATACACTGACTTATGGATCCTTTAATAGAGTTTTATAGTTGTAAGTATTTCTTTCTTAGAAACAAGCCATATTTTAAATACATAGTCTTTTTTGGGCCTAGGTGCCATAGACCCATGACATGACAAAGCATGGTCCGTCATGCTTTGTCAGGTGGCATGTGTCAGGTCATAAGATGCATGCGTCAGACTTCCAACTGACAAAGCATGACAGACACCTTAATGTATCAGTTAGACATGTTGATTTATATTCCCACATAATCTGTTTCAGAAGATTCATGTCCTGTCCTAAATTGGTTTCTTAGCATTAGCAATGTGTGGATCCCTCTGTGGTGCACCAAAACAGGGTTGAAGAGCCAACACAAAGAAATTACTTCTTGAGCTTGGGTCATAAGCAAGTTACTAGGTGAAATGTGAGAAATTATTTTATATTAGTCAGTACCTATAAATTGCATGTGTGGCAAAACTGGGCCTTGTTTACTAAATGAAGATGTTTTTTTAGAGGACTATTTATTTAAGACACTCAGACTTTAGGGTATACAAAAGTAAGGCACGGGCGTTTCTGCATTATCCGAGTTTAGATGTGATGCTGACAGGTGATGGGTTGTGCCATGGGATTTGATTTAGCTACAGGTTTCTATGGAGGTGGGCGTGGCACATTACTTGTGGCGGGTAGTTGCTCTCCGACGACCATCTGGAAGACTGGTCATTGGGTTTGTCTACCAAGATGTTTCTGTAGTGAGGGAGGAAGGGAATACGTGACGAATAAGCATTAAACATTTCAGCAAACGTAACCCTCACGTAACACACTAGCCGACGTTGCCACATTGAATACCCTAGTTTGTACTAGCAAACGTAACTTTGCTGAGTGAGCTGGACACACCACTGATGCACAAGGCAAGCGAACATCGTCTAGCCACACTAGCTAACTTTACGTTACTTGGTCTAGTAAAATGCATCACACAATATACATACACAACAGTGAATGCCACTGGCTGCTAAAGCATCAACAGCATTTGTCAACTCGTATGCTAGCAGCTAGTTCGCTAACTTTACTGACTACCTTAAGCAGGCCAGCTTTACCAAGTTAGCTAGATAGCTAGCTAGCTAACATTAACCAAATAATAATTGTAATTCCAAGTCATTGTAATGTACTAAGGTTTTTGCTAGCCAACTTAGCAAAGAATGTTTACAAGTTAGCGACCGACCTAACAACTGGGTGTTATCAACAAATAGCTCTAACGTGCTAGTAGGCTACTGTGAAATGCTAGTGCTAGCTATCTAATGAACGATGATGGGTCAGATGGCTCACTGTCAGGTAGGCCAAGGAAAGATTATTCAGATGTATTATGGCCACAAAAGACAAGGCAACCACGGAAACAAATACATAAAACTTGTCTGTTTTCATGTGCATTACTCACTCTGGCAAATACGTGGAAGAGTAAGAGCTCCATTTAAAAACGCTGAAGGAGAGGACTCTGTTCTCAGGAACGACAGCCATTTTGTTGCACAAAATAACAAGCGAACAGTCAGACGGCCAAGGCCTAAGACTGACAGTGACAAGTTTTAAAGAGACCGTGCTCTCAAAAGCTTTACACACTGACACGACAATTATTCTTACACATGTTGTATTTACCTATAATGTGACATATAAAGCACATGTATCGTTACATAAGTGTCTTCGCCAGAGTGATTTGGCATAAAACAATTGTTTTGGGCCATTCACATTGTATAGAGCTGTTGATGTATGGGAAGTATCCTACAGGAGATGGAAATAAGTGACAAATACGCTACTGAAACTCAAAGCAACAAATATAGAGTTTCCCTAGTGGTAACCTACACAGCATCCATTCAGCTCCCATTCCAAGTATGTTGTCATTGGCCATTTTATTAGTATGTTTTGCCTAGGCTGGGGCATGTTGGATAATGATTTCCTCATAATGAACTAATCCCCCTGCAGGTATGGTCCACACTATGGTGTCACTAAGTGTCTTTGAAAGTAGTCAGAACACTTCCAGTAATGTCTTCCAAGTTCCAGTTATCACAACAGTATTTCTCCTCTTTCCCTTTCTCACTCTCTCACTTCCTCCCCTGTATGTTCCTAACATTCAATGTTTAATGCATTCAGTGTAATGTGTATTTTAAATCATATTTGTTGAGATTATAGTTTTTTCCTGGTTGTTACTCCACTGGCCGTCCCCGAGCATGCATGGAAGAGACTAGAAGAGGACTTGAGCCCAGCCAAGGTTGAGAAGAGGTGTCTTTTGTTGTCGAAGTTGTAATCCTCTCTAATGCACACTACGGGGGGTCTGTGCAACAGAACACCCGGACCTCTGGTATGTTCACACGGTCCTAGTTGGCTGTGTGGGGCGGTCCAATCAATGACACCATAGAACTGAGGGAAAGGAAGGGGTGGCGAGGGCTGGGGGGTAGGATACAATACTAAAATCCTTACACTGTCTAACTGAGAACTTTGGTCTTGAAAGCAAGCTTTAAAATCCTCTCAATTTCTTTCTAAAGATGTATGTCAAATGCAATTTTTAAGTGGATTGTCCGGAAGCTTATGATGTCAGAGGTGAACTTGTTTATGATTTTATTTGTTTGACAGTGGCATAGTCTATTTGTGGTAAAGACTGCTCAGGTTGATTGGTCAAGCAAGTTTGTGTGACTTGGCATGCAAGAAATGTGAACTGACCAAAAGGGTGCAGGTGTCACTTATTGAAATGTAACATGACTTCCATTACATATGTTGTTGTAGCCTACATGCTATATTTAGGCTATTGTTTTATGGACGTCCACTTGCTGCCAGCTAGGTCTATGTTAACTTTAGTTATTGATCACTTGAGTCACTTAGATTTTATAGACTAGTTAGGGGCTGCTATTTTGTCAACAGTTCATTGTAGTCATATGTCCTTTACCCTGTCTACTGCTCTGGCACAGCTCATCCGTGCGTCATCATAAATGACATCATATTCATGACCTCATTGAACATGGGGAAATGGCTGAAGCCTTCTTTAATACTGTCCTGACCAGTGACCAGTGTAGTCTATTTTTTTCGGATGGATTGGGTATATATACTCGGTAGAGTGTAAGAATGATACATACCAAACATACATAAGTAAAAGTCGGAACCGCTTTCTGGCTAGTTTTCTACCCATTCATGATTCTTGACGCTTCACCGATCCCGGCGTTGCATCGGATTTCCCCGTGTCCTAGTGAGTGCGCAATGGTTCGGATCACGTGGGAGGTCCCTTTAAGTTTCCATTAACAGAGGCCTCAGTGTGTCACATGATGGACATGATATAATGAAATGGCAGGGACAGAGAGACAGAGTGTTTCCTGAGCTGATGAAAAAGAGAGACAATCTACGCAATAATCTGCAAACACGTTGTAGTCTTACTCCTGCAACACAGAGGACCAGCGGTGGGCAGGGGCGGCCCCGGCGCTCTTGAATGCTTGCTCCGCGGACGGGACATGTCGTTTCGTGATTGCACCTGCCATAAAATGAAGCACCAAACGAAGAATATTCACCCGAAAGTTGTTTATTTCACCTTCGCTCTGGAGTAGAATTTGGTCGTTTTACAACGTGAGTAAAGTTTTTTTTACCCTTTTATAATCTAGCCTATTCCAGATTGTTGATAGCCTAGGCTACATGTGAATTCTGTTTCATATGCTTAGATGTCAATTTTCGGAGGAAGCGAAGGCTCTTTTGATTGGATATTTCTGGATTGTATTGATGGTGTTCTGTAGCCTGATATATATGAATAAATGCGCTTCACTCTTGTAAGAAGATTTTTGTGCCATTGGGTTTATCTTCGGCAATGTCCGCATTCCAGTTTGTGTGGCGCAGGTTAGGCTATAATGGAAGTAGAACTAAACAACTACAAATGTGGCCTTTTTATCCACCCAGATCTGATTTGGAGGTTCTGTTTTAGCCGATGAGCCACCATCATACAGCTGGACGGCACTTCAAAACATCACGCCCCATTAGTTTTCATGCAACCATGGTTGAATGGTAACATAATGCCTGAACGAGAACATTACCTAGAATTTGACATGACAAGGAATAGTTCTTTGTTGGGGCTTAATTTACAATTGGCACTGTCAGAACATGCTACTTTTGCAGATTGTCGGGTGAGCGTGTTACGCATATTAGTTGCGCAGATCTTCCATTAGGCGTTATGATATCTATTTAACAGTCACAGTTAGTTGGAAAATACTTGAATTGGGGAGTGGCCAGGTTATTTTTTGGGGGGGAATGCGACTGCCTTTAGATTATATGTTGGGTTTTGTAGATACAAAATAACTAAAACAACTTTCTATTAGCATTACTATCGCCACCCTCAATCTGAGTTAAATAACGGTTGATAAAGATGGAGGTGGGGCTTTAACTTTATCAGTGCTTTTCTACATTATCTTCAAAGGATGGGATGTTTAACAAATGTGGCAAAACATGCAACGTCACTGCCTTGTCTTTAAGTGTGGTGACAGCGACGAAAACAACCTGGCACCTGACCGTCTGTGTGGGACGAGCAATACGCTCGGGAGCGCGCATCAGCGCTTGTACAAAAAAAAAGTGTTGCGTATAGGGCGAGCTACGCACTGTTTCTCTTTTCTCTCAAAATATAAAATACGAAAGCATGCATCCAAATGACACACTATTGTTGCATACAAACGTTAAACATTGAATAATGAAATTATCTAGAAATAGGCTAGCCTACCATCCATCCTCAAGCGTAACACATTGATAAGCCTAGAACACAATTTATCCACTTAAAATGAAGCAATCTAATTAGTGGCTAAGCATTGAAGCTTGTTTTTGTTAGTTTTATTATTAATATTAGGCTATTATTATTATTCCGCCATGGGAGTCTTTGGCAACCCATAGACAAAATTCATTGGGGACTCCTCCCTGTCACCAGGTTTCATGTCTACCACATTGTCCTACCAGTGAATTCTGGTTACACTTTTTGTCCGACTTGAGACGGCGCTAAGGCTCCTTCCTCCACGACGGACCCGACTTTCATTACATTGGTGGCAGCGGTGGGATCCAGTGAAGATGTCAGAGCCGGAGAGTAGGCCTATAGCGGGTCCAAGTCAGTTACCTGTGGTTCCCTCTAACCCACGACCTATTTTTATGCCTGAAACCTTCACCGGTACAGGGAGAGAATGGTCAGATTGGGCAGCACAGTTTGAAATGGCAGCTTACGTAGCCATTAAAGTATGGAAGGCCAACTGTGCCAAAACGTCTAAATTTGCGTGCGTGTACAGACGTCAAAAAATGTTGACACCTGTACACGTTCATTTTTGACGTCTGTACACGTTTGGCTATGCTTCCATGCTATTGGCTGGCATCAACATAGCCACCCCCCTTTTTATGTAGTGTCTGTATGTAGTCCTGTAATATGTTTTATGTAGTCCTACTGTGATCATGTGGGCTCTTACGTAGCTATCATTTAGTATTTGGGACAGTCCATTTGTGTGGGGGAGAGCCACTTGTGCGGTTGATCCGGTATCACACTCCAGTCCAGTAGGTGGCGGTGATTCCCCTATAGGGGCTATACCTTGTTTGCTACATTGTTTGCTAACCGGCATTAAAATAACCAAAGAAGAAGACTGAAGTTGTGTGTGATTTAGCGAACTTAAATGTATACCTTTTTCGAAATATGAATGATATATTATACAAACATATTTTTTTCAGTAGCTTACAAAATAGCCTACAGTTGTTGATAATGTCATTGCCAATTTATATCAGCCTATTTATTAACCTTAATTCAATCAAGATCGGTTGAGTGTGGACATGTTTTCTCTCTTGCAATGATCGTTATCTGGTTTCCCCTCAGAAACGAATGAAGTGGTAGCACCCAATTTTAAACGTGTACAGACGTAAACAATGAACGTGTACAGACGTCAAAACGTGTACAGACATAAAAAATGAACGTGTACAGACGTCAAAAATTAACGTCTGTAGCCTACACGTTCATTTTTTACGTCTGTACACGCACCCAACTTAGACGTTTTGGCACAGTTGGCCTTCCATATTAAAGTACTGTGAGATCGATTCAAGAAATGCCGGCTGGGTAGCCGAGCGCATAGATAGGCCTAGGCTATATAGGGCCTATCTATGGCCGAGCGCATTTTCTCAAGAGCAACTGCACGGGTTCTAATGACGACACAGCTATTTCATGATTGGCCAGACTCACACACGACAACTTTGGCGCCTGTTTTGTAATTATTCTGACACCTTCAGTTTCGCCAATGCTGAAATCCGGACCAAACAGTTAAATTGAATAAAAAATTAGTTGAAGAAAGGGTTTTAGTCCGCCTCTTCACTAACGGAAAGACTACATTTAATTATAAATAAAGTAAAGTAGGCCTAAGCAAACGGCGCTTGATCGGCCATGACTGACATCAACTCAGCAAACCACGAGAAGCTGGAATGTCCGACTTCCCAGAGCGATCGTTTCATGCAGCCGCAGTCGAACGCACCTAATCTTTTCCGTCTTTTGCGATCTACACACAATCCCCCCCCTTCGACAGTGACATCCAGTAGGCTAGGGGTCAGTGTAGTTCTCTGCATTGATGGCTGTGTAGTGCATTCAGAGATTTCGCTCTGTTAGGGCGCTATCTAGCTTTGGCTGGATAAGAAGGATCGCCTGCTGATGGTGTGTCTTCGACAGTAAGTTAAATCCCTTGAAATTGCCTTACTTGCACTCACATTTTATTAGCTAGCTGTTAAGCAAGTAGGCCCTAAGACAATTTTAAGGGATTTTTACTTACTGTCGAAGACACAACTTACGAATCACGGTTAAGAATTTTGTTTTTGTGGATCGCAAAACACATTTGTAAATCGTGGAACATTTGTGGATCATGGTACTTGCATTTACGAATCATTTTGAGACATATCTCTCCATATTTATCGGCCATGACTGACATAAATGCAGCAAACAACGAAAATCTAGAATGTCTACTTTACGGAGCCGTTTTTAACTCTCGCCGGTCGTTTCATGCAGCTGCAGCCGATGTCGAACACACCTGACGGTGCGTGTCCACTGCAGCGACGTGTTGCGAGCAACGAAATCCTTTCCATTCATTTTCAATGGAGCCAGGCGAATCTAGCGTGGTGCATTGTGGGCAGCGACGCAACGCGATCCAAGGATCCAAGCGATTACAGTTGAGATTTTCTCTAGCGATGGCCAATTGGATGGTTGTCTTGTTTCTCGTAACGTAGCAACCATGGTAAACATTTTTAACTCTCAGTTTCAAGATGGAGGACAAACTGATTTGGCATACCCAGCCTTGTTTGATACTAAAGATAAGTTAACAAAAAAAATGAGGCATGGCGCAGGGTCACCGATCTTGTCAGTGCTCCTGGTGGGGAGCACTTTCACTCTGATTAAAATACTGCCAAAACTAGTGTTTACAGTAGATAACATCATGCTACATCTAGCCAGCGTATTGGATTTTTGCTTAATGTGTGTAAAAGTTGTATTTTGATCGATATTGCGAGTACGTGAACCCAAATCTGCACACTTTGCCATGACGTTATACGTACTACAACAGTAACTTTAGAGAACTGAAACTCTGCATTCATCTGTCTGACTCGCCCCCGAGCGGGTGCACTGTAGGAAGGCAAGCGATGGCAAGTGATTTGCGTCGCTGCAGTAACACACCGTAAAACTTGGTAAGTGTCATCACAAGCATTAAGTGAAGTTCCCTGCGCAGTTTTGGCATAGCGCCACCTACTGGTCATGATAAAATAACAAAATACTTTTTGTGCTTATAACTTGTTTGACCAACAATCACAAGATTGGTCTCTTCTTATTCTATGTGGCATACCAAGTCGAAAAATAACACATTTCCCAATGTCAGACATTTTGGGCATCAGCCATTTAGAATTGTTTTGTAAAATTACATATTTAATGAACGCATTCCCCCTTCTTGAGTCACCACCTTACCACGGTGGAGGGGTTTGCGTGTCCTAATGATCCTGGGAGCTAAGTTGTCGGGGGCTTTATGCCCCTGGTAGGGCCACCCAAGGCAAACAGGTTCCGGGTGAAGGACCAGACACCAAGCGTGGCTCAAAAACCCATCATGAAGAAAAACAGAAATGGTTCCTAGTTGCCCTTGCCCGGACGTGGGTCAGCGGGCCCCCCCCCCTGGAGCCAGGCCCGGGGGTAGGGCTCGAGGGCAAGCGCCTGGTGGCCGGGCCTTTTCCCATGGGGCCCGGCCGGGCACAGCCCGAAGAGACAACGTGGGACCCCCTTCCAGTGGGCTCACCATCTGCAGGAGGGGTCATGGGGGTCGGGTGCAGTGTGAGACGGGCGGTGGACGAAGGCGGGGGCCTTGGCGGTCCAATCCTCGGTTGCAGAAGCTAGCTCTAGGGATGTGGAATGTCACCTCGCTGGCGGGAAAGGAGCCTGAGCTGGTGCGCGAGGTAGAGAAGTTCCGGATAGATATAGTCGGCCTCACCTCGACGCACAGCATCGGCTCCGGAACCAGTCTCCTTGAGAGGGGCTGGACTCTCTTCCACTCTGGAGATGCCCTTGGTGAGAGACGTCGAGCTGGGGTGGGAATACTCGTTTCCCCTCGGTTCGGCGCCTGTACGTTGGGGTTCACCCCGGTGGACGAGAGGGTAGCCTCCCTCCGCCTTCGGGTGGGGGGACGGGTCCTCACTGTTGTTTGTGCTTACGCACCAAATGGCAGCTCAGAGTACCCACCCTTTTTGGAGTCTCTGGGGTGGGTGCTGGAAAGCACTCCTCCCGGAGATTCCCTCGTCCTCCTGGGGGACTTCAACGCTCATGTGGGCAATGACAGTGAGACCTGGAGGGGCGTGATTGGGAGAAACGGCCCCCCCGATCTGAACCCGAGCAGTGTTTTGTTGTTGGACTTCTGTGCTAGACACGGCTTGTCCATAACGAACACCATGTTCAAGCATAAGGGTGTCCATATGTGCACTTGGCACCAGGACACCCGAGGTCTCAGTTCGATGATCGACTTTGTAGTCGTGTCGTCGGACTTGAGGCCGAATGTCTTGGACACTCGGGCGAGGAGAGGGGCGGACCTGTCAACTGATCACCACCTGGTGGTGAGTTGGCTACGATGGTGGGGGAGGACGCCGGTCAGGCCTGGCAGGCCCAAACGTAATGTGAGGGTCTCTTGGGAACGGCTGGCAGAATCCCCTGTCCGAAGGAGTTTCAACTTCCACCTCCGGGAGAGCTTTGATCATGTCTCAGGGGGGGCCGGGGACATTGAGTCCGAATAGGCCATGTTCCGGGCCTCCATCGCTGAGACGGCTGACCGGAGCTGTCGGTGCATGTTGCGGCGGTAACCCTCGAACCCGGTGGTGGACGCCGGAGGTGAGGGATGCCGTCAAGCTGAAAAAGGGGGCCTATCGGACTTTATTGGCTGGTAGGACTCCAGAGGCAGCTGATGTGTCGGCAGGCCAAGCGGAATGCGGCTTTAGCGGTCGCAGAGGCAAAAACCCGGGCGTGGGAGGAGTTCGGCGAGGCCATGGAGAATGACTTCCGAACGGCTTCGAAAAGGTTCTGGTCCACCATCCGGCAACAGGGGGAAGCAGTGCACTGTCAACGCTGTATATGGTGGGGATGGTGCACTGCTGACCTCGACGGGGGACGTCCTGGACCGGTGGAAGGAATACTTTGAAGACCTCCTTAATTCCACCAACACGCTTTCCGACGTGGAGGCAGAGTCGCCGAGGTGGTCAAAAACTCTGCGGTGGCAGGGCCCCTGGGGTGGATGAGGTCCGCCCGGAGTTCCTGAAGGCTCTGGATGTTGTAGGGCTGACTTGGTTGACATCGGGGATAGTGCCTCTGGACTGGCAGACCAGGGTGGTGGTTCCCCTCTTTAAAAAGGGGGACTGGAGGGTGTGCTCCAACTTTAGGGGGATCACACTCCTCAGCCTCCCTGGGAAAGTTTATTCAGGGGTCCTGGAAAGGAGGGTCCATTGGATTGTCAAACCTCGGATTCAGGAGGAGCAATGTGGTTTTCGTCCTGGCCGTGGAAATGTGGACCAGCTCTACACCCTCGGCAGGCTGGAGGGTGCATGGGTGTTCGCCCAACCAGTCTACACATGTTTTGTGGATTTGGAAAAGGCGTTCGACCGTGTCCCTCAGGGGCTCATGTGGGGGGTGCCCCGGGAGTACGGGGTACCGGATTCCCTGATCGGGGATGTCCGGTCCCTGTATGACCGGTGCCAGAGTTTGGTCCGCATTACCGGCAGGAGGTTGAACTTGTTCCCGGTGAGGGTTGGACTCCTCACGAGTGAGGGAAAAATGGAGCGCGAGATCGACAGGCGGATCTGTGCGGCGTCCGCAGTGATGCGGGCTCTGCATCGGTCCGTCGTGGTGAAGAAAGAGCTGAGTCGAAAAGCTGTGGGTAGTGACCGAAAGAACGAGATCGCGAATACAAGCGGCCGAAATGAGCTTTCTCCGCAGGGTGTCCGGGCTCTCCCTTAGAGATAGGGTGAGAAGCTCGGTCATCCGGGAGGGTCTCAGAGTAGAGCCACTGCTCCTCCGCGTCGAGAGGAGCCAGTTGAGATGGCTCGGGCATCTGATCAGGATGCCTCCTGGACGCCTCCCTGGGGAGTCCCACTGGGAAGGGGCCCCGGGGAAGACCCAGGACACGCTGGAGGGACTATGTCTCTCGGCTGCCCTGGGAACGCCTTGGGGTCCCCCAGGAAGAGCTGGTGGAAGTGGCCGGGGAGAGGGAAGTCTGGGCCTCCCTGCTTAGGTTGCTGCCCCCGCGACCCGATCCCCGGAGAAGCGGCAGATGACGGACGGACGGATGTGTGTCTCGTTCGAACTGAGTAAAACGTCACACAAGATGCATCGTGCAAATATCGAATGCGAGACCCGATCATAAAATCCATATGATGCTAATATAAGGTGACTGAATGTGTACACGCCAATCTTTTTTTTTCTCACATTTTGCAATATTTCAGTCGAGAACTAAAACACAAGAAATATTTTACTTATTGTGTGTTACTGGAACCTCTCTACATTCATTGCATGAAATATCTTCTATAAATTTATGATAATAAAACATTAGGGCATCTTCATTATCAACATCACGGTCAATACTTGATTAAAGCTAATTTAGTAACTACCATCCTTTTTATTTATATTCAACAGCTAAGGCTCTGTCAAGTTGCCAAGGGAGTGTAAAGGGAATGGATAGCATTCTCAAGGTCATTATATAAATCTTTATATTGGATTATGGATGAGTTTCTGAGTGGTCTACCCTGGGATATTCACCATGTTACTCCTAAATATGTAACTGGCTGTGTGCTATGGTTAATTCGAAAGAAGGTTCACCTTTTTATATACATTATGTTTGACATTTTGATTATTCAGGCAAAGTCGAAATTCACCAACTTCATCTTTCTGAAGAAAGATTTCATTCTAAAGTCAGATTTAATAGTCAAACTGAAATTAGTTCTATAATTGGCCTTGAGGAGGCAAAATATTTCTGTTCGTAGGTAAGTTTTTATAGGCATTGTACTGTACATGACTACCTGTCATTTTGGTGACACCTGAGCATTGTGGTGACATCACAGAGCTAATGCAGAAGTTGGCTTTGTTCATGACCACATGTTGGGTCATGTGTGGAGCTGTTTTACATAGTATGCAGTAAAAAAGATGCAGTAACATTTAGAGAAACTGCAGATTGTCAACTTCATGCTTCTGTGATATTATAGTGTTGTGTTTCCAGAGAATACTTCTTCTCCAACAAGTATGCTGTAATTACCTGAGGTAATTGATCAAATCCATGAACATAAATAACTCCAGGGGATTGGGGGTTTGGTACGTAAATATCTACCTAAACAAACAGCTGAATGTGAAAAGTGAGGATTCATAGGATTGACTATCTGGATTATTGAAAATGTACAGATGTAAATCTTGTTGTTAATGCTTTAGTTGCTGGGTATAATCAACAACAAAAAAGATTTGTAGATCATTAAGAGCTCCATCTTTGCATGTGAGTGCATTACTTAGCACTAAACAGCTATGCCTGGAACTTCGTTCCCAAAGAAGCAGGAAGATTAGAGAAAATGTCTCTAGTGTCACTTGAGTAGAGAGGTGTTAGTGGATGTCTGTGCGTGTGTGTGTGTGTTCAAAGTCGCTTATATGTAAGCTTGCAAGAAACATTCTGTGTCACAGACATTTACAGCAAGTAATGTGGGTGCTCTTACTATCAAATGAAGTTTCTGCAAGTCTATGTCACTTAAAGCAAACGTACACACGTAAGACTGTAAGACTGATTTGACTTTTTGGAAGTCAAATCTATTAGGGAGGTGTGCAAAAACACAACATAAATTAATCTGTGTGAACGAGTTGTGCGGTTTTCTTAATCTTTTTTTCATCCTCTGTCATCCTCATTACTACTACCATTCACACTCTCCTTCTCTCCCTCTCTTGTTCAAGAGTAGCATATACTTCCTGGGATTATCCCTTGAACTATTACAACATGATAGAACAATATAAATTCAACTGTTGTTGTTTTTACTGTGTCACTGCACACTTTCTGTACAGTGTTCTGTTTTGGTGCATGTGTTTATGTGTGAGAGAGCTGGCGGTAACCCCAGCTGTAGTTGTTTTTCCGTTGTGTGTATGTGGTCTTGATTAATGCTCCCATGTGACTTTGTGTGTGTATGTGTGTTCATTTGTATCGATGTGCGAGCGTACCAGGGTGCATGTGTGGTTTGTGTGTGTGTGTGTGTTTATGTGCGTGGCAAGCATGGCTATGCTTGTGTTTACATCTCATTGGACCTGGAGGGGAAGTGACGCAGGAAACAGCCGAAAAGCAAGATCTGCAGACATTACACTGCAGTCAGAGAGAGAGAGAGAGACAGAGAGAAAGATTTGCATAGGAGAAAATGGAGAGAGAAAGAGTAAGAAAGAAACCGCTGCATTAATAAATGTTTCCCAGTTCCCAATACCTTTTTAGTTTGCTACTTCACTTTTTCTAGTCTTTTCGTTTTATTTGCATCTTTTTACTTTATAGTTTGCTATCACACAGCTGTAAGCCAACTCGTGAATACTAAACATTTTTCCTTGCTGTCATGTTTTTCTAAATTAAGATCTAATAAATTGTATTGCGTTTAATCATTTTTTCATTTCCATAAGGAGTTTTGGAAGTTTTCCCCCAGAGGTGATCCACTAATCATCCAGTGGAGTGAGCATTAGGGTGGGCAGAGGTTTTGAGTTGGCAGTGTGGTTGGCACAGGGGCTGCATGGAGAGATTGTGTCAAATGAAACCCCAGCAGGCCACCATCGAAGAGGAACAAGAACAAGCACTGGCATCTTTATTAAGAGATACTGACTATTGAGAGGGAAAGATGAAGGGAGAGATATAGAGTGAGAGCATATTGAGAAATAAATAAAATCATGTTGTTCTTGTCATAGAAAACTCTTAAAATGTGCTAAGCAGTTTTCTTTTTATCTTTTTATTTTTATATTTTGGGGGATTTCTTTGAACCTGTTTCTAAACCACTATAGTGCTATTAAGAGGAGTACATTGCAAATGCTTGCCGACAAGTTTCTCTCCATATGTCTGGTCATGGAAATTAAACTTACTGGAATTCAAATAAGAGAGAGAGAAAGTGAGAGACGGAGTTGGAGATGAATACTGGGGAGGTGAGAGAATGACAGTGAGGATATTTTGTTGTCAAGTTAGGTAGGAAGGCCGTGGGGTGGGGGGGCACTCTGGAACTCTGTCCTGTGGCTGTTCAGTGTGACCTGACCAAGTCTGGGGCCTGGCCCAGCCTTTCACTGGAACCAAGAGCAGTCAGTAACAGGCAAATAAATAAAGAGGAAGTGGAGAAGGCTACTGTTAGCTAAGTAGGCCAGAAGCTAAGGCACAGTGGCGCTGGACTAGTTATCTACTGTCTAGTGCTGCCAAACACACAGACACACCATACATATTTACATTAAAATCAACAACAGACATGGCTCATTAAACACAAGTTAAACAACAGTAATGTCATGATTATTGAACACCAGTCTTTATTGATTTAAAAAAAATAAACCTGTCAACAATTAGATATGAAAGAAAACATTTATGTTTTCTGTTGTGTTGATTGTGACAAAAGTGTGTGAAATTAGGTCACCTCCTTCGTTTGACCATGACCTCTTGTTCTGACCCTCGTTCATACCCTTGACTGTCTTTTTACATTTCTCATTGGAACACTTAACTCTCAACCAGACCACTGACTAACAGGATAAATATTGATGAACAGCCAAATATAATAGTGTTTTGTGATCGGCGTATCATAAATAGTTACTGGAATGAGAGTGGGAGAGAGGGAAAGTATGTCACTGGGGTAGGGAGTTTGTGTGAACATCCGTTTCTGTGTGCTGCCTGGGAGAATCTGTCTTTGTTTGGACAAAATGGGGGCCTCTCTCCACAGTAATGGCTCCCAGTAACCGGAATTGACCAAGTCCTATACTTGTGGAGGCTGGTTCCTGTTGGAAAAATTTAAGATGTTACACATTTATCCTATAAAGAATGATTCTGTGTTACAGTATTCCTTGTGTGCAAAGAGAGGCCTAACCCCAAATCTGAACTCTGGGTAACACTAGGCTTACATAAACAAGGGGACCTGGGCTTGACCACTATCTTACTGGAGAGGCCATAAAAGAGTTGGTCAAGCTTACAGGGGTCAGAGAGCACACACGCACACACTCAAACACGCACGCACACACACGCGCCAAGTCTATGCAAGGGAGCCAATGAAGAAGAGCCATGGGACATTTGTATGCCTTTGTCTTAGCCAATGACTGAAAAGAGAGGGGCTGCTTAAATAGCTAGCTAGCACAACATGCTAGCAGACAAAAGTTTTTAGCACAATGGCGTGTGATGTTTTTGTCTCCTTGCGTCTGGCCGTAAGCAATAAAGCTTTCTTAAACTTGTTCACCGACTGACTGTGCAAGGCTTGATAGATTCATATTTCTGACATTCCCAGTCCCAGGGTTGGACGGCAACACCAAACTCTTCCTGAGAAACAGTTTGGATGGACTTTCATGTAATACATACACACACACATACAGTCTCCCAGCCACTGGTCAATCATGCGTCTAGTTTCTTAGTTGACGTGAGCAGCGACCCAGCTCTTTGCTCCTTTGCTTCCCCTGCGTCTGTGACTGGCCTAGATTGGATAAAATGCACCAGGAAAACCTGCCATTTATAGCATTTCCTCTCCCTCTCCCCTCCAGAGTGCTCGAGCAAGGCCTCAGCATCCCAAATTAAATTTACATACAGCACAGACACCTTATTTTGTACAGGACACTAGATATTGTGCGTTAATACAGACCTTGTTTTTCTGTGTGCGTGTTGTCCAAATTTGTATTTCTTCTGGAGGAACTGTTCCGATGAAGAACAGTACCAGTGCGTACGGGGTCTAGGTTGTGTTTCATTGGATTAGAGTCTGACCGCCTCCTCTGCCTTCCAGAGTTTTCTTTATTGTCCACACACTGTGTCTGAACCTTTGACTCCACGGCAACTGGGATCAGACACGTAAGCAGCTGGTACACACACACACACACAGCTGCTCTTAGCATACAATAGTTACAGGCAGAACAACAGAGCCACATATACACTCCAAACTCAGACACAAACAGAAAAAAGCAACGTCATGGAACACAGATACACACACACAAATGCACGTTGGCTACAGTATGTTTGAAAAAGATATCTGGGGTTTAAGAGTGCGCGTGGGTGGATGTGTTGTGTAAATGTGTTCCTGGTGTTGTCATGCCTCACTGCTTCCTGTCTGCTACAGGACAGAACCGAGAGCCTGGGTCCAGATGGACCCTCCAGCACTTTGTGTTCCACACTTTATCATTTTCATCCTCCTAATGTCACCTATCCCTCTCCTTCCCGTCTCCCCTCCCCTTTTCTCATTCCCTGGGGATAAAATGTGACAGCTGAACGGCCAAACGTGGGGTTACGCAATTAACGTATAGGCTTCATTGTGGCTGAGAGACATGCTGGTTGTTGCCTGTAGTCCGGGGGAAACTGACCCTAACACAGGAAAGATCTAGTGCCTCTGATCAGTGTAAAACACAAGCGGATATTTGCAGAAATATTTGTTGGGCTTGAGAGAGATTGTAGCCGTAAACACGGCGCTTCATGTCATGCGCGTCATTGAGGACGATGCTCGCCAATCAATGTAGCAGCAGTTCACTTTAAATCCACTAGATGGTCCTGCCACCCTAGCACTGATAACTATAACATTTCTTGTTCCATTTTGTTTCAGTGTGGTATACACTGTAAGCGGTTCTGTCTGTTTGTCGTAGCTCTGTCTTGCTTGACACGAGTCCTTGCCATTGCGCTTACAAAGTATAAAAGGAGAGAGGTGAGTGGTAGGAGTGTGGGTGGGAGTCTGAAGGGCCTTCCTCCTCGCTCTCTCACTTTCTCACACACACACACATACACACACACACACTGCCCTCAGATCCCCTTTAATGACATTAGTCAGGCTTCGCCAAGGGGGCAAGACTGCCGTTGATTTCAATTAGAGGCATGTCAAAACCTGATCTCACGCAGCGTTGAAGTACGCTCATCCTAATTGAGCTCATTTCATATTTATGAGGCAGGATTGCAAGGAATGCATAAATACCCTTCCCTCTCTGGAGAGAGGACATGTAATGTGCTCACGTCTTGTTTTGGGGGTTTGTGTTTGGTTGTGTTTATTTCAGAGTGCAGGAAGATGATGCAGTGTTTTGGCCTGTCTTGGAGTGAGAATGAGTTTCAGTCTAGCTGTCTTTTCTGTGCTCATCTGTAAGCCTTCAGTGGAGAAGCGTACAGTAACACTGTACAGTAAGGCAGTATCAGTAAAGAAAAAAAATTGTGCTATAAAGGGACATAGATTTGCATCTTGTCAACATAATTTACTGTTCCCTCACCCTGATTGGTTCTTATTCTGTCAGCCTCTGGTCATGGTGTCTGACTGGCTGCTATCCACAGGTCTTTTGTGAGTCAGTCTGTCCTGAAAGGGAGGGCCAACATTGCACTTCTCATGCTGTGTCTCCATAGCAACCACATGGAGGTCAGTTGCCGGTAAAGCTTGCATGAGTCACTTTGTAATGAACTCCCTTTATTGTCTTTTTTCTGTATTTCCTCAAAGCGACAGCAAACATGCCCAAACTAATACAGCTGAGACAAAGACTGAGAGAGGAGGGAAAGAGAGAGATGTGAGAAATCCACACAAGAAGATAGAGAGAAGCACTGAAGAACTCTTTACCAGGCTTGACAATGGAAAGTGGAAAAAGCTTCCAAAGAAAGAGATAAGAAAATGCCGGCATTCTCCCATTTACTGAATTTACTTGAACCGTACCTTGGCCAGGCCCAGCTTTGTGAGCTGTTGCTGTCTCCTTTACCCATTGCTCACTGTCATGAACTTCCATTTCATCTCACTACACTTTCTACACACCTTGACATAAGGAATGTCACTTCACATTCTGTGTTGGAGCTCATGTTAGCACGTTAGCTTTTATATAAAAAAGAAATGATCAGACAAGAGAGATATAGAGGTACAGCCAATAAGTGAAACAATACATGTAGGTTAATGTTGGTGGTTTTTCATCTGCTGTACATGTAGCCCACTGTATATATAGGGGTGACTCCTTGTGACAACTCTGAATCACCTAAACGTAAGTCTGATATACTAGTACCGTATGTATTTTGATATTGTTACACATCAAGATCAAGTTAGTTTGTTGTATGACCTGGTATACATGTCTATGCAGAACAATGAAATTCTCCCTGGCAAGTATGATAGTAACGTTAGATTAATATTCAAATTAATAATGGTCTGTTATTCAAAACAAAAAAACATACGTCACATGTTAGCAATGTATGTCTTATTTAGTTTTTATTCTATAAGACTAATGTTCTAATTTCGGAGCATAGTATTCTGAGTGTCACGGTGCTCTTTTCACAACTGACCAATTTTGTCTCTTCCCTCAATGACTTGTCGTAATGGATGACATCTCTTCCTCGCACATCTTAGACAAGTTCTGCACCGCATTTTTAGTCGGGGGGCTTTTGTTGCTGTTGAGAGACCAATATGAATTAATTGAATTAATAGCCATTGGTGAACCATATTGTAATATTTTTGTGTTTTTAGTAGACAGGCCAGCAGGCCAGAAGGCAGGCCGCTCATCTAGGGCCTCATTTATCAAGGCCGTTGCGCCTGTTTCCAGGCGTTAATTGTTTGCAAGAGACTGACTTAACCGATGCAGGCTAAAAAGAGTTATCACTTTCTCTGACTTTCTCTCACAGAGCTGCCAACTCTCACGGTTTCGCCATGTGACACACGCTTTTGCATGTTTTCACACGCTCTCACGCCACACAACCAATTTCTCACACCCCCAAAAAAATTCTGATTTTGGGCCGAAGCACGTTCGTTCCTTCGGGAGAATTCACGGTGGGCCGCTCTGCCCGCTCATGAATTGGTCCAGCAGATCGCCTGCTTTCTCTTTCACACACTGAATAAAACGATATGTGTTAAGTTACTGTGTGACTGCCTGATAAGTAAGCTAAGATAGGTTTAAATAAGCGCATGATCAGACCGTGCATTAAAAAGTGGCGTTTTCAGTTGTCGCCCTCTCTCTCAATCACAAGTGCGTGTAAGGTTGTTGCCACGGAGACAACCCTAAACAATCATTTTTTGTTGTGGAATTAACAAGATTTAAGCTGATGCGAAAATAATAAAATGGATGGGGAAAAGATGCCAGGAGGAACTGAAAAAGGCAGGTAAAAAAGAAAGATCTGTCAGTTCATAAATCCTGCAAGAGTGGGAAAAATATGTTTTCTCGAAAGCCCTGAATCTTTCAGGTCCAAATCAAATTTGGGTTATAATTTCCGGAGAATATGAGTCCAAAGAAATGTTTATATTAGCCTACAGAAAGCTCAAAAAACTATTTTGCACTGAAATTAATGCTAAAAATTGCGCGCATTCATGTGAAGTTCGGATTTCACCTCGCCTTAAAACCGTGTCTAGTTCCTAGGTTCAGGTTAAGCCTCGACGTATGGCTCGGCCCCTGGTAGGGGATGGGCTGGCTTTCGCCATTACACTGCCAGGCTGAAAATGGGTCCCACTCCGGCCCAGATAGTATATAATATCGATAATATAGAATTGCGCAGCTCCCCCTGTCAATGATGGGGCGGCTCTACCAGCTACCAAATCTCACGCCAAGGTTTTTTGAAAAGTTGGCAGCCTTGCTCTCATAATTTCTTTTGTAGTCTCCTCTTTGTCAGCCAATCTCTGTTTCAGACAAACTGAGCTGTGAGCCAGTGGCCTGTTCTGTTTCCTGCAACTTTCTGTGGAGAGTGCAGGGGATTTTCTGCTCCGGAATCAGTAGATCTAAAAATCACTTTCTGTAATGAATGATTAACAAAGAGGCTGTGTTATTGTCTGTGCTATGAGGAAAGAACCGCTCTAACTGCCATGCATGCACAAATCAGATAAGAAGTCAGCTCTTCAATTTAAAAAGTCTCAGTTATTAAATGTAGAAAGATACATATATACCTCGGAAAAATATGGAAGGAAAGTCAACAGCACTAACAAGACATCACTTAGGAGGATAACTCTTCAATAAAACAATGGAGCAAACAATATCCTTAACTTTCAAGAACATTGATTGTGGAGATCGTAGCCCAGCATTGAAACTTCATGGCATTTCAAGTACTGACTGGCTTTGTGGAAATTTCTTACCTGGAACTATCAGCAATCAATAAGAGCCAATAACGCACAACCAATTTCAATACGAAATGTATATCTAGATTTTCCAGACAAATAAGGATGTATGTGGGTGTTATCATCCTATTGATTGGTGGAGGGGATGGGACTAGAGAAAGGAGTAGGGGCGTGGGAGGGGGGTGGAGGTGAAGGAATGGTTGACTTAAACAATCATAACATATTAGGCAACCTTTTGTATTGTCTGTAACTGAGGATGTATTGTTTGTTGTCATTGTGACTGTCAAGGCATTCATGACGCACCGCATGAGTCCAAGACAAATTTCCCTGAGCGGGACAATAAAGTTCATTGTATCGTGTTGTATAACTGGATGATGTTGAAATGAAAAAATATTAAAATTTAAAGTTTTGTGGATATAGCGAAGATAGTGGAAGGCTCCTAGGATTTAATGTGGTCTGCTGTGTGTGTGTGTGTGTGTGTGTGTGTGTGTGTGTGTCTGTGTGTGTGTAAGAGAGAGAGAGAGAGCCTGAGGTGCTGATCTTTCCCAAAGTGTTATAGGAAAGGTGGCTGTTTCCAAGGTAATGTGTTGAGGGGTCTGACATCACCAAAATGTGATGAGCCTGGCACATCCTCTACTCCAGAGGAAGGTACGTGTAGGTTCTACTCCACAGCAGAACCTAATGAGAACACATGTTCTCACATGCTAAGCACATGCAGCACATCACACTAGATCACCAAACCAGTTAAGTCCAGTTATGCTCTGGCTCACTATGTTTGCCCATTGGGGTCATTCAACCAGTTGCCTTGCAAGTCAGTTAATAAATGTAAAATCTTAAGAGAAGATGAATCGTGTGTAAACTGAAAGTCTGTCTCCCACTATCTTTTGACAAATCATGTTACCGGGGGTGGGGATTTGCAAAAAACACGTGTTGCGTCATGTAAACCCTTCAAATTCCTGAAAGGGCTGGTAAACTGGTAAACTTCAGCTGCCCTCTCTCACTCTCGACCCAGAAAATCTGGGGTCGGCCGCCCAGAAGTTTGTAGAAAGAGAGAGAAAAAATCTACTCCTGGGTATTGATATTAGTCATTCACTGACTCACTTCCCAGTCAACTATAAACCACACTAGTGGTTTCATAGTGGCAGTTTGTTAACTTCTGTGGGAAAAGTACCTGCTTTCACTTTCAGAATGAAATTAATGTGTCGACCAGTGCTTACAATGAAGTGTAACTGAGAAACAGCCTTATTATGAAATGTGTCATGGACTATCAGGGTCTGAATCACCGTGCAAAACTGATGACCTCTTCATCAATCAAGTCAGATTTGATTTGTTAACCGTAATCACTAGATGTTTTTTTGCAACTTTATATGATTAGTCAACAACTATTATCTTCAGTTGCTAAAACTGTCCCTCCCAGAGGCTGCCATCAGACTACATGATTCGTTGGCTCACTTCCTCTGACTACTCCCACAGCACCTTAGTAAGGTCACAGGATCACCTATGACAACCTCATGGACCTCTTTGCTTGCAGTTCCGGGTTCATCTGTGGTTCTTTAGGTTGGGATCACGAACATCACCACAGATACTGAACACACCCAAACTATGAGAAACTTTATAATCATATCATATCATAATATAACTACTAGAACTTCTATGTTAAATTATGGTATGTGCGTTTGGCATATGAAGGAAACAGTGTAGGCTATTTCACATGGTGTTTAGACTGAGTAATGATGGAAGTGGTGAGGAGAGAAGTGAAGAGATGAGTCAGTGAAAGGGGAAAGAGAATTAACAAGAGGGAAAACAGGAAAGGGGGAAATAGAAGACCGGAGAGAGTGCTGCAGGCCTAAAAGATTGAGTATGTGCTGAAGTTACATTTGTATTTCGAACAAACTGCAAACTTGTCAGCAAATGTTAACACTATTTACCACCTTGCATCATGGGAATTGACCAGCCAATGAGCCATGCTATCTTCATTTGTTCATGTCGTTATTTAGTTCTTCAGTGAGTTTGACAGTATAACCTTCAAATGCATAATGCAACCCTTCTGTCTGCTTCTTTTTCAAGTAGCTTTTTCGTTTTTTCTATTAATACTCCAATTGATAATTATTAGTATAAGAGTATAGGGCTTCAACATGTTTTGGCAGTAATTAAGGTTACAGCTTCAGTAACAAAAAAGATTCAATGTGCAGTGCATAATAGATTTTCCTAGACATGAATAATTGGAATATACAAGATGGATCAAAACATTTTAATTGTAATGTACTTTAAAAGTATTTTGACTGTTTTTGCTGTACAATAAAAGAAAACATACATCCTACTCCAGAAGAAATGTATACCATTTTCTGTTTCTAAGCATACTTCTTAAAGGTATATCAAAAGTGAACTAAAAGTGTACTATCCAAAAGATTATGTATACTTTAATTTACTTATTTTTGTAAGCGTGTGTACATTTGATTTCTGGGGTGTAGCTGTCAACCCCTCTCAGCGGTAATGAGAGGTTATGGCAGGGCAAATGACATCCACCCACAAACTCCTTCGCATCTCTTACACAGTGACTACTCAGCCAATCTAAGAGCTTCTGTTTTGGATGACTTGGAGTTTCTGATTGATTGTTTACCACCTTAGACCCAGTTTTTTAAACTGTGCCTTACCATAATAATCCTAAACCTGTCTATCGGCCTGGTTACAGAGTGTAGGTGGAGACCCAGAAGTTTCTGGTGTCACACACAGATGGCCTGACCTTCTCAGTCAGTTTTTCTGCTTTGTTGTTGTTTTTAGCTAGGATGCTAGGTTGCATCACCCTCCATGGAGAACAACATGTTGGGTAATATGATTGACAGGTCACAGAGAACCGGCCCAGTTTGCCTATTGGTTGTGAGGCATCCAAAGGCATCAAGGAGCCAATAGTAACTGGATTGCTGATTATTTTGTTTTGTGTGTGTGTGTGTGTGTGTGTGCTTGGCAGAAGAAGTAGCTTTAGTCAACGAATCAACATGGGAAACATGATGACTGGATTTATTTTGTGAGATTATCAGATGGAGTTGTATCAGGCATCGTTGAAATCGAAATAGTGTTGGACATCACTGAGCAAGTAATTAAGGCTATCTGTCTTGCTCTGTCTTTATCTAATTATTTTTGTCTCTTTCTTTCTTTCTCTCGTCTGTCCTGGGGCTCTGTTTTGAGAGCCCTTCCTCCTAAAATGTTTGTCAGCCTTAAGACTGTAGACTAAAAGGACTGGAGATGCTCATATGGGTTTTCTGGGGAGTCATAAAGAGAAAGAGAAAGGTTATGTCCACCATCATGCTTTGTTAGTGGAGATGTACTGACTTCACCCGAATTTCACAGTTTTGTAATGACTGGTTGCAATTGGTTGTATTATGTGTCAGTCATGTCCGGAAAAGGGTTCTCTTGATTCATGCATGCCAAATGAAGGGGTTTTACCTGAGAGGGATGTGCTGGATGGAGTTTATACGCTAAGAAGGAACGCACACACACACACATATACATACACGCGCACACACACACACACACACACACACTAGCAGGGTTGCGATTAACCCAACACCGCCAGTTACGCTTTCAGTTACGTTTTCCCTCCAAACCTAGAGGCAAAATAACAGTTGTGTCCTTGGGCAAGGCAATTCACCCTACTTACCTCAGGGAGAATGTCCCTGTACTTACTGTAAGTCGCTCTGGATAAGAGCGTCTGCTAAATATAAATATAGGGAGGCTGTGTGTCCCTCCCCTAAGAGTATTTTCATCTTTTCATCATCGGACAGTGTGGTGAATGATGTTATAAGGGTTTCAAATGTATTAAAGAAATGGGAGGGGAGCTCCGCTGGCTCTGATGTTGGGGGGTTCTGGTAGGGGGAGGTACTCTCTAGCCGGTCCTTATGGCAGCTTGAGGAGAAGGTGGTGGGGTGTGTGTTAGTAGGTGCCCCGTTGCTGTTGCATGCTCCCGGAGGCTGGGGGATGTATCTGTGGTGTTGGGGAGGAGGCGGCCCATATTGGCCTCCTCTTCTAGGGCCGAGTGGGGGGGTTGCTATACTGAGACCCAAAGGCCATGTCTTTTAGGGTCTTAGCGAATATCTTTACTCCCTCTCTGTTGAGATGCAGTCCATCATAGAGGTCCCATGTGCTGATGGTATGGTGGTGGGCGAGGTAGATGTTTGGAAGGGCTGCACATCCTCTGCTGATCTCTGTGTTGATGTCGTAGATCACGTGTGGAGGGGGTGTCAGTGTGGGGAAGCAGTGTTGATATGACAACCCGTGAGTCAGGAAATTGTAGCCATGCCGTGGCGAAGGGAGTTAAGGTCATTTGTACCGGTATGGATCAGGATGTGTTGTGGGTTCCCAAGGATGTGATGGTTAAGCAGCTGCAAAGCCTGACCTGTGTTTCTACAGCATTTGTATAATACACTTTGTCCAGGAAAGAGTTTGTTGGTGTCCATCAGGAGAACCACCTTAGGACCTTGCTCCTCTGGAGTGGCGTGCGAAGGGGGGGTAGAAGGGTTGAAGGTCTGTTGTGTGACCTCTTGTGCATGGTTCTCGTCAGGGTTAGGGTCAGGGGACTGTTCGGAGATAACTGCCTTGGGTCCTGTTTATAGGTAGGAGAGAGGGTGGGGGGGACCTGCGTTAGCTGACCTGTTCAGCTTGTCGTCCAGATGCACCCCCAAGAACTTGTAGGTCTGCACCACCACGATGTCATTGCCCTGGATGTTAATAGGCTGCAGATGTGGCTTAGTCCTACTGTAGTCAATGACCAACTCCTTGGTCTTGCTGGTGTTAAGGAGAAGGCCGTTACTCTCGCTCCAGTCGCAGAAGGCTTTCTTCAGGTTTCTGTACTCCCCCTCCTGCTCCTCCCTCACACACGCCACTATAGCCGTGTCATCTGAATATTTCTGGACGTGACAGGACTGTAGGTGAAGTTGTAGGTGAAGTCCGACGTGTAGAGAGTGAACAGGAATGGAGCCAGCACAGTCCCCTGCGGAGCCCCAGTGCTGCTCACAACAATGTCAGAGGCACAACTCCCCAGTCTGACAAACTGCGGCCGTCCAGTCAGGTAGTCCGTAATCCAGGATGTGAAGAGGGAATCCACCCCTATCCTTTCAAGCTTCTCTCTGAGTAACAGATGCTGGATGGTGTTGAAGTGTGTTAATTTGAGGGCCACCGGTCTGTAGTCGTTGAGCAAGGCCGGGCGCCCAGTCTTGGGTACCGGCACGAGACATGATCTTTTCCACGGAACCGGGACCCTCCCTGACTGTAGGCTCAGGTTGAAGAGCTCTTGAAGGGGCTCGGCCAGTTGGTCAGCACAGACCTTCAGCAGCCTCGGGCACACTTTATCCGGGCCGGCCGCCTTTCCCGCGTTCAGTTTTTTCAACTCCACCTCCACCAAAGGAGCTCATGAAAGAAGAGATTTAGGTTTTGAATAACTGTGTGTATATGATATATCCAAAAATGTAATATAATGGTAAAAGTGTTTGCAACATGAGACAAATGTTTGCTTTTGAGACGTGTTTGTGATATTCTGAATGCAGTGCTTCATTTTGCAAGAGAAGCGAGGCATTTTGCATTTTGTGTGTGCAATTCTTGGATTGGATTTTTTAAGTAAAAAAAAAGGTATGAATTTGAAAAAAATGAATAGAATAAAAACAACCGGATGAGCCGGGTGCCTAACCAGAAATGCAGTACCACCTACATCCACGGGAGCCGTTGCCTCAAGCCAAGGGGTGGGGGTCTGCACCAGCTCTGCACAGCAGCAGTGGGCATTACCTCAAAGTGTTTGCCACTACTGAAAAGTGTTAAAATTACTAAATTCAAACAAAGTGGCATAACCTGAGCTATATGTTTCTGATTAATATTTTTTTATTATTATTAGGAAACTCATACTTAGTTTTTTATTCATTTGTTATATATGAAGGAATCACATGCAAGTACATGCATTCGTGAGGGTCTATCTTCACATATTGTGTCTGCCACCTCTTCCAATGCCCTTTTTTAGTACATGTTGATAGTGTTTACAGAAGATTACCTTCCAGGCTTTAAAACATCCAGTGTAAAATATTATATTGTTCCTGGTCCTTCGATTATTTTGCTCAACGTAGTTGGCCAGGAGAGTGTGGAGATGGTATGTAAAGTATTTTCTTTGTGCTTTTCCCTAGCATTTAAACTTGTACAGTTTGTAGGGTACTTTATCTCTAAGCTAGCTCTTGTTCTGTGCTGTGTACTGCTACCTGCATTGTTGGTTGTCATGGTTATCAGGTATTGTTTGTGGTTCTCTAGCTAGCCAACTGTCAAAGCTAGCAAATTGTTTAAGCTTTTGCTTGTTTAATTGCTTGTTATTTGTAGACCAAGAAAGATATTTTGACTTTATAAGGTTTCAGTTTGTCTTCTTGACTTCAGTGACAGTATCCTTTGGTTTAGGTTTGTCACAGTAACTGGCTGGTGATGGGTTGGTTGTTGGTTGTTGACACTTGAATGTTGTTCTCTGTAGAGTTAGCTGGAGCTAGTTTCTCTTCATATCTATTCTTATTTTTGAGATAGGTATCTTTTTATACCAGCACTGTATTGGAGAAGGTTATGTCCTTTATATTATTGATGTTTTTAGAGTTATTTACACTCTGTCTCACTTTTTGGTCAAATTTCTGAAGAGTTTTAGGAGCTAATTTTAGTTTTGGCTGCTTCTCTCAAATGGAAGTCTCAGTCTGTCTCTCTTTCTCTCTCTTTTTCTGTGATAATATGTAAATCAACTTGTCACTATGACAGACAGCCCGGTCCCAACACAAGCTCTTCCCCTGTCTGGCCCCCCCAGTGGTGGAATCAACTCCCCACCTCCATCAGAGACACTGACTGTCTCCCCACCTTCAAGAAAAGGCTCAAGACACACTTGTTCCGGGAATACAACGGTACCTAGGAAAGATCTGCTGGACATGATGTTAGTTTCCTCCAGGATCACAAGGACTCTTACTTAGAGACCTGCTGCTCTTGTTGGTTAGCTGTAACTGATTTAAAATTATTGTACTCGCTGTGAGGTAGTTTACTGTTGTTTGCTCTTCCACAGGTACACTCGTGCACTTTTAAGGTTCATGTTGTTCAATTGTAACTTGTTTAACTTCTTATGATTCTTCCCTTTGGCACTTATTTTAGTTTTTTTCACAATGTATGATTCATGTTTGACTACTTGCAATGTTGGGGATATCTCGTTGTTATGATCAGTGACATATGCACTTTTGTAAAGCTCTCTCTTGGAAGTCGCTTTGGATAAAAGCGTCTGCTAAATGAATAAATGTAAATGTAAAATGTAAAATGACAGACATCCTCAGAGACATCAACAGCTATGACTGTATGACAGCTATGGCACAGTGAGTAATGAGGTGCTTTCGTTAAAACAGACTTTTTGCACTACTGCTCTCAGTCCCCAGTTCACTCTTATAACGTTCTTTTCTTTAAACTCTTGTCGCTAATAATATTTGAGGACAATGCAATTAACATAAAATGGAGTGTTGTACTGTTCATATTGTTTTGTGAAAAGGTCAGATGCTCTTTCAACTAATGTGGAAAATAGTTGGTTTGTAAAGAAGAAAGTGTTTACGTGAGAAACAAGAGTTGGGGTCAGAGAGAGGAAGACAGAGATGGAAGTAGAAAGAAAACACGAGAAAGAGAGATTGAGAGAAAAGGACAGAGTGATGTAGACAAAGAGAGTGGTAAAGAGAGAGTGATAGAGTAAGAGAGAGGGAGAGAGAGAGAGGTGAGAGAGACAGAGAGAAAAAGATCTCGACAGTGTCGGGCTGTGTTTCAGGTCCATGCCAAAAATCACATTCTTTGGCAGGTCTCAGGCGTGCAGTAAAACGCCACTCAGGAACACAATGTACTGGACACTGGATGCAAACCTAACGCTAGAACGTCAGTGGTGCCCTGAAAGGAAGTCCAGTCATATACCATTGATATACAAATACAAGTGATAAACAGTTATACTACTGTTGGTCCAATCCTCATAAAATGATCCCAGTGTCATCGAACCACCTTTAGGGAAACTATCACTTGGTGAAACTCTTGACTGACATATCTTCTGGCCAATGGACTGCAGAATCTCCTGCCTGTGTTCATGGCCAAACAGTGGACAAGCGTTCCAATGCTTGGACACCAAGGGCAACGGGAACAACAGCGCCACTGTCTCTGGCTTTTTCTGTGGCTTCCAGGGTCTGTGGGGTCTTCCAGGGTCTGTGGGGTCCAGAGGCAAGGTCTGTCCCCTGTGTGTGGGAGTGCCAGGTGACAGAGCTGGGGACAGCCAGAACTGCTACTCCTATTTGTGTGTGTGTCTGTGTGTTTCTTCTAATGAAACTTGACAGTTCCCTGTCAAGTTTTTCTTTAAACGTTCTGCTTGTCACTATGCCTTGTGAACAGAATTGCTTCGTTTTGTATCCACTAGATGGCCCCACACCTGCTACAACTGCTCCCATAATGGGCTTCAAACTGGTTTTAAGGATGGCTTTCTGTAAACATTTCAAGACAGCTCACACCAAACTGTGTTCGTGTGGGCACGTGACCGACAGGTGAGTCTTTGTAAACACATCGCACAATCTTACCCACACATATTCTCTCACACACACACACACACACACACACACACACAAACACACACACATGCAGACACCCACGGTGTGGACACAACATTACACTGTGGTTCTTACAGTGAGTTTGAAGGCCGTTTGCTATGAATAGGGCTCATAATCGGACGTGGAGAGGAGCAGTAGCATCAGATACAGATGCACCGTCATCACAGATACAGCAGTAGGAGCATTCCCATGGTCAGGAAAAGCTTTGAGGTATACTGTCATTTTTTTGGGACAAAAAGTGTATTTTCACCAGTTGGTAAAGGACGTGTAATTATCTCAAGAACCAAAAGGAGAAGAAAACAAGGAGAGGGGAAGAGAGAATGGACAGGAGAGGTAAACTGTTCTGAGCAGTCATGATAACAAGTCGGATAGATTAGACTGGGCTTGAACAGAACACTTCTGATTTTCTCTGTGTCGGGAATATTGTGGTGACTCATCATGTCAGGCCAGAATGACTGGGAGGTGGAACAGGAAGTTGAGGACGATGGGATTGCCTGGTTAGCCGTGTGTTTGAATGTATGCGTGTGTGTGTGCATGTGTAAGGGTTTATGTGTATGTGTACTATCTGCAGGCGTTCGTGCCATTCCACCCCCTGTCCCCTCTCTCCCCCCCAGCTTTGGGGGAGTTAGGGATGCAGCCTCTCCCCCTTCTGGGAGGTTGACCTCTCAGATGGCTGTCCACTCGGGGATCTGTTAGTAAGGCTTCACACCAGACTCGTCTGCGTGTGTCTGTGTGTGTGTCAGTGTGTGCGTCCCATTAAAGTGATGGAAGAAGCTGTTCGTAGCAGGTCATCAAGGCAAGTACACGGTGGGTGTTCATTGGGCGGTTGCTCTTGCATTGTAACCGATGAGATGCTTTGATGGGTCTGTGACTCATCACTGTGTGTGGGTGTGTATGTGTGTTTGTGCAGTGTTAACAATTCGCAAGAGGGTGCACTCCCTGTTGATACGGACAGAAGGTGTTTTAGAGTCTGAGAGACTGGGAAGTGTGTGAGATAGCTAGACCAGGGATAGAGAGTGTGTCAATGAGATGGTGGAGCATCCTGTGGTGATGTTCTGCTTGTACGTTTGTGTTTGTTTTTTCGATGTGTGTTTACGTGTGTAATTTCAGTTTCCGGTTGCGAGTGTGTGGCTCCCACTGTGTGCCCATATGTGTTTATGTAAGATCTCGCTAGTGTCGCCACTCAGCTGAACCCGAGAGGCTTGTTGACTGTTTCATCAAGGGCAAGCAGAAAGCGGAGGTGCAGTCCTAGAAGCCTGGGGGGGGGGCTTACATTACCCTGGAAGTTTGTGTGTGGGTGTGCGCGTGTGGGTCCTTTTCCTCTCTACTCTTTGTACTTCATTGTTTACCTGGCCAGGGAACGTGAGGAATGTTTGAGTGGGCGACCTGCATGATCATACCTGTTGCGAAACACTGTGCGTGTGTGTGCGTGTGTGTGTGTGTGCGTGCACCTGTGAACATGCATACGTCTCTCTGGTTCCACATCACACCACTCCTACTTTGAACCTCGCCTCCGTTCACAGCTGCTCCTCTTTTGCAACCCAACGTGTTTGTTTTTGTCCTCCGGTCCCATCATGGCGACACGGTCTTACGCTGGAAATGGACTGATTGGAGGGAGGGAGGGAGGGAGGGGGGGGAGGGAGGGGGGCGAGTGACGGAGGAGGTTAGACAACAGCTTGAGGGTGTGTGGGTCAAGGAAGGGATGTGTAGGGTCAGAATATCGGATGTAACAGGAGAGGCGATGCAACTGGGTGAAGGGTTATGCTGGGGTGGGGGTCTGTATGGAGGATGGGGTGACACACACATACACACACACACAGACCGTGTTCTTATGACGATGAGGGGGTCTGAACATCAGTGATTCATCCTGCAGTCATCGCACAAACAGAGCTGTGTGTGTGTGCGTCTTGATGGGTACCTCTGTGTCTCACAGAAATCAAACCCTTGTCCTGGACACTGTTTCTCTGACTCACTTCCCATTGCACTAACACCTGTTCTAGTCTACGTGGTCGTACCGCAGGCCTCTTCTGACCACTCACCACATCATTCCACATCATCAGGGGTGAATTCCATTACAGTGTGTGTGTGTGTTTGTCCCAGCACAAAGCCCCAGTGATTTAAAGTCAGATGCAGGTTTTTAGCAGCTCAATTTAACGTAGATGTGTCTCCTTCTCTCTCTCTCTCTCTCTCTCTCTCTCTCTCCCTCTCATTCTCTATCTCCTACTTCCTTGGATGACCATAGGAGCATTTTCATCAACCATCTGTTTCCCCTGACATGGGAAATTTGATTTTAGTAATGTACTTCCCAGCCTGTTCCCCCCCCCCTACCCCAACATACATACATGTACACCCAACATCAACATTCACATACGCAGAAATGCCTATACCCGAGCCACAACATCCCAGCTGTTCAGCTCCATGACAGCCCATCATTAGCGCCTGTTACAAGTGCAGCAACACTATGATTGGCTAGCTAGTGGACATGCAAATCATGGAGGTGGAAAACTATAGAGCAAGAGTGAGAGCGCGAGAGAAAAAGAGAGAGTTCAACAAAGAAGAAGGGAGAGAGAGAGAAAGAGATAACTTGTTGCCTGTTGAGTCACTGAGCTGGAATGACTTTACTAGTGGTGTTATGTGTGACACGGCCACGCTTCTTCTCTCTACCACACACACACACACATGCGCCTGCTGGGGTGGTGAGGCAGGGATGAGAGAGGAGGGCGGTTTGCTCTCTCAGTGCGGTCTCCAAGACTCAGAAACACAAGAAAGGAACACTGGCTGACCTTTCTCTGGAGCTCCCGGAACAAACTCTCTCTCTCTCTTTGTCTCTCTCTCTCGCCTTTTCTCTCTCACTTTTTTTCCACTCACTTTCTTTCTCTCTCTTTCTCTCACTCCCTCTCTCTCTTTCTAACTCTCTCTTTTCTTTCTCTATTTCCTAGAATGGACATGGGCTATGAAGAAAGCAGGTTGCAGAGCGCATAGAACCACAGCCTCACAGTAAGAGCCAGCAAATTTGACTTCCTACGTGTGTGTGTGTGTGTACTACTAATAATATGTCTGCTTCATGTCGCAAATCTTTCACTTTTAGGGACAGATTATGCTTAACATTTTTGCTATTTTCCCTGTGTTTGAATGAATGAACTTTGCATCACATACACTCACACAAACACACATTTACAGTCAATGGTATGCATACTAGTGTTTAGGTGGCTGTTGTATTGGTGTGACTCTTCTGGTCTTCTTGTGCTACCAGAGGACAGTTTTTTTTTGAAAATACAAAGCAACACACATCTGGGAGGGGTGTGTCGGCCTCGCTGTACCTTGCCCTAACCTTGTCAGCGCCCACACACTCATAAACCTTTATCTCCCCAAACACACATGCACGCACGCACACACACACACACACACATCCTGCAGGCGTGATAGTAATGCTTTGAGTGGATTTTAAATTTAGAGCGGATACTTTCCTTGAAATTAGATGACTGAGCGTGTGTGTTTAAGGAGAGAGGCCTCATTCTGTCAGTGCTGGCTTATAGTGTGTAGGGGCATAGTAAGGATGTGTGGGCTACTGTAGTGTTTGCCCTTGTTAGCATAGAGCACATTCATCCCTCAGGTGTCACACACACACAAACACACACATACATACATGCCCACAGCTGTGACCCAGAGATGTTTGTGAGCCATAAGCATGGTCATAGATCAGTCGTCTCTAATTGGAGACACAGCTCCGATGGTCCCTAATTTGAATCTGAGCCAGGGGTGTGTTTGTTTTCTCTGCCCTGGGGGGAAGGGGACCCTAACTAGTGGGGTAGCAGGTGCTTGTCTCACTACTTATGTGGAACATCCCTGTTTAATGTAACTGGAGTGCGCGTGCGTGTGTGTGTGAGCACGCTGAGAGCAATACCACAGTGAACCATGCAGAGAGACCACGTGAAGAGCGTCCGGTTTCCCACAATGCTGTGTGTGTGCAGAAGGGATGTGGTCGCGGGGCACAACCCAGGTTACCCTGCTCCTTAAAAACCTGGGCAACGGGGCAGTCCTTTAAACAATTTCTACCCAGGAGGTCAAGTTAAATTGTCGTCAATATCGTCTCGTTGTTTGGGATTGATCTTAAAATTCCCACCACATGAATAGAGACCTCTCCTGGTGGTTTGTTAGCTAGGAACATTGTGACCTGAGCTTGTCGGTATTCCTGGATCTCTCTGGTTTTTCCTCATCATCCTCCTGGCTTAAGCAAGTTTCCCTCCTGTGACAACTTGGTGGTTGGCATCACGCTTTGACACCGTGGCTGCAAAATGTGTGTTTGTGTGTGTCTGAACGGGCGTGCATATCATGTTTGAGAGAGAGAGAAAAAGAAAGGGAGAGATAGAGAGTTGCCAAGAGGTGGGGCTGCACACACACACACTACAACACACACGCACTTCCTACATCACCTTATGCTACTTAGTGCCAGTTTTCTCTCTCACATGGGTGTGTAGGCTTCCCTTCCTGTACTGTGTTTTTTTTCTGGAGGTTAAGAGACACACCCACAATGTTCAAATGGCTGGATGAAAAGACAATGATAGGGAAGTAGAGAAGGAAAAGAGAGACTCACCGTAGATGGGGAAGGAGACGAGAAGGATGAAGCATCGATAACGGTGGATCCCTTCACCAGAGAGAGAGAGGGAGAGAGAGAAAAAAGAGAGAGAAGGAGGAGAGAGAGGGTGACTGATGTTTTCATTTGCTTGTCAGGAAATGGGACGTTGTGGCCATAGATTTTGTTGGATGAGTAAGAGGAGGGATGAGGAAATCTAAAGTAGTCCCACATCAGCCATCCAGCCGCATGTCACAGGAGACAGTGAGTTATATTCCTTTATTTGTGAATACAGATGTTTTATATATGACTATATGTTCTGTCTGTGTAATGTCGTATTTCTCTATCACTCGAGTAAGGTGTGTTTCTTAATCTTGTGTGTATGTGTGTGTAAGTTCATGTGTGTGGCCAGTGTTTTGTTGTTGATCCGTGCGTATGCATGTGCGTCAGTGCAGGGTAACAGAATCTGGCCCTTGCTGGCCCGGCCCTCTGGTGATACAGACACACACTGTGCCACGTCTTCGGGCTCTGACATGGAATAAATACCTGCTACCTCAGAGAGAGAGAGAGAGACAGATAGCGCAGGGAAGAGAGAAGGGGTCATAGAAAGAGGGAAGGGTGAGAGAGAAATAAGAGAGAGAAGGGGCAGAGAGAGAGAGACAGAGAGACCGAGAGAGAGAGAGAGAGTAGAGAGAGAGAGAGAGAGAGAGAGAGAAAGCGCAGGGAAGAGAGAAGAGGTCATAGAAAGAGGGAAGGGGAGAGAGAAATAAGACCGAGAGAGAGAGAGAGATAGAGAGAGAGAGAGAGAGAGATATAGAAAGAGCGAGAGATAGAGAGATAGAGAGAAGAGGGTGCAGAGAGAGATGTTTGGGACGTGAGTGGGAGAGGGAAAGTGATAAAGAGAAGGTTGAGACAGAGACAATAATAGAAGGCAGAAGAGCATAGAGAGAGAGAGAGAGAGAGGGAGAGAGAGAGAGAGAGAGAGAGAGAGAGAGAGAGAGAGAGCAACAGGAGGGGCAGGTAAAGAATGAGTCTTGATGGTTTTGTTATGTTAGAGGTGTCCCTGTTGGTAGTGGCAGACCATAGGTAAACGTTCATTATTCTGTTCTCCTGTCTGAAGCTGCAAAGGGAGTTTCCCTGTCATGCTACCTGTTAATCCATTCTGACAAATTATGCCTCTGGGTGATTTGTTCAACCAAGTGTTTATTATATTTTTTCTTTTTCACCTTTGACATTCAATACTAGTTTTTTAGAGTGCTGTGTAAAGGCCAATTTATACTTATGTCGCAGACACTTTTGAAAAGGTCGCCGACGAAAACAAAAAAAAAGAGGTGAGGATATTTTCTCGCTTGCTCCGCCAATCTTTCCTCCATCAAAACATCAGTTTTTTATATGCGTTTATGCTGTTGGAAATCAGCTGTTAGAAAACAGCTGTTGAGCGCTAGCTGAAAATTCAAACAATGACGACGCGTGAGGTCTATCTAGCCAATCACACTTGCGCGACACTATGTGACGACATCAGCGCCAGTAGAAATTTCTCCTTGTAGGCGACACTTCCAAGCGACGGTTAAAAGTGTCGACCGTGATGTCATTTCTGTCGGCGACCTTTTCAAAAGTGTCGGCGACCTAAGTATAAATTGGGCTTAAGTCCTCTACAGGAAGTGGTAGGCATCAGTGCCTTTTAGCATTGAGTTTGTTTCTTCGAGAACAGAGAATCGTCCGTGGCGTGGAGTGTTTTTTACACCGAGTGGTCTAGGTTTACGTGTGGTGATGGCCTGGGTTTTCGGTACGTTGAGAGGCTTTACTCAGAGGCACTAACACGGTCGTGCGTGCTAGCTCTTTCTCTCACGCCACTAGGCTTATGATGTCATCGAGCCATGCCCGTGTCACTTTTGGCGGGGCACTGGCAGAGGGCCTGAGTGGCACCAGAAACCTGGTTGGCCAGTTCCATAACATCCCCCCCTCTCCTTTACCCTCCACCTGCCTCCCTCTTTCTTTCTCTGTCATTTGGTCACCACAGCGGCCCTTCGTCGTCATTGTTCCCCAAGAGGAGAGGTCACAGGGTCCCCCTAGAGAGACGCCAACTGTAAGCGCAGGGCCTCAAACTGAATTCTGTATGTCCGGCCTTTTTGTTCCAGAGGACTGCCCTTGACACCTCAAATAGATTTTTCCCTCTTCATGGTCCCTGTGTTATGGGATTTAGCCCTTCACTCTCACAGACCGTAGACATACTCTATTTTTAAGTGTGCATGTAAGCGTGTTCACTTTTCATGGCAGTTGTTGTGTTATGTATCCTTACGTTGGTGTTGTGAAAGGGATGTGTATCTGTGTTTGAGGATATGAGGGGGCATATATAGTGATGGGCTTGACAGAGAGCGTGATGGGTGTCCTGTTGTCGGCTGTGTGGTCTCTCTTTCTGGCCTTTACTTTCTCTCTCTATCTCTCTCTCTCTCTCTCTCTCTCTCTCGCTGTCTGTCTGTGTCTGTTTCTCTCCTTTCTACTTCTTGGAGTTCTAGAGAGTCTGACTTCCTGGATGTTCTGTTCTCTGTTTGTATGTCTGTCTCCCTCGTTCAGTCTGTCTGTCTGTTCTCTCTCTCTGACTACAGGGTGTAGTATTACAGAGTAGGTTGTGTGATCTTCACCCTCACAGCAGCATATGATTCTTGTGAACTGCGACGCAGAGGTATGAGATGTGAGTTCAACTCCATCACACCAAGGAGTGCTTCTGTCTCGCTGCATGTCAGTTACAGCCTTTCAAATCTGACACATTCCACAAGGGTTTTGCCCGATCAGCTAGATACCACAGAGGGATCCCAATCAAGAAAAGTGTAAAAATCAGGACTGTCACAACTGGGGGGTCACAACAGGGACACTGTAACCAGACTGTCAAGTGACTGTGTCAAGCACACTGTTTACACAAACATGTAAAACGATGAGTGGCTATTGATTTTGTGGGTGGTGGTGGAATGTTCTAGTACTGTGTTGTCAACCGTCTGATAGGCGGAGAGATTTGAGTGTTGACCCCTGATCCCTAACAAGTAAACACCAACCTGTAAGAGACACTGTGCCAGCATTCACCTCAGTGAGGGAAAACAGAAAGATGGAGTGTGGGAGAAAAAAGGAGAGAGAGCAAGAAAGCAAGGGAGAGACTAATACAGGTGCTGCTCATATTATTAGAATATTATCAAAAAGTTGATTTATTTCACTAATTCCATTCAAAAAGTGAAACGTGTATATTATATTCATTCATTACACACAGACTGATATATTTCAAATGTTTTTTTATTTTAATTTTGATTATTATAACTGACAACTAAGGAAAATCCCACCCCCCCCATATTCCTCTTCACAATACCCCATAGATTTTCGATGGGGTTAAGGTCAGGCGAGTTTGCTGGCCAATTAAGAACAGGGATACCATGGTCCTTAAACCAGGTTGGCACTGTGTGCAGGTGCCAAGTCCTGTTGGAAATTTAAATCTGCATTATAAATTGAGAATATTCTAATTATATGACGAGCACCTGTAGTATTAAACTACTAGAGTACTAGACTATTAAAGTGAGAGTAATAGAACAAAAAACTGAGGGAGATGGAGAGAATGAAAGAAAGAGTGAGAAAGAGAATAAGAGACTATTTGTATGATAAGTCTGACGACTAGATTCAAATATTTAATTTAACGTCTGACCTTAACTGTCATTAGAAGACCACAACATTTAACATCTCGTCATTTACTTACAAGGATAAAAAATCACACCCACTCACGCACCCATCCACACACACCGCTTTAGTCGCATTCTGAAGTGGAGCACGCGGCTGTTGATGTACGTGTGTACAGTCATAGAGGCAGAGCTGAGGCCACATGGGGATTCCTGGAACATGCTGCAACATTTACAGTAAAACAACACAGGATTGGGAAGTCGTCTTGGCAACGGGCCACAAGGGAAGTGAAGCTTCTACTTTGGGAGTCAGTCTGCGGTTGTGTGTGTGTGTGTGGTGACTGCCATATGTATTCATCACACCAAGGCATGCGTCTGCCTGGGTCTTTGTGGGTTTGAGGGTGCTTTTGAAGAGGATCTTTTGGCTCCATGTTGACAGGAACACAGCAGGATACAGTAAATGGGATTAGAAGTGCCAGAGTGACTCAACATTCTGTAGGCTTGAGTCAGAATTGAAAACAAGAATTTCTCCAACCCAGAATGGTTGAAAGCCTTTTTTTAGCGCTTAACATGCTAAGAATGCCGTTATTGACTCACAGTAACTGGTTTGGAATGAGCTGTTGAGGTCTAACTTTGACGTACATTCACACTCACACACAGTGGTGCAAAAATGAAACTCAGGACACTGATGGCAGCAGCATCTATCTCGTCTTTGAGCCTTTCAGCCACCCCTTGCTCTGGGAGAGGTGAGTCAGCCATCGTGTGATCTGGCCCACATGGTCATACTCACACTCAATGACACCTGCATTAGGAGACTCTTCTCTCCTCTGCCTCTCCCTTCGCTTCTCCTCTCCATCTCTCTCTCACACGCACACACACACACACACTCAAACATGGTTTACTTCCCACCCCCTGCTTCGTGATGAGGCGAATTCGGTGGAAAAACAATTGCCCCATCCCTCTACTTCTAGGGTTGGGGGTGGAGTGGTTATGATGCATCGGAAATGGAGCTACTTATCCTTCTGTTGGAGGCTCCTGTTCCAGTGGTAAACACTCTTTGCTCTCTCCCTCTGCATTATTCTCTTCCTCTCTATCTCCTCTGTCTCTTCTAGTCTCATTCTCTTGCTTCTTCTGTCTTTCTTTCTTTCTCTCTCTCCCTATTTCCCGTTCTTCCTCTACCTCACTCTACCTTTCTCTCTTGTCTTTTCCTTTTTCCTGCTTTGTCTCCCACACTCTACCTTTCTCTCTCTCTACCTTTTTCTCTCTATTTCCTGTTCTCTCTTTCTTTCTATCCCACCACCACCAGTGTCCCTGCTTGAGATTCACAGGCAGCAACCATTGCTATATTTATGAGTCTTACAATTAGGCTGTTAAGATTGTTTATCTGTTTCCACAGCAAAAGATTTGTCCATGGGCCTTACCACAGAAATTGGACCAATGTTCAATGCGTTCCTGGAACAGGCTTCAAAACTAAGCCAGATGTTTAAAATTCTCGAGAAGGAGAGAGAAGCACTTCTTTTTTCCTCTGTCTATAGGAGCGTGAAATCGCTTACAGTTTTTCTCAGTCGCTTTGGTACATTTCTCAGATCAGAATTGAAATTCTCAAAACTATGTGTTCAATCTTCACATCATTGTGTCACTTGTGCACATCAAAAAAGCAGTTTCTCATTTCTTTGAACAAGTTGCAAATGCTTTGGTACATCCATGCAAATGATTATGTGCAATTCTCTGCTATTTCCTACATTATCAATTGCTTTTGTCATGTTGATCAAAATGTATTATAATGGGTCTCTGTTGAATAGTCTCACTCCCCACAACATTTAGGCATTATTTCATAGCATAAGTCTTTACTTGCAAAATGGTTGAACAAGTCGTCATAATATGTCAAGAATATTTCTATACATTTCCATTAGACTTTTATCGAAATCTGTCCTTAATTGGTAAATTGCTCAGGTGAATCTTGACTTACTCTCACAAAGGTGCGTCTCATGAACCATCAACTGGCAAGTATATATAGCCAGAGCACAACACAATGTTACAATGTCTGACAATGGAAGGACAAGGAATTGGGGGGGTCGCAAAAGAAGATATTCGTTGTGATGTGGATGAGAATTTGTGGTCCAACAGACAGGAACGTCAGGAGGTGTAGGAAGACTGCGCTGTAATTCCTACAGCACTGCATGTACAGTTTTCCCTAAGGAGATTGTCCTATGTTTACATTTATTTTCCTTTCTGTATCGCAATGACATGGTCTGTCAACAAATTACAGTACAAACAGTAAAAGCGTAAATGTGAATCTTGTCCGTCTCTTGCAATCAAACTCCTATATACACTAAGGTGTAACCTACAATTTACAATAATTGTCATCAAAACTTTAGCCATAGTTTACTTCAGAACATCCCTCCAGAGTACATTGTTAAATTGACAACATGACTAAGCAATTTGATGGTCTTATCTGTACACAATGACACAAGGACTTGTCATTCTGATGGTACTGACATGTTCATTGACACAGATATTTACTTTTAAGAGATGACCTAAGGATTTTGAGCAAGAGACTGGCTTTTGCAGGTAATCCATGGTGTTTTGCTATTTGTACGAATTGTTTTGAGAAATGCACTTACTGCTTTGAGAACTTCAATTCTGATCTGAGAAATGTACCAAAGCGACTGAGAAAAACTGTAAGAGAAACACGTCAGCCTTGCTTGTGTTGTAGACAACTCTAAACTAAACTAGAGTCTTATCAGATGATGGTGGACCTGGTTTCTGGAGTATGTGTGTGTCGTGCTGAAGTGCAAGCCAATCCACAATCAACATTTTCAGCTAACTTAATCTGACAGGAAGTAACGGCTAACCGATTCACCAATTCAAGACCAGGAAATGCTCTGAAGTCACATGGTGTCCGGTGTCCAATGGCTGTTCAACGACAGGGTGGTCAGAAGTCTGGCCTAGCTGTGTAATTATGATGAGATGACTCAGCGCTTTGTCAGTGAGTCATGTTTTCAGCCATCCATCACACACACACAACGTGTCCGCAAAATAGGCACCTATTTTTTCTCCTTGCTATGACACATACAGAGCCCTATTTTAACGATCTGAAACGCAAGTATCAAAACGCAAAGCGCAAGTAACTTTGTGGGCAGGACTCCGGCGCTGTTGCTATTATACCGGCGGGATAAATGACTTTGCGCCTGGCGCAAATATAAAATGGGTTGGTCTGAAGAAGCTACATGGGTGTGGTTTGGGCGTAATATGCAATAAACCATCAGAGCGTCCGTCATCTCACATTCCCTTTAAGAGCAGGCGCTTGTTCCATGGCGGATTGCTATTATAACGGCGGATTTGCCAAGCGCACGCCAGGAGCGGTTCACAGCCGAGGAGACTGAGGTTCTCGTCAGGGCCGTAAAAGATAGAGAAGTGACATTGTATGGGAAACGCAGAGCAGTTTTTTTATTACATCAAGTTGCCCACTCATGCTGCGCATTCAAATTTGTATTCTTTTTTTTATATATGTATATTGTTTTCATTGTTTAGTTCTTAGAATTAGTTTAACTATTGTACTTTTTAACTTAATTTAGGACCTGTATATATTTATTGTTTACACCTTCCTGCCACAGTAAATTCAGTGTTTGTGTAACATAGGCTACATGGCGAATAAACCGAATTCTGATTCTGATGGGCATGGGAGAAGAAACCCACCCAAATTAGCTTCGGTTAAACAGGCGTGGGAGGAAATTGCCACAGTTGTTACAAATTGTTACAAGTTCACATACATAGAGATTTCTCATGAAAATATTTTAAATCATTGACATGAAAGAAATGTAACCCATACAATAAATCAAAACAATATAACGTAGCTTCGCAGGAAGAAGACCCTGGCTTCACCAGCAGTGCGCACGGGCCAAGCTTGCACCCTTAAAATAGCATCTGAATAACGCGCCATTGACTTTAGACTACGTTTTTCCTGGTCTGTGGCAGAATTGTTTTTCTGAAACGGCAAAATAGCACCAGGGAACATTTGCGCCCGAACACGCCTTCTTTTTTCGCTGAACCGCCCCCAGGAGTGCAAGGTCATTCCCTCATTTACTGACGTACGTCTGTGGAGGGAAAAGTCTGCTTTACGTCGAGTGCAAACTAGGAATGATACTTGGGTTGTTGTCAAGTCAATTGCACTGGGTGCAAGATAGGGCCCACAACCTCTACTCACATAACTTCCTGGTGAAAGTGGTAAGGGGTGGGGGGGTTAAGATTTATACTCCAATAGGATGTCATCAGTTACTCTGCTGTGATTCCCTGCCATCTTCAATCGCTGGCCAGAAATTCCTCAGAGATTCCTCACATGAACATAACAGTCTGTGACGAATCAAAGAGAACCTTTACGGGAACTAAAGAGATTGACTTCAGGTCATGCATTTGATCCTATCAGTAGAACTCCTTGTGTTACTTCTGAGCATTTTCATGTGAAATGTACGGCCCTGGATAGACAGAGACTGAGATAGTCTTGAGACAGTCATGATACTGTGTTTTAGGATCTCATGGGTACACCTTGTGTTTTGAGTCCTGTCTCAGAATGTGTTTTAAACATCTGTCAAACAAATGTGCTGCTTTGTATTGTATGTGCATCCAGGCAGGTGCGTAACGATGAGTCATTTGGCACAACAGAGGTGTGATAGGTTGAATAACAGTTATTGCATAGCGATGAGCACTTCCTGTTTATCAGAGTGACCCCCCCCTCATCCATTTCCTCCCTGTCTCCTCATCCTCATGGTCTGCCGTCATCTCTTTTCTTCATTCTAGTCTGCCCGTTGCCCCCCCCTCCCCTCCCATCTGCCTTTGGCCTCTAGTGTTTGGCCCTGATGGGGCTATGGAGAGGACAGAGGTACCAAACTATTGCTCCTACACTGAGAGATGGATGACCTGCCTTGGCCCTTGATTAAATTGGTCTGAGATTAAATTCACTCTTTACTAAGCATGGCATGTCCTTGGAAGTCCCGGAAGCCATTTGGTCAAACTCTGAGATAGGTGACTCGGCAGAACAACATAACGTAAAGAGGAGAAATATCCGTAAATTCCTGTCTAGACTTAAAAACATGCACCATTGTATCTCCTCCATCCCACGCCCTGACAGTGGCGTTGGAGAAGCACCCGGAAGGATGACATGAGCACTGTCTGAGGCAGCCAGGGCCGGCCATTCATACTGCCGGTGTGTGGGAGACTGTCTCAGTGTGTCACTTCCTGGGAGAGAATAGAACAGAAAGAAGAGCGATGGAGGACTGACATCAGCGCTACCTCACCTCCACAAGGGATTCTTTCACATGGTGGGAGAGAAAGAGAGAGATAGACAGATAAAGAGAGAGGGGGGGAGACCATCACCACCCCTGTACTGGAAAGTGTGTGTCACTTATCAATTACACATTGTTTGTTGTGGTTTTTACTTAAATGTCTCTTCCCTTCTTTTGTACCGTTTGCCACTGTGCTAATGGCTGGCTTCTGAGAAACAAGTGTTTTGGGGATTTTTGGGAGGGTTGCAGCGCCCTCTTCTGTCCTTACACCAAGCTTTGTTAGACAAGGTTACAAAAGCATTCACTGAACACAGCAAATTTACAAATATCTACATTTCTGAGATAAATGTGTTGTCCAACTACATTTCCTATAAAGCCTCCAGTACATTAACCCTCAAATTAACTGTGTTTTCCATGTGACCTTATGGGTCGTCTAATCTAAGCCCCAGCATTCACGCAACTGTGAGAACGTCTGGGACTATTCTGCAATGTTGTTCCTGTTGATGCTGTAGTTATGTCATTGTTCAGCCCAGTTTCCATTGAACACAGCAGACAGGCCTGTGTATTCATTTTGTATTCTGACAGAGGACACATCCCTTTTCACTGCACATTCCTACACCTGAACCTGATACATCAGCCATGTCCGGTGGGATATGCAGGTGTATGTGGGGTTTCTGCCCAACATTACCTGAGAAACACACACACAAGTTTGTACCGCGTGTCTTATTTAGAGAGTGTGATCATGTTGTGTGTCATCGTTGGGTAGGTGTGTATGTTTAGTAGGCTGGATGCAAGGACACCTGCCACACCTGTCACGTGGACATATCAATGTGCCATGTGTCCATAGATACTTGCTGGGCAGGTACACTAAACTGCACACAATAGGCAGTCTGTTGTTAGGCTATGATAAGGCAGGCGCAGGGAAACAGGTCTTGGTAGGCAAGTCTAGTAGACGTGGTGTTTGCCTAAACACAAACACAAACTCACACTCTGTAGGGTCTGATCTGTTGTCATCTGGTGTTTCTGTTTGTTTTTCCCAGGACCTGTGGTAGGGAGGTCGGCTTGCCCTGATACCAGTACTTATGTTGGTGAGTACCGTAGCTTTGCTAAGGATGTATACAGCTTTCATGATTAGACAGTAGTAATGACTAAAAACTTTTAAATATTTTTCTTTCCAACACAAATGGGCACAGTATTTAGAGGATAACATTTGTGATTGTTATGTGTGTGGAAAACCATGTGATGAATTGATGTGATTCCAGAAATTGGGAAATGATTTCTACAGACTTTGACACAGTTGAGTCAACAGAACTGTATTTTAATTCCTCTTCACACCTCAACGTTAAAAGAGAGCAGAAATGGAGGGGAAAATCATGATCTCACACGTCGGCTGGTCTCATGGCAAGGTTGTCATGACAACCACATTCATCAGAAGAACACAGGCTTCTTCCAATAGACTACTGACTCTGTATTTTAGTTATTGGCCTTGTGTCTTTGTTGTATCTCAGTAAATTGGCTTCTATGTGGTGGGCCCGGGTTAATCTGCTGTCTGCACATCTGTCATCCTCTGCTCGCCGTTTCTGCCCCTGGCGATTGCACCACCTTGGTTCTTTTGGTCTTCCCCCAGAATCTGGTTTCACATGGTGGTTTGGATTTGTGTTCCCAGTGTCTAGCACCATATGAAATCAGTGTTCTTGGGGACAGGGAAACAGCACAGTGAAGGACACTCGTCGAAGGAGTCTCTCTGTCACCGCTCTTATCTCTTTCTCCAGTCAAGGATGACTGATTTCTTCTGGTGCTTAGAGTCCCTCTTCCTCCATCTAGCACCATTTGAAATCGGTTATAAAAATGGAGATCAATTCATCAATGTCTTCCAAGTGAACACTCCAGTCGACTCCAAGTGAACTGTCATGAATCTGTCATTGTTTAACTCTTTGGTAATCTCTACTTGATTCTATTTGACTGTACTTTGAATATTTGTCTGTGGTGCTCTCAGTAAGACTGTATCTTTACCAATTTAAATGGTTAGGAATAAAATGGAATGGAACCATTACCTGTCATTTTTCTACAATTCTTACATCTCTCATATCTTCACATAATATTGGGTGGGAGTATTTGTAAACCTGTTTAGTACACCTACGTAAATCCAATCCGATATTTTGGCATATTCTGCTTTATTTATTTTGATAGTGACAGAGAGAGACAGAAAAGGCAGGGAGAGGGAGAGAGGAAGACATGTAGAAAACACCCTGGGTTGGAATCAAACCTGGGCCCCTGCAGTAAGACTATGTGGTATGCGTTACCTGGTGAGCCACCATGGACCTATTACATTTAAGGGTTATTTTAGGTTTTAGGGCAGTTATTTTATTGGGACCCAAACCAGTTCAGCCAGCATGACAACAGAATGACACAGAAAAAACACCAATGGAGGTAGATATAATCAGGAACATACACAAGAGCATTATTGAAACTTCAGCCACAGAGGTTTCTTTAATAGGTTTAGACAGAGGAGGCAGAAAGCCCTCAAAGATGATTTAATGACGGAATTTCGATTTATCTTATCTTGGCTCTGTCCTTGTCGCTCTGAGTAACCATATGTGGGAGAAATTGAAGATGTAACATATTTATCCTGTATAATAATGATTCTGTGTTCCAGTATTCCTTGTGTGCAAAGATAGGCCTAACCCCAAATCTGAACTCTGGGTAACACTAGGCTTACATAAACAAGGGGACCTGGGCTTGACCATTATCTTTCTGGAGAGGCCATAAAAGAAGTGGTGAAGGCTTACAGGGGTCAAAGAGCACACATGCACACACTCAAACACGCACGCACACACGCGCGCAAGGTCTATGCAGAGGAGCCAATGAAGAAGAGCCATGGAACATTTAAATACTTTGTATTAGCCAATTACAGTCCTGAGCGCTGGTGTTTAAAATGACTAGCAACAACTGTTGCTAGTCAGACAAACTTGTAACACCATGGCGTGTGATGTTTTTGTCTCCTTGTGGCCGCATGCAATAAAGCTTTCTTAACTTGTTCACCGACTGACTGTGCAATGCTTGATAGATTAATATCTCTAACACCATGTCACACTTCAGATCAAACGTACACTTTGGTTGGAGTTCTTTGGTTGTAATGTGAACTTGGCCATGACTTTGGAGACCATCCTGGAGAATGAGGTCGGACTGAGAGAGGAAGAGGAGGAGGGGGATGAGAAGAACTTTCCTTTCCACATCCAAGCCTTGCAAACGTATCCTGTCAGCCATCTGAAAATCTATACATTTGTCAGCTATCAACATGATTGAGTTTTCAATGCTTTCCGTGTGTTCCCTCTGTTTTGTTATCGAAAAATAAAGTATTGTAAATCTTTAATTTACTATATAAAAATACAGAAAATCCTTATTAATTTAATTGTAATTGAAGAAAAAAACATGTTCTTAGTTTGCCTGTATAAAAAAGGTTTAAAGTAAAACCCCTCAGATGAGCCCATAGAAACTGTATATCCTAATGAGTGTGCATCATGCACATATAGGTGGCTATCTATATTTAACCTTTGTTTACATGCCCTTACTTTATGACATCACTTCAGACTGTTGAACAGATCAACAATGCATACTGACATTCCAGAAGTGGAGAAAGACATGCTGTCACTATATTTTCTGAATGACAATTCAACATTCTCAGTTTATTTCTACTCTAATTTCAACAGTTGTGGATGATGGCAAAAAAGTAAGGGTTTGTCAAAACAATATAGCCTACTTTTGTAGGTCTGTGTAACCAAGTACTGTAGTGATCATTCACATTAGAGTGTACTTCGTTATAAATTGTATGTGATCATTTAGATATCGTGTATTGTTTGTTTTCAAACGATACAGGACTTCAGGAAAGAAAGCCTCAGAGTCTGTACTCAAATTAGGAGATGTGGCTATAGTAGTGAAGGCCCGTGAGATCTATCAGAAAGCCAAAGGTGAGAGTCAGTCTGTTAAAATAAATTACATGATTTGTAGGAGCCACATATGTCAAGTATCTTGTATTTTCTGTATAGTTTTGTATTGTAGACCACTGTTTGTATTGTAGACCACTATTTGTATTGTTCACTTCACTGTCTTTTGGTGTTGGTTTGGGCAGTAATGGTAGTGGTTTTAACTGATTGCATTCACCTGTTCACTTTATTTGGGAGTAATCGACAGAGAGAGGGGGTGTGCCTGGGAGTTAACGCTTTCTGTTGATCGCACTCACTCACACCAATGTATGATTCGGTAACTGTCAGCTTAAGTGATTGGTGGAATAATAAAACGCATATCAAGAAGTGGAACTGGATTCATCTATGTGCTCGTCACAATGCATTTCCCCTTGGTGTTTAGTCCCACGCGGCCTTTTTATGGACTGCCTGCATAATGTTTGTGTCATTGCCATTGGCAAATCAGTGGATGTCTTGTTTGTCCCCATATCCTATTATATCAATATTGATCTTCCTGTCATTATAATAGGTGAGAACACCTGAGAATGTTCATCTAGTCTGTCCTCCTTTGTTTACATACTGTAGTGTTGGAGCTACAATTAAATACAAGGATGTAAGTACTCTTATGTGTGATGTGCACAAAACAGTGATGGATTCTCAAGAGATATGGAACATTCTACGAGAAGAATCTGAGGCAAGACTGGCGAGGATGGAGATGTCGCACAGCTGGCACACTGTGATTGAGGTCAGGCTTCACAAAATAATGTCAATGTCTATCTCTCTTTCTGATTTTCTCTCTGTCTGGCCAACAGTCATTCAACGAGAGGATGGAGTGTAGGAAGCTACTGGAGCTGCAGGGAAGATCTCAAAGCCACCGGAGTCGAGTGGCCCTCATGTTCAAAGCCTCGGAAAGCAACCTCGACAGAACAGCCCTGCTTATGGCCAACAACCCCCTGCCCGACCTCCACAGCCATCAAGAGGGGGACAGTCCCACCAAATACTTGGCTAGTGACATCTTAGCACAGCCAAAGGTTAACTCCCCCCCCCACACATACAATTTACCCTTGACAATAAGACAGAGATCCCTTAAATGCTTCCTGTTTAGAGTCTTCATTATGTTATGATTATAGTTTGGTCCTCTCCTGTTCTTTTTAGAGGCTGGCTTCCATTGGAGGCCCCTTGAAGGGTTTGCCTCCACTGATGAAAACTTCCAAAGTTCCATCCCAGAAACAGAAAAAGTTGAGCATACCGCACAGGTCTGTACTGGGAAATACTACATTTTAAGATGATGTAGGGTGACAAAGAAAGCATATTATTTATGAGTGTAATAGGCAGACTATGTACAACATGGAAAAATGTTTTCCCACTCTACCCTTCTCTTTCCAAATTGTAATTAAACACAGGGCTCTGTCAGAAGTGCCTACCAGTGTCTGTGTTCAGAACTCTGAGAACTGGTCAATGGTTTCAGACAAGGACATAAAAGGAGAAGGTATCTTACCGGTGATACTGATATTAATTAATTCTAGAATCCAATTTAAGTGTGTTTGATAGCTTTCCTGCATGTGTGTGTATGTGCCCAGAACTGACCCAAGACCGGGAGTTCAAAGAAGAGAGCTGTGCACTCTGGGAGCCCCTTACCCTTTCTACCCTGCTGGAGACTTCATCCACCCTGACAGCACCTGGTCATGGAGCATTTCGGTATGGACAGAGTGCCTACTGGAAAGTGAAAAGCAGCTCTTAACTTCCACAGTTTTTTTATAATTACATGAAAAATACACCAATAAACACTTACTAAGCAGGAAATTGTCTATGTTATTTTGGGATGTTATTTAAGACACTCTCATATGGATGGTCTCATCTGTTGCATTTATGCTTCTTAATGCATAAGCAGTCTCCACAACATCATGTAAAATAGTTAGTATTTGTTTTCACAGCAACTGAAAAAGGCCCTCTTAATACGGGGATATAACTGCAACACAAGTTATTATGTGTGGATTATACTGTGGGGTGCAGTGTTTGAGCTCCCAAATCTCTGAACCAGTACAAAACTAATGTGTCAACAGCATTAAACTATGTTATTATATGTTTGCTACATTAACTACCAAAGCTGGTAACTACCGTAACATTTTGACTGTAACGTTGCATTGTTGAAGAGAAAATATAACTCAATTTTGGGTTAGATAGACTTTAAACAATTCTAATTGATAATCTAACAGTTTGCCAGTGTAGGCCATAATTATGTTTTTGTTATAATGTTACAATTTCACCTGCCCAGTAATAGAATACATCAATTGTATCACGTTGTTCTGGATTCTGTTAGCCTGAATACTTACGTGGAGTGATTTGTAGTGTTTTAATCCAGATCGTGGAT
>CAEFZP010002895.1:0-2500 GCA_903064625.1 Mallotus villosus
GGTGGACTGAGAGGGGGGGGGGAAATGCCAGGCTATAAATACAGCCTGGGAACAGGCTGCCAGGGCTGGTTGAGGTGGCACACACACACACACACACACACACACACAGTGAGATGGCTGGCCTTATGAATTAGGACACCCCTGGGATGGGTATAGGGAGGGTGGAGGAGAGGAGGGAGAGAGTCGAGGAGGAGAGAGTCGAGGAGGAGGGGGAGAGTGGGAAAGAGTGGAGGAAAGTTTGTCCAAAAAGTTTTGAAAGGTTGAAAAGGGGATTGGCTTCTCTGTTGTACTGTCCCCTCTCCTCTCCTTTCACTGTGTGTGAAAAAGAAGTTAGGAAAAAAGGTACGTTATGGATGAGACAGAGGGAGTTAGCGATGAACACGACAGAGAATAGAGACATTCCTGATCACTTGTGGCCATATGGGAGATGTTAGAAATGGTCCGTGTCAAAAAGGATTTGCATGGCGAATGCGCTATAGTGAGCGTTAGTCTTTAGTGTCTTCTGTATTTAGAATGATTATGATATGAGGTCCAGATCGTCCAGTTACCAGGGTAACACTGAAACAGGAAGTAGTAATGGCTTATTGTATGTCAGAGCTCTGAGTCTTTAGACACTTCTTTACTTGAGTGGAAAAGAGTAGTCAGTCCCAGAGTCTTTATAAACATTTCTGTACTTCTACTTTTGTCATGTCTGGTTCAGGGTCAGTGTCCGGTGCTCAGGGAGCGATGAGGAGTAGGAAGAGCGAGATCAGGTCAGAGTACGTTACCGTAGGAACGACTCAGGCACATAGACACAACCACACACACACAGACACACACACGGCTCTATTGAAAGGCCTGACATGATGCTGTGGACCGTGTGTGTGGTGTGTGTGTGTGTGTGTGTGAGTGTGTGGTATATCTGGTGTGTGTGTGAGTGTGTGTGTGTGAGTGTGTGTGTGTGTGTGTGTGTGTGTGAGAGTGTGTGATGTGGGTGTGTGTGTGGTGTGTGTGTGGTGTGTGGGTGTGTGTGTGTGTGTGTGTGTGTGTGAGTGTGTGTGAGTGTGTGGGTGTGTGTGTGAGAGTGTGTGTATGTGAGTAGGTGTGTGTGTGTGCGCGAGTGTGCGTGTGCGTGTGGGTGTGTGTGGTGTGTGTGTGTGAGAGTGTGTGTATGTGTGTGTGTGTGTGTGTGTGTGTGTGTGTGGTGTGTGGGTGTGTGTGTGTGGTGTGTGTGTGTGTGTGCGTGTGTGTGTGTGTGTGTGTGTCTAGCAGAGCCAGTGTTTAGTCTCCTGTGCCTGGTTAGAGCGGCTCTGTGTTCCTCTGTGTTCCTGGGCTCTGCATGGAGACGCTACATTACACATGTTATGGCTACAGCAGCATAACCTGTGGATGAACCTCGACTGAGCCACGTGTAGGTGAGGCTGGGGTCAGGGATGGGGCTGGGGTCAGGGATGGGGCTGGGGCTGGGGTCAGGGCTGGAGCTGAAGGCTGAAGACTGGGGCTGAAACTGGGGCTGCAGACTGAGACTTAGGCTGGGGCTGAGGCTGAGGCTGAAGTCTATCTGCCTGCCTGCCTGCCTGCCTGCCTGCCTGCCTGCCTGCCTGCCTGTCTGTCTGTCTGTCTGTCTGTCTGTCTGCCTGTCTGTCTGTCTGCCTGTCTGCCTGCTGCCTGCCTGCCTGCCTGCCTGCCTGCCTGCCTGCCTGCCTGCTGCCTGCCTGTCTGTCTGCCTGTCTGCCTGCCTGTCTGCCTGCCTGTCTGTCTGTCTGCCTGTCTGCCTGCCTGCCTGTCTGCCTGCCTGCCTGCTGTCTGTCTGTCTCTCTGTCCTCTCTGTCCTCTCTGCCTGTCTCTCTCTCTGTCTCTCTGCCTGTCTGTCTCTCTGTCTGTCTGTCTGCCTGTCTGCCTCTCTGCCTGTCTGTCTCTCTGCCTGTCTCTCTGTGTGTCTGTCTGCCTCTCTGCCTGTCTCTCTGCCTGTGTTGGCTGTAGAGTTTCCCTCCCGGGAGCGTGAGGATCGGTCCGGGCCGTTAAACTCTCTCGGCTTTTCCCTCCGTCTTCCTCGGCCTCCCCAGACACCAGCCGCTGGCAGAGCAGGGCCCCGTCGCCGTGGCAACGCCCTCGACAACAGGAGTACACAGTGGTGGAGATCAAACGCGTGCAGAGAGAGGAGAGCAGGAGAGGAAACAGAAGAGGAGGAAGACGAGGGAGGGAAGGAGGAGGAGAGATGAGGAGGAGGAGAGGGAGGGAGGGAGGGGAGGAGGAAACAGAGGAGGAGGAGGAGGAGGAGGAGAGATGAGGAGGAGGAGAGGGGAGGGAAGGAGGAGGAGAGGGAGGGAGGGAAGGAGGAGGAGAGAGAGGAGGAGGAGGAGATGGAGGGAGGGAGGGAAGGAAGGAGGAGGAGAGATGAGGAGGAGGAGGAGATGGAGGGAGTGGAGGAAGGAAGAGGAGAGATGAGGAGGAGGAGAGGGAGGGAAGGAGGAGGAGAGGGAGGGAAGGAGGAGGAGAGATGAGGAGGAGGAGATGGAGG
>CAEFZP010002895.1:10000-40000 GCA_903064625.1 Mallotus villosus
ACACAATGCCATCCAGTTGTGCCAGAGGAGATGTTGAGGACGTTCTTGTCACTGTGCCCTCCTCCTGTTTCCTGTGTCCAGACCCATAAAAAACCCTCTCCTCTCGTGGGGTCAACCCTCTCCTCTCGTGGGGTCAACCCTCTCCTCTCGTGGGGTCAACCCTCTCCTCTCGTGGGGTCTGAAGAAGTCTCTTGTTTTACGTGTTGTCTGGTTGTTTGGACAGGCCTCTCTGGGGCGTGCTGTACTGGGCAGCTCTCGTGTGCTGGAGAACGGGGGGTCAGATGGCTGAGCGGTGAGGGAGTCGGGTTATGAATCAGAAGGTTGTTGGTTCGATTCCCCGACTGTGCTAAATGACGTTGTGTCCTTGGGCAAGGCACTTCACCCTACTTGCCTCGAATGTCCCTGTACTTACTGTAAGTCGCTCTGGATAAGAGCGTCTGCTAAATGTAAATGTAACGGACAATAGCAAAAGGTTCTGTCTCACAGTGTCTCACTGGAGAGGGACTTACGTCGAAAATCTGCTGTGTCGTAGTGTGATTTGTCATTGTATGACCGACCGTGGTGCTCAGATATCACAACGCTTGTTTCTGCCTCTTGTCCTCCCGGCTGGTTCTGGGTTTGCTGGCTGGTTGTAGATCCTGAACGGCTGGGTTCAGGGTTTACTGGCTGGTTTTAGATCCTGAACGGCTGGTTCAGGGTTTACTGGCTGGTTGTAGATCCTGAACGGCTGGTTCAGGGTTTACTGGTCATGTCTGTGGAGCTACAGTATGTCTTCCCTTGGTGGAGCTACAGTATGTCTTTCCCTCGGGCTACTGCAGAACTATGTACAGATGTGGCATTTAAAATGACAAAACAAAAAGCATGTTTTCCCCCCGTGTGTGTATGTGTGTAAGTGAGTGTGTGTACGGGAGTGTAGAGAATGTGTGTGTGTACGTACGTACATAAATGTGTGTGTGTGGCCAGGCTGAGGAGAGGATTGTCACCATGTCCTCTGTTTGCTCTTAACCTGGAGTCAACAGCTCTGACCTACGCCTCACACACACACACACCTTGTCCTGGCCTCACACACACACACACACCTCGTCCTGGCCTCACACACACACACACCTCGTCCTGGCCTCACACACACACACACCTCGTCCTGGCCTCACACACACACACACCTCGTCCTGGCCTCACACACACACACACCTCGTCCTGGCCTCACACACACACACACACACCTCGTCCTGGCCTCACACACACACACACCACACCTTGTCCTGGCCTCACACACACACACACACCTCGTCCTGGCCTCACACACACACACCCCACGCTCCCCTCCCACGCAAACCCCATGCCCACCCCCCCACCACCACCACCACCCACCTCAGGATGTTTTGAAGAAGAAGAAAAGGTGCGTTTGACAGCAGACGAAAACACAACACATTAAATAAGAAATATGTAAGAAAAACACACACGTTGTCTGAACCCCAGCAAAGGAACAGTTATATATAACACACACACACACACACACACACACACACCACGTCTTGTGAAATGTAGACGTCATGTGTGGAGAGTTACAGCGGCTAGGGTCAGAGGTCGCACACCCAGTCTGACGTCATGGCTGGAGTATGCAGAGCACAAACACATGCTGGCTCGCCCACGGTAATAGAGAGCTGATTTACGGTGTTCCAGACGACTTAACCCCTGAGTGTCAGCTATAAAAAACTACACCAATAGACATTGGAAACACTCATCACCTACTAATGCCGCTTTTGATAAATGACGGTTCGGTCGCGTTCATGTAAATAAGGTCATTTGCAAAGCGATATGTTCCGTCTTGTATGAAAGCCGACTGAAATCACAATCCAAGAACTGTTTAGTAGACTAATTGCTCTTCGTTTGGCCAGAGGGCAGCACTTAGCAACACAAGTCTTCTTGAGAGACCTGTGAACTTCCTCTACATGTTGTGTGAGCTCCTGTGCTCAGGGATAAGTTTGAAGTTGCTAATATGGTATTAATGTTCGCCGTGCCTAGCGGAGATGTGGTTACTTTGCGCCGCGCCTGTAAATTACAGACTGTTCATCTCTGACCACTGAAATACTGTTAGAACTATGAACTGGTGACCTTTGGTTTCCCGCTGAATTTCCTTAATGGACTCTGTGTATGTCGGTTTGGATAAAAGTGTCTGCTGAATGAATACAATTAAAATATGATGTAACTGTACAACCCTGTAACTAAGAGTGAACATAAGATAACTTTGACCTAAGAAATAATTTGACCATGCCATTTTTTTTTATCAGAACAGAACTTTTCTCAAACACACTTTTTATCAGAATCAGAAATATTTGTTTCTCATATTTCTCCTCAAATTTCGAGGTTATGTCTTTAACTGTAGACTGCACATAGTGAAGATTGGAAAATAATCTCGACTCGTCTTCTCTTCTTCTAAAGCCATACTGGGCCGTGTCTATATTTGAAGCATGTCATTTCAAGCTGCGTCTTGCTACAGTATGCTAAGATCAAGTAATGACATGTTTCAAGCTGCACTGCTGCGAACCAGCTTTTCAGAACTGCAGGAACAGCTCTGCCTCCTCGGAAGATTTCCTGTTTCATGCTATGTGCAGTCTGTGAGTCATATATGGCAAGTTCAGCCCCGTCTGTTTGCTTTTCACCGGGGGCTGAGAGGAGAGACGCAGAATAGTCGAGAGAGAGCAACAGGCGGATTTGAGAGAACTTTTCAGGAGCGTTGAAAAAATAAAGACTGGATATTTGTAGTTGTTTAGCTATTGGGTATTTAATGAAAAGAAGAGAAGTGTATGGTCCGTTTCTAAATGGAGCTACTTCGGTTTTCCGCTTTCTGGTGTGGAACGATACTCTTTGGTAGTATTGTTTTAGAGCAGACTGGTGAGTAAACCTTTATAATGTGCTTAACGGAGCGAGCGGTTTGCGCGTTAATTGAAAGCAATAAAGTAGTTTATTAACTCCCTCGGGGTGGGGTTTCTGACGGTTTGACTTGGAAGCGTGTCTTATCCTCCTCCGAAGCTTAATCAACTCTTAAAGTCATTCATTTATCGTAAGCAGCAGGTGGTCAGCGATAAGAGAAGTAGACTAGTCATTTTGACTTCACGCCATTCTAGTTAAGATGAAGAAAATACGAAAACATACGCGGCGGATTCTTGCTATTTTCTTGCCGTTACTGCTATGTTTATTAAAGCAAACAAGTCAGTCAATATTTTTCCATTTGCTGGAGCCGGGGTGAACTCTTATTTAACTATACGCCCTGTAAGCCACTGACACATTTACGCAGGCGAAAGTAAGGCATAGGCTAATATGGATATTTTGCTGACACGTGGTGACTTTTAAACGTTATTTGTCTCTGTCTCCTTGACTTCCTTCTCTAACAAGTATCCGCGTGATCAGATTGTTTAGTTTAAGCATGAGTTCCACCTGTTGCAATCAACGTCCTCCACGACGGTCTTAAGAAAGTTTCACTTAAGTTTGGAATGTGCGACGACAACGGGAAGATGTTACTCTTTAATCGTCTTGAGGTAGACTTGCAGACTTTAATCTCCTGCTCTTTGTCCCTGTCGCCAACTCAGTCCCCATGGCTACAAGCTCTGACTTCTTCTGATCTTCTCTTCTCCCCCTCTTCAATTAAATCTGGCCCTGGGTGACAATTACCAGCATCCTTCCCTCCCGCCACACGCCTCCCTGGGTCTAAATGACATACTCTTTGAGAAAAGTTTTTCTAATGATATAATTACCCTGACTGCTCCACTATCCAGCGCTACTATGCCGCCCGGCCCTTTAAAACCATGTCTGCTCTTACCTACAGACAACCTTCAGCTTTTCACTTCAAAAGCACCCAACGAAGTAACAGCCGCGGGGCAAACTCCGAAATTGCAATTTTCAGCTCTCAGTCTGGTGGAGTAGTTAAGCTTAATGTCTTTATTTGTTTGAGATTTAGCCTTCGGGCGTCTGGGAGAGAGAAACGCCAGAGAGCGTATACAATATCCGTCTGCAATATCCTGACGGCGAGAGAGCTCTGCGTCGAGCAGCGGCTGCCTAGTGGAAGTAGACTTCAGTTCTCCAGCTGTTTGCTAACTCTGCCTAGTGGCTGAGGCCCAGCCCTCCCTGAAGACCAGCAGAGGCTGAGCTAGAGGCTGAGCTAGAGGCTGAGCTAGAGGCTGAGCTAGAGCTGAGCTAGAGGCTGAGCTACAGAGGCTGAGCTGCAGAGGCTGAGCTGCAGAGGCTGAGATACAGAGGCTGAGCTACAGAGGCTGAGATACAGAGGCTGAGATACAGAGGCTGAGATACAGAGGCTGAGCTGCAGAGGCTGAGCTGCAGAGGCTGAGATACAGAGGCTGAGATACAGAGGCTGAGATACAGAGGCTGAGATACAGAGGCTGAGCTGCAGAGGCTGAGCTGCAGAGGCTGAGCTGCAGAGGCTGAGATACAGAGGCTGAGCTGCAGAGGCTGAGATACAGAGGCTGAGCTGCAGAGGCTGAGCTGCAGAGGCTGAGATACAGAGGCTGAGATACCGAGGCTGAGCTACAGAGGCTGAGATACAGAGGCTGAGATACAGAGGCTGAGCTGCAGAGGCTGAGATACAGAGGCTGAGATACAGAGGCTGAGCTGCAGAGGCTGAGATACAGAGGCTGAGCTGCAGAGGCTGAGATACAGAGGCTGAGCTGCAGAGGCTGAGATACAGAGGCTGAGCTACAGAGGCTGAGCTACAGAGGCTGAGATGCAGAGGCTGAGCTGCAGAGGCTGAGCTAGAGGCTGAGCTAGAGGCTGAGCTAGAGGCTGAGCTAGAGGCTGAGCTAGAGGCTGAGCTACAGAGGCTGACCATGCAGAGGCTGAGATACAGAGGCTGAGCTACAGAGGCTGAGCTACAGAGGCTGAGCTGCAGAGGCTGAGATACAGAGGGCTTTTTGTCCCTGCACAAGCTGCACAGCTGAAGGAGTTCTCTATCTCTTTCTCTCTCTCTCTCTCTCTCTGTCTCTCTCTCTCTCTCTCTCTCTCTCTCTCTCTCTCTCTCTCTCTCTCTCTCTCTCGTCTCTCTCTCTGCTCCTCTTGATTTCTCTCTCTTTAAGTCAGTCCTAAACTCCTTGCACGAAGGAGATCTGTTTCTCTCTCTCTCCTTCCCCCCCTCTCTCTCCTTCCCCCTCTCTCTCCTCCTCCCTCTCTCTCCTTCCCCCTCTCTCTCTTCCCCCTCTCTCTCTCCTCCCCCCCTCTCTCTCCTTCCCCCTCTCTCTTCTCCCTCTCTCTCCTTCCCCCTCTCTCCTTCCCCTCTCTCTCCTTCCCCTCTCTCTCCTTCCCCCTCTCTCTCCTTCCCCCCCTCTCCTCCTTCCCCCTCTCTCTCCTCCCCCCCCTCTCTCTCCTTCCCCCTCTCTCTTCTTCCCCTCTCTCTCCTTCCCCTCTCTCTCCTTCCCCCTCTCTCTCCTTCCCCACTCTCTCTCAATCCTAACTCCTAGCGTGAAGAAACATTCTCTGTGAGGTGGGGTGTCGGAGCTGAAAGCTCATTGGCTCCCAGCTGACCTCGTCCTGCGTGGTTGCATCCCAGTGGGGATTATTTTTGACACAGTGGGTCAAACGATCAGACTAAGTTGCCCTATCAGACATGGGACCCTGCTGGTAGAACCAACCCAAAGGGGCCCAGATCTCCATCTCCCTGGGCTCAACCCAACTCTGCTAGGTAAATAGATAGATACCCAAAGAAATAGTTTAGCTGGGCTGGGTGGAGTATGTTAACTTACTGAATCCTTGCTTCCTGGATGTTAAGACGGGGAGCTACTTTCACTTATGTTGTTGTGTCATGAGACACAACAGATTCCTACAGTTTAATGCAGATGGGCCTCGTGTGGTTATAAGACCGTGACACCCTAAGATGATTTTTCTCCCTCCTCCTCCCCCTCCTCCTCCTCCTCCTCCTCCTCCTCCTCCTCCTCCCCCTCCTCCTCCGCCTCCTCCTCGTTAAGGTTGTTAATGGTGTTCCAGGAGTGGGCTTTACGTCACCCTAAACCCCATTAAGTGATCTGGCAGTTCTCTTCTCTAACCTCCTACACACTGGCTTTCATTCTCTCTGTCTTCTGTCGCTCTCTCTCTCTGCTCTCTCTTTTTCACTTTCCATCTGTCACTTCCTCTGTCTCTCCCTCCTTTTCTCTCTGTATCTCTCTCTGCTTAATTGCTTTCTCTCTCTGTATCTCTCTCTCTTTCTCCTCTCTCTCTCTCTCTCTCTCTCCCTCCTCCTCTCTCTCCCTCTCTCTCTCTCCTCTCTGTCTGTCTCTCTCTCTCTCTCTGTCTCTCTGTTTCTCTCCTCTAAGTCTTGACAGAGGCTTAAGTGAGTAAATTGATCCCCAAGTGACTGACTGAATGCAGCAGAATCAGAGAAAATCTCTTTATATCCTTCGTTTCTTTTAGGATCCTGTTTATTTTGATCCACTTCCAACTCAACACAGAAACCACACACACACACACACACACACGTGTTTTCCGTGGCTTCACAAGCTGCACGCGGTAGATACACACGTACACCAGTCTCCTTGCGTTCTAATACTATCAATATCCATTTAGTCCTTTTTGGTATTCACAAAGCGAACCGCAAGTCACGACTCATCAATTTAACAAATTAGTGATCGCTCAGGTGAAAGATAGATCGACGTTGTTTGTTAGTTCACGTCTGTTGTCTGTGTTGATGGCTATCCGACCCGTGGGCCCTCATCACACAAGTTTGAACATGAACGCAACCGCCGCCAAGCCTCTCTTAAATCACTCTTCACACAAGATATGTCAAAGAAAATTTCAGAAATGGTTTTTGCGAGGTTTTTAATTGACGACTGTTATACTTGTGTGCTTCATTGGTTTGAGAGAAATAAGCCTGACGGGCTAATATCTGGTCGATGAGTCATCTAATGTTGTTTAAGAAGGAGTAGGCTACGTTTAGCCATGCTAATACTATCTAAATCTTAATGTAGCTTGTGTAGATGATTAGCGTTTGTTCCATTTTCCACATTTTATTGCAGTGTTAGGATTATCATCAGTTTCATTAATGAGAAACCCGTAAGTGGAATATCTCGCTATTGTTTAACTAGTTCAGTCGACCATATCTTTGGAGTAAAACATGTTAGGGTTAGGTTGAAGGTCATGTGTAAAGTATTGTGTGAGACGGGTCAGGTTCTTTGTTAGTTAAGTCTCCATATGACTTAGCAGTCACTCAAGCACAAGTCAAACACAGTATTTGTATTTTCAAATAGTAATTCCTGCCTGTGACGTTGTTTTGTCTGTAAAATGTGATGTCTGAAGTGTGATATCTGCTCTAGACATCTGCACCAGAACCTCAAGGAGGCGGGTATGAGGTGTGAGTCAGTATGAAGACAAGACAACTTTGATAGAGGCGACAGAGGAACCACTAAAACCAGACTGAAATCCTCTCTCCCTGTCTGCCCTCTCTCCTCCCCCCCCATCCCTCCTCTCCCCTGTGCTCCCCCCTTTCTTCTCCCATCTCCCCCTCTCTCCTCCCTTCCTCCTCTCCCCTCCTGGCTCCTCTCCCTTGTCTCCCCCCATCCCTCCTCTCCCCTGTGCCCCCCCCCTTTCCTCTCCCTCCTCGCCCTCTCTCCTCCCTGTCTGTCCTCTCTCCTCCCTCCTTCCCCTGTTTCCTTCCTCTTCCCTCCTCTCTCTTGGATCTCTACCATCTCCCTCTCTCTCCTCCCATCCCTCGTCTCCCTTGTCTCCCCCCCCTTTCCTCTCCCATCTCCCCCTCTCTCCTCCCTTCCCTCCTCTCCCCCCACTCTCCTCTCCCTTGTCTCCCCCCCCCTTTCCTCTCCCATCTCCCCCTCTCTCCTCCCTTCCTCCTCTCCCCCCCACTCTCCTCTCCCCTTGTCTCCCCCCCCTTTCCTCTCCCATCTCCCCCTCTCTCCTCCCTTCCTCCTCTCCCCCCACTCTCTCCTCTCCCCTGTGCCCCCCCCTTTCCTCTCCCATCTCCCCCTCTCTCTTCCCCCCCCCCTCTCCTCCCTCCCCCTCCCCTCCCCTCTCCTCCCTCCTCTCCTCTCCACACAGATGCTATGCCAGGCCTCCTCCGGTGGTCCAGACTCTGTAAGTTCTGTGACGTGCGTCCCACCAGCTGCTCGGGCACCGGCACCTGCATCAGCGACTGTGACAGGAGCTCCATCTGTGAGCACCGCGACGAGGTCTGCGTCAGCATCTGGTGAGTAACCGCGGCGACGCTCGGGTCCCCGTTGCATGCTGGGTAGTGTAGTCCGGTAGTTCGGTGCAGGATTGCGGTTTTCATCCGTGTGTGACGGTATGTAACAGACTTGGGCCACGCTTCATCACCAAGCTGGTTCGCAACTCGAACGTGTGACCTCTTGACTTGCCAGGCGCCACCAATACCAACTACGCCAAAGAAAAGCTAGCTATTCTTTGACGCGGGTGGCCTGTTACGTACTTGAGGAGTGAGTTTCACCGGTTCACGCCTGTTACATGTGGTTCTGTAAAGGCCATTTCACACTGCCCCAACAACGTCCAGCAAACACACAACTACTGTTGTACTACATTCCACGGATGAGTTTAGATAGTTTGGACTGATAACTGACGTTAGGGTTAGGGCCCCAACACAGACACCAACTGCCACATCACACTAAACCAACACAACTCAACAACTTAGCTGTTGGTGTTAGTTGCTGTTAGTTTGAGCAGCGTGAACCATACTGCGTGTCCAAGTTACTCCCGGTTTTCCCGGACGGCAGTTGAGCTAACGTGGGCGTCTTTTCTCAGGAGGAAGACAGACGACAACATGACGATGGACACGGTGTGCCACAACCCGGCGCTGCGTCTGTACGGCCTGATACTAGACGACTACAACAGCAGCCGCTGTGAGATGAGGGAGAGGAAAGGAATGGGCTCCATCTTCTTTATCTGTTCCTGCAGCGCGGACGAGTGCAACGACGGTGTCGTCTTTACTCACAGTGAGTGCCGTGTCATCGTGATGCGTCATCGGGTCTGCCAGGAAGCGTTGTGTTTAGGATTATTGTGTTGTTTTTACGGCATGCTATGCTAATTCCTATGTTGTGTTCTGTTATGCTATGCTACGTTATGTTATGCTATGCTACGTTATGTTATGCTATGCTACGTTGCTTCATGCTATGTAATGCTATCTCGAGACATACGTCTCCAACACAACCTTGTACTCTTCCGGTCCATGTAACACGACCTGAAAAACAACAACTGTGGAAACCATAAATTCGTGACTCATGTTCTGAACACTTCGTCAGGAATGTTTGCGCAATTTCTAGTTAACTCCTCGTGCTCCAGTGTGTGAACAGTAACATGTGTGATCGCTGTGTACACCCTCCCCAATACAAGATAGCTAACAGGTTGTCAGGCAGACTCCAGTTTCCGTCTTGGCTGTGTAGCCGCGTGTGTTTTGACTACCGCGTGCCGGCGCTGAGACACATTTCAGACCTGGCTGCCTGTTGACAGGGGCCCAATTGAAAGCATCTGCGAAGGCGGAATGACGTCACGGAAAAGAAATGTGCTCTCAGCCAGGGAGCATGGATGGGTGACTCTGAATGTTCTCCACACACAACCTGAGGAGAGTAGAGGAGAGGAGAGGAGAGGAGAGGAGAGGAGAGGAGAGGAGAGGAGAGGAGAGGAGAGGAGAGTAGAGCAGAGTAGAGTACAGTAGAGTAGAGTAGAGCAGAGTAGAGTACAGTAGAGTAGAGTAGAGCAGAGTAGAGTAAGGTAGGGTACAGTAGAGTAGAGTAGAGTAGAGTACAGTAGAGTAGAGTAGAGCAGAGTAGAGTACAGTAGAGTAGAGTACAGTAGAGTAGAGTAGAGTAGAGTAGAGTAGAGTACAGTAGAGTAGAGTAGAGCAGAGTAGAGTAAGGTAGGGTACAGTAGAGTAGAGTAGAGTAGAGTACAGTAGAGTAGAGTAGAGTAGAGTAGAGTACAGTAGAGTAGAGTAGAGCAGAGTAGAGTAAGGTAGGGTACAGTAGAGTAGAGTAGAGTAGAGTACAGTAGAGTAGAGTAGAGCAGAGTAGAGTACAGTAGAGTAGAGTACAGTAGAGTAGAGTAGAGTAGAGTAGAGTACAGTAGAGTAGAGTAGAGCAGAGTAGAGTAAGGTAGGGTACAGTAGAGTAGAGTAGAGTAGAGTACAGTAGAGTAGAGTAGAGTAGAGTACAGTAGAGTAGAGTAGAGCAGAGTAGAGTAAGGTAGGGTACAGTAGAGTAGAGTAGAGTAGAGTACAGTAGAGTAGAGTAGAGCAGAGTAGAGTACAGTAGAGTAGAGTACAGTAGAGTAGAGTAGAGTAGAGTAGAGTACAGTAGAGTAGAGTAGAGCAGAGTAGAGTAAGGTAGGGTACAGTAGAGTAGAGTAGAGTAGAGTACAGTAGAGTAGAGTAGAGCAGAGTAGAGTACAGTAGAGTAGAGTACAGTAGAGTAGAGTAGAGTAGAGTAGAGTAGAGTACAGTAGAGTAGAGTAGAGCAGAGTAGAGTAAGGTAGGGTACAGTAGAGCAGAGTAGAGTAGAGTACAGTAGAGTAGAGTAGAGCAGAGTAGAGTACAGTAGAGTAGAGTACAGTAGAGTAGAGTAGAGTAGAGTACAGTAGAGTAGAGTAGAGCAGAGTAGAGTAAGGTAGGGTACAGTAGAGCAGAGTAGAGTAGAGTAGAGTAAGGTAGGGTAGAGTAGAGTAGAGTAGAGTACAGTAGAGTAGAGTAGAGTAGAGCAGAGTAGAGTAAGGTAGGGTACAGTAGAGCAGAGTAGAGTAGAGTAGAGTAGAGTAAGGTAGGGTAGAGTAGAGTAGAGTAGAGTAAGGTAGGGTAGAGTAGAGTAGAGTAGAGTAAGGTAGGGTAGAGTAGAGTAGAGCAGAGCAGGGAGCATACGGGCCTTCAGACAGGCCTCATGCTTGGTATGTTACTGCACAGGCCTCGTGCTTGGTATGTTATTGCACAGGCCTCGTGCTTGGTATGTTATTGCACAGGCCTCATGCTTGGTATGTTATTGCACAGGCCTCATGCTTGGTATGTTATTGCACAGGCCCCATGCTTGGTATGTTATTGCACAGGCCTCATGCTTGGTATGTTATTGCACAGGCCTCATGCTCGGTATGTTACTGCACAGGCCTCATGCTTGGTATGTTACTGTCGACCATGTGCAGATTCAGGCCAGGAACTCTCATGATTTCTCTCTCACTTTTTTCCTAGAATTTAGAGAGAAAAAAATCAGTCTCGGTCTGGATGTCTGTCTGTATTTCTTTCTCTCTCTGTCTCTCTCTCCTCCCTCACTCCCTTCCTCCCTCGCTCTCTCTCCTCCCTCTCTCTCCTCCCTCTCTCTCCCTCCCTCTCTCTCCTCCCTCTCTCTTTCCCTCTCTCTCTCTGTGTAAACCAACACAAACAGGCGGGGGCCATGTTGAGGATGTCAGACTTGTGGTTTCCTGTCTGACTGCAAAAATGAGAGCGAGAGCTTGACAGGCCTTTGCTGTTGACCCCTTTTCTCCCCCTCCCTCCCTCCCCCCTCCCTCCCCCCCTCCCCCCCCCTCCCTCCCCCCCTCCTCCTCGTATTGCCCTCCAGTGTTAGTACACGGCGTGCAGAGCGACCGGACGACTTGTAAACAACCACTCCGTGTCCATCCAGCTCTCTCTTTATACTTTTACGATGTTCCCCGTTTCCCAGCAAGCTTTCCCCCCCAAAATAGGATCCTATAAACGCGACACATGGATAAACAGTCATCAGGTTCCCCCTGCCGTGCGGCCAGGCCCCAGACCACGCCACGCCCTCCAGATACGACCACCAGCCTGCGTCTATAAGGAGATACAATGTGCGGTTGGCCGGGGTTGAGGCACGCTGTTGTTCAGGGACCAGACTAACTTTAGCTTCTCCAGGCTCGGTGACATTCCTCAGGGAGGTGTCAGGTTGCACGGGCGTCTTGGTGGAGAGGAGCTCTGTGCCTGGTGCTCTGGTGCTCTGACCTTCTCAGGATGCTTTCAGGCTCTTATTGATTTCACGGCGCTGGTCTCGGGGTTCACGTATTGAACACTGGGGGCTGTGTGTTGTCGTTAAGTGTCGGGTCTGACCCAGGGGACGATACGGGAGCAGAGAGCATCAGATCTAAAGGAACCTTCACGTCCTGTCTGATCTCATGCTGCTTGTTCTATGGGCTGTTTGTTGTCTTGCAATCTCTCTTCACGCTTAAGAAACTTGTTTTTAAGTGTTTTCTCTCTCTCTCTCTCTCTTGCTCTTGCTCTCTCTCTCTCTCTCTCTCTATACACTTAAGTACCATGTCTCTCGTCCCCAGCCTCCCAGGTGGGCTCGGTGATCCTGGTGAGTCTGGGTCCCCTCCTCCTGCTGGCCGTCCTCGTCATCTCCTTCTTCTACTGGTACCGCGTGTACAGCCAGCGTCACTCGGGCACCAAGCGCAAGAAGAAGCGTGACTTCAGCGACGGCCAGGCCATCATCATGAGCGAGGACGGCTCCGAGTCGAGCTCCACGCTAGCCAACAACCTCAACCACAACACGGAGCTGCTGCCCATCGAGCTGGACGGCCAGGTGGGGAAAGGACGCTTCGCCGAGGTGTACAAGGCCAAGCTGAAGCAGGGTTCGGCGGGAGGGGAGCAGGCCTTCGAGACGGTGGCCGTGAAGATCTTCCCTGACGAGGAGTACGCCTCGTGGAAGAACGAGAAAGGACATCTTCTCCGACGCGGATCTACGTCACGAGAACGTCTTGCACTTCCTGACGGCGGAGGAGAGGAAGGTGGAGCGACAGTATTGGCTGATTACGGCGTTCCATCCCCGTGGCAACCTACAGGTGTGTGATGAGTCTCGAGACAGAGCGCTGTGTGGTGGCGTGGATGTTTACGAGATGTGATAAGGTCGTCCATTGGTCGCGCTGTGGAGACCCATAGCATGAAATGTTGCGATAGCATGTCGTAAACACTTCGTAAAATGTATGAGCAAATCACATTTTCGAACGCATATATATATATTTTTTTTTCATTTCAGCTTTATTTTCAAGCACTTGGCCCATATTAAAGAACAACATTAAAACATGCAAGACCATAATACAAATACATACAGCCTACAATAAAAATGTATATAAAAATAAAATCGTAAAATTTAGCCAGGGTGTTTAAAAATGAGGTTGATGTAATGTCTCCAGAATGTGCATAAAACCATAATTGGCCAAATATAACATTAATATAACATTAACATAACATTAGCATATCATAAAAAGCATTAGCATATACTGTATGTTCACATCCCAGAAAACATCACAATGATACGCTAACACACATCTGATACATCACTTTGGTTAAGATGTCTTTCACGTTACTTTATAGTCACACAGGTCATAGTGACAGTGAACATGCACACAACCTGTGGTGATCGTCCAAGGGTGCGTTTGATATTGACCCCCGTCCCTGCCTCCCTTCCCCAGGAGTACCTCACAAACCACATCATCACCTGGGAGGACCTGTGGGTCCTGGGGGAGTCCCTGGCTCAGGGCGTGGCCCACCTCCACAGTGACCACACCCCCTGCGGACGCTACAAGGTGCCCATCGTCCACCGGGACATCAAGAGCTCCAACATCCTGGTGAAGAGCGACCTGACCTGCTGCCTGTGTGACTTCGGCCTGGGGCTGAGGCTGGACAACTCCCTGTCTGTGGACGAGCTGGCCAACAGCGGACAGGTGTGGAGCTCATCTCTCCCTCTCATCCTCTCGTCTCTCATCCCCTCGTTCCCTTCTCTGCTGTATCGTGGCCTTGGGCTTTTATCCTGTCATCCTCCTCTGTTCTCTCTCCTCTCCCTCTCTCATCTCTCCTCTCCCCTCATCCCCCTCTCTCCTCTCCCTCCCTCTCTCATCCCTCCTCTCCCCTCATCCCCCTCTCTCCTCTCCCTCCCTCTCTCATCCCTCCTCTCCCCTCATCCCCTCTCTCCTCTCTCTCTCTCATCTCTCCTCTCCCCTCATCCCCCTATATCCTCTCCCTCCCTCTCTCATCCCTCCTCTCCCCTCCCTCCTCCTCTCTCCTCTCTCTCTCCTCCCCTCTCCCCTCTCCCTCTCCCCTCCCCTCCCTCCCTCCCCTCGTCCCCCTCCCTCCCCTCCCCTCCCTCCCTCCTCTACATCTCTCAGACTCCGTCACACCGACGTGTTCCCTCCAGGGTTCAGCTGTGTTCCTGTGTCCAGGAGAGAGATCTCTCTGTCTGTCTGTCTCCCTCGCTCCTAGCTGGGGGGGGGACTGATTAATAATGTTGATGAAGGACAAAGTCTTGTTAGTCTCTTGTTTTATTACAGCCATCAGCCTAATGAGGTTGATTGGGCCCTAATGAATGGAGATGTTATTGTGTTGCTCTAACAGGCCCCGGCTCGTTTACAGTCTGTTGTGTGACTGAGTCATTATGGAGACGAGAGTGTTATACACTGCCTCCCTGACTCCACAGTCAGGTCTTCATACTGGATCTATCTATGTGTGTGTGTATGTGTGTGTGTGAGAGTTAGACATGTGTGTGTGTGTGTGTGTGTGTGTATACAGGTGTGTGTGTGCGTGTAGTTAACGTGTGTTTCCCGTGTGCAGGTGGGCACCGCCAGGTACATGGCCCCTGAGGTTCTGGAGTCCAGGATCAACCTGGAGAACATCGAGTCCTTCAAGCAGACGGACGTGTACTCCATGGCCCTGGTGCTCTGGGAGATCACGTCCAGGTGTGACGCCATCGGAGGTCAGTACCAGAGCCTGCTAGTCCACCTGCAGCACCAGGCTGCACCCTCCTGCTAGTCTCTGTCTCTCTCTCTCTCTCTCTCTGTCTCTGTCCCTCTGTCTCTCTCTCTGTCTCTCTCTCTCTCTCTCTCTCCTCTCTCTGTCTCTGTCTCTGTCTCTGTCTCTCGTCTCTCTCTCTGTCTCTGTCTCTGTCTCTCTCTGTCTCTGTCTCTGTCTCTCTCTCTCTCTGTCTCTCTCTCATATTTATATATATCCTCTGCTGTCCTCTATCTCTCTCTGTCTCCTCTCTTCACTCTCCCTCCGCTCTCTCCCTCCCCCTCCCTCCCTCCCTCCCTCCCTCCCTCCCTCCCTCCCTCCCTCCCTCCCTCCCTCCCTCTTCCTCTCCCTCTGTCTCTCTCTCTCATAAATATATATATATCCTCTGCTGACCTCTATCTCTCTCTCTCTCCTCTCTTCTCCGGCTCGATGTCTCTCCCTTCTCTCTCCTCTCTTCTCCTGCTCGATTTCTCTCCCTCTCTCTTCTCTCTTCTCCGGCTCGATGTCTCCCTCTCTCTTCTCTCTGTGACTGTCTCTCTCTCCTCTCCCTCTCTCTTCTCTCTGTGACTGCTCGATGTCTCTCCCTCTCTCTTCTCTCTGTGACTGCTCGATGTCTCTCCCTCTCTCTTCTCTCTGTGACTGCTCGATGTCTCTCTCTCCCTCTCTCTTCTCTCTGTGACTGCTCGATGTCTCTCCCTCTCCCTCTCTCTTCTCTCTGCTCAGCAGGATTAGCTTGAGTGATCACATGGATTTGGTTCCTTTTTCCTCTGTGGGAACGGAATACAGCACTTTAACAGAAAGGTTTCTCACACACACGCACACACACACACACACGCACACACATACACACACACAGGCACACACACACACACACACGCACACACACACCGTCCATAGCGTTCCAAGGCCCCCTGTGCTTACCCACCATGCCGTTTATCCTGTTTGTCGTTCGACCTCACAAGGCCAGGATGCCATCCCATAATAGAGACGTCTGATTCCCCTGCCCGCCGCCGAGCGCTAACCCCGGGTCATGTGACACCTGGGTGTTTGTTTCAAACTTCCCCCGTGTCTCAGGGGTCTCCTCGGGGCCCCTGACTCCTCCCCCTCTGCCCCACTCCATCCTCGTTTCCATTGTGCCCCTGTGGTGATTGAGGGCTGTCGATGCCACTTCCTGTTTTCAATTGTCCTCCCCCCTTGAACCTATCGCCGTGGAGACGCTGGGGGTAAAGCCTGGGCTCTGAAGGCACGGGAGGGCGCGAGGAGGTGTGTGTGTGCCCTGCTGGTACACCTCCCTGATGAGAATAGTCCATTTCCTGTTTTGCGCTGAGCAGAGAGCTGTGATTGGCTGATCTTTAGGTCAGAGAGACAGAGGAGGTTTGCAGATGTGAGACTTGGGAGGAGCTGGGAGCAGGAAATGAGGTCATAATGTTGTCATCTAACATAATTCTGCATTTATGTTAGATGCTTTAGATGGCTGATAAGAATCTAACAGAATCGTGTTTCATGTAGGGTTAGGACTTCTTTATTGATCCCTGGTGTAGATTATTGATTAGAGGTTCAGACAGGCCACTAGGACACTGCTTAGAGGAGCAGGATTAAATAATCTCAATGTTCCCCAACCTCTTCAAAAACTTGAAACTAAAGATATATAGATGTTCTGGCAGGGGTGTGCAGAAGTACTGCTTTATGGTACAAGTACTGCTTTATGGTAGAAGAACTGCTTTATGGTAGAAGTACTGCTTTATGGTAGAAGTACTGCTTTATGATAGAAGTACTGCTTTATGGTAGAAGTATTGCTTTATGGTAGAAGTACTGCTTTATGGTAGAAGAACTGCTTTATGGCAGAAGTACTGCTTTATGGTAGAAGTACTGCTTTATGGTAGAAGTACTGCTTTATGATAGAAGTACTGCTTTATGGTAGAAGTACTGCTTTATGGTAGAAGTACTGCTTTATGATAGAAGTACTGCTTTATGGTAGAAGTACTGCTTTATGATAGAAGTACTGCTTTACGGTAGAAGTACTGCTTTACGGTAGAAGTACTGCTTTACGGCAGAAGTACTGCTTTATGGTAGAAGTACTGCATTATGGTAGAAGTACTGCTTTATGGTAGAAGTACTGCTTTATGCTAGTACTGCTTTATGGTAGAAGTACTGCTTTATGGTAGAAGTACTGCTTTATGGTAGGAGTACTGCTTTATGATAGAAGTACTGCTTTATGATAGAAGTACTGCTTTATGGTAGAAGTACTGCTTTATGATAGAAGTACTGCTTTATGGTAGAAGTACTGCTTTACGGTAGAAGTACTGCTTTACGGCAGAAGTACTGCTTTATGGTAGAAGTACTGCATTATGGTAGAAGTACTGCTTTATGGTAGAAGTACTGCTTTATGCTAGTACTGCTTTATGGTAGAAGTACTGCTTTATGGTAGAAGTACTGCTTTATGGTAGGAGTACTGCTTTATGATAGAAGTACTGCTTTATGGTAGGAGTACTGCTTTATGGTAGAAGTACTGCTTTATGGTAGGAGTACTGCTTTATGATAGAAGTACTGCTTTATGGTAGGAGTACTGCTTTATGGTAGAAGTACTGCTTTATGGTAGAAGTACTGCTTTATGGTAGTAGTACTGCTTTATGGTAGGAGTACTGCTTTATGGTAGAAGTACTGCTTTATGGTAGAAGTACTGCTTTATGGTAGAAGAACTGCTTTATGGTAGAAGTACTGCTTTATGGTAGAAGTACTGCTTTATGATAGAAGTACTGCTTTATGGTAGAAGTATTGCTTTATGGTAGAAGTACTGCTTTATGGTAGAAGAACTGCTTTATGGCAGAAGTACTGCTTTATGGTAGAAGTACTGCTTTATGGTAGAAGTACTGCTTTATGATAGAAGTACTGCTTTATGGTAGAAGTACTGCTTTATGGTAGAAGTACTGCTTTATGATAGAAGTACTGCTTTATGGTAGAAGTACTGCTTTATGATAGAAGTACTGCTTTACGGTAGAAGTACTGCTTTACGGTAGAAGTACTGCTTTACGGCAGAAGTACTGCTTTATGGTAGAAGTACTGCATTATGGTAGAAGTACTGCTTTATGGTAGAAGTACTGCTTTATGCTAGTACTGCTTTATGGTAGAAGTACTGCTTTATGGTAGAAGTACTGCTTTATGGTAGGAGTACTGCTTTATGATAGAAGTACTGCTTTATGATAGAAGTACTGCTTTATGGTAGAAGTACTGCTTTATGATAGAAGTACTGCTTTATGGTAGAAGTACTGCTTTACGGTAGAAGTACTGCTTTACGGCAGAAGTACTGCTTTATGGTAGAAGTACTGCATTATGGTAGAAGTACTGCTTTATGGTAGAAGTACTGCTTTATGCTAGTACTGCTTTATGGTAGAAGTACTGCTTTATGGTAGAAGTACTGCTTTATGGTAGGAGTACTGCTTTATGATAGAAGTACTGCTTTATGGTAGGAGTACTGCTTTATGGTAGAAGTACTGCTTTATGGTAGGAGTACTGCTTTATGATAGAAGTACTGCTTTATGGTAGGAGTACTGCTTTATGGTAGAAGTACTGCTTTATGGTAGAAGTACTGCTTTATGGTAGTAGTACTGCTTTATGGTAGGAGTACTGCTTTATGGTAGAAGTACTGCTTTATGGTAGAAGTACTGCTTTTATGGCAGAAGTACTGCTTTATGGTAGAAGTACTGCTTTATGGCAGAAGTACTGCTTTATGATAGAAGTACTGCTTTTATGGCAGAAGTACTGCTTTATGGTAGAAGTACTGCTTTATGGTAGAAGTACTGCTTTATGGTAGAAGTACTGCTTTTATGGCAGAAGTACTGCTTTATGGTACAAGTACTACCCCCTTCCCCTCTAATAAAACACTGCAGACTCCCAGACTAAGTGATGGAAGTTTTCCAGGTATTAATAAGGCAGCTCTGTCATGCAGATTCCTTCTGTAATGGTTTTAATTGTGTAGCTGTTCCAGTTCCTCCTATAGCAGTCGTCTGGCCGGGGGGATGAGACGTGTCTGGTCTGGTCCAGTCTGGGGGGGGTGACACATGTGGCTGGGAGGCGTGTCAGACACCCCCAGACCCCCTGACTACACAGGAGTCACTACACTGTCTCTCTCTCCCCACGTCTTCTCTCTTTATATCTCTCTGTCTGTGTTTCTCTTTGATTCTCTCTCTGTCTTTGTGTCTGTGTCTCTCTCTCTTTCTCTCTCTCTCCTTTTATGTTTCTCTCTGTTTCTGTTTCCCCACCTCCCCCTCAGGTCTCTCCTGCACTAGGAAATTAGCCCCACTCCCCCTCCTCCTCCCCCTCCTCCCCCCACCTCCCCCAGGTCTCTCTGCAGACAGACAGACAGGACACACAGCAGACAGACAGAGGCCAGGACAGAGTGGATTTACTGCAGGATAGGAGTTGGGGAGGAGAAACTGAGCTAATCCACGTGTTTTGTTTTAGTCTGCTTTCTCACTTCCCTCTTCCTCCACCCCTCCTCCCCTTCTCTCCCCTCTCCTTCCTCCCTCCCCTGGACCCCTTGCTTTGGGAGGGAGCAGGAGGGAGGAGGAGGGAGGAGGAGGGAGGAGGAGGAGGGAGCAGGGAGGGAGGAGGAGGAGGAGGGAGGAGGAGGGAGCAGGAGGGAGGAGGAGGGAGGAGGAGGGAGCAGGAGGGAGCAGGGAGGGAGCAGGAGGGAGCAGGAGGGAGAAGGAGGGAGGGAGCAGGAGGGAGGAGGAGGGGAGGAGGAGGGAGGAGGAGGGAGGAGGAGGGAGCAGGAGGGAGGAGGAGGGAGGAGGAGGGAGCAGGAGGGAGGAGGAGGGGCAGCAGGAGGGAGGAGGAGGGAGGGAGAGGTCTCTCTGGAGGAGAGAGCAGCAGAACCTGGACTCTCTCTCTCTGCCAGTTAAGATGTTCCCCCCGGGGGGAAAGATGCTCCGAGAGATTGTCAGGTTACGTCTCTGGCTGTGCAAGTGGCGCCATTGAAACGCAATGTGTTCTCACACACACATATACACACAACACAAAACAAAGTACACAAAAACACGCACTCTTCCACACACACATCTCTCCACCTGTCAGTCTTGTAACACCTGCTCTGAGGTTCCCAGGCTGTCGTTTTGGAATGATACGTATGATACCAGGAAACTCCCCTCACCTGCATCTCTCTCTCTCTCACACACACACACACACACCTACACACACACGACTCTAACTGACATGACATCTGTCAGCCCAGCCACACAGGCAGACTGGGACACACACACACACACACACACATACACACACACACCACACACACACACACTCCCAACAGCATTCCAACCAACTGTCATATGATAAGGAGAGAGGGGGAGACAGGGAGAGACGAAATAGGGAGTTAGAGGAGTGGAGAGAAGGAAGGGAGTAGTGAAGGATGGAGGGGTGGAGTGTGAGAGAGAGGGGGAAGGAAGAGTGAGGAAATTGCCCCTCTGGGATAAATAAAGTTTTAGAATTGAATTGAGGGAAGAAGAGAGGACTGAGGGTGGAAAGATGGAGGGAGAAGGGGAAGGGGAAGGGGAAGGGGAGGGGAGGGGAGGGGAGGGGGGGAGGGGAGGGGAGGGGAGGGAGGGGAGGGGAGGGGGAGGGGGAGGGGAGGGAGGGGAGGGAGGGAGGGGAGGGAGGGGAGGGGAAGGGGAGGGAGGGAGGGAGGGAGGGAGGGAGGGAGGGGAGGGAGGGAGGGAGAGGAGAGGGGAGGGGAGGGAGGGAGGGAGGGAGGGAGGGGAGGGGAGGGGAGGGAGGGAGGGAGGGAGGGAGGGAGGGAGGGAGGGAGGGAGGGAGGGAGGGAGGGAGGGAGGGAGGGAGGGAGGGAGGGAGGGAGGGAGGGAGGGAGGGAGGGAGGGAGGGAGGGAGGGAGGGAGGGAGGGAGGGAGGGAGGGAGGGAGGGAGGGGAGAAGGGTGTTGGACCATCTCTCTGCCGGGGGAAATACCTTCTCTCCCATGAGGGATCTGGGTAATAGAGCAGGGCAGAGCAGCTGCTCTCCAGATGTCAGTTAGAACCTCAGCTTCATTCCACCGCCTGTCTGTCTGCCTGCTTACATGTCTGTCTGTCTGTCTGTCTGTCTGCCTGTCTGTCTGTGCACATGTCTGCCTGCTTGTCTGTCTGCATTTTGTGTACATGTCTGTCTGCTGTCTGCCTGTCTGCCTGTCTGTCTGTCTGCCTGTCTGTCTGCCTGCTTGTCTGCTTGTCTGCCTGCCTCTCTGTCTGTCAGAGATGGCCCAGAACACATCCTTCACAGCATGTAGAAGTACAGATATGTTATAAAAGACTCTGCTAGGAGCTGACAACACTTTTACACTCAAATAAAAGTAAAGCAGTATGGGCTCTGACTTTTATCACAGATTACAGACAAACGTGAAAATGGAGGTGTGACATAACACGCCTCCCACCTGCCAGCGGTGCTGGGAGATGCGTGTGTGTGGTGTGTGTGTGTGTGCTCGGGGAACGTAGCTGTTCCCTGTGGATGAGTGTTCCCCGTGTGGTCCCTGTGAGTGTTCCCTTCCTCTGTTGGACTTGTGAGAGCGACGGACAGATTCTGCTTCAGTCGGGGCTCGGAGGGGCAGCTTAACCACGCTCCCTCTCCACCCCAAACTCCCTGGCTGTCCCCATCCCCTGACAGAGAACCCAAGGCCAAAGCAGGCCCGCTCTCTAGAGAGACTGACTGAGCCAGGATGGTTATAATAACAACAATAATGATGTGTTCTAGTTGCAGACTTTTATCATTGTATCCCAAGCCACGCTACAAGGGAGGGATTTGAACCTGTGACATTTTGATCTGCAGTCAAGTGCTCTAACCGCCGAGCCACACCCTTCCTTTAGTATGAGAGGATCTGAAAACCACATGAAGTCGGGATTGTTTGGAAAATACTCAAGCTGCCAAACCCCGATGGTCTCAACGACTCTGAAGCTTTTCAAAGCTTCAAAGGAGGGTTTTGAATCTTCTCAGCGACGAGGAGTTTCCGACCCAGATACGTTTTATACGTCGCCCCCTTCCCCCCCCTCCCCCGTGGATGACAGGAAGCCAGAGGGAGGACAGGAAGGAAGTGTCACATGGGGTGTCACATGGTGTGTAGTGTTTGTTATACAACTCAAACCGTGACCTCTTGAAACATCAGTCTAGTTAATGAGGTCATCGTGTCAGATCGCTGCTGCTCTCACTGGGGTTCTGGGGTTTACATTTAGTCTTTTAGCAGACGCTCTTATCCAGAGCGACTTACAGTAAGTACAGGGACATTCCCCCGAGGCAAGTAGGGTGAAGTGCCTTGCCCAAGGACACAACGTAACTCGGCAAGGCCAGGAATCGAACCAGCAACCTTCTGATTACCAGCCCGATTCCCTAACCGCTCAGCCACCTGACTCCTGGTTTGGTTTCTGTAAGGATGTCGAATCTCTAAATATATCCCTGGCTGTTGATGTGTTGTGTCCGAGCCACGACGAGCACGTTGCCTTCTGTGTGATTTAGTGCCTGTGCCATTTCTGACTTAATGTGCGGGCTGGCTAGTAAAGACCCATGATCCCTCCAAACCAATACCGTCCGTTAAAATGTGGGACGACACGTGTGTGGTGTGTGGTGGTGTGTGTGTGTGGTGTGTGGACCGCTAAGTGCCCATAAGTGGACTTAACTACTCATCTGGCATATTTTGGGATCCATTGTTTTGGAATCAACAAGATAGCAGTTGTTTATGAAATCCTATCTGGCTCGCTCTGAGCTCGATGGGGTTGCCCCCTTACTGTCAAAGGCAGGAAATGGGATCACGTTGGGTTGTGTGTATTTTCTGCTGAAACGTCTCTGCAACAAGGGAAATCAGGTTGCCAAAAACAGGAAGTTGAAGCCAGTTTGAAGTCAGCTGTTGCTCTAATGTATGCAGCGTCTCTGCTGACTGTTCTAGAAGACTCTACAAATTCCACTGTGTCAAATAGGTAGTGAACCAAAAGGAAAGTACAGTAAAGTTGTATTATATTTTGACTCTGTTTATCTTCCAATACCTTAGTATATGTTGGCATTCTCTATTATAAAGTTTAAAACATTTGTTTTCATACCCAGACTGATTCGATCAATGTGAAGATGAACTGCCAGGAAAACTGTTGCTCCTGGTTCCTCCAGGCCAGATCTCTCTGTCTCTCCAGGCCAGATCTCTCTGTCTCCTCCAGGCCAGATCTCTCTGTGTCCTCCAGGCCAGATCTCTCTGGTTCCTCCAGGCCAGATCTCTCTGTCTCCTCCAGGCCAGATCTCTCTGTCTCCTCCAGGCCAGATCTCTCTGGTTCCTCCAGGCCAGATCTCTCTGGTTCCTCCAGGCCAGATCTCTCTGTGTCCTCCAGGCCAGATCTCTCTGGTTCCTCCAGGCCAGCTCTCTCTGTGTCCTCCAGGCCAGATCTCTCTGGTTCCTCCAGGCCAGCTTCTCTCTGTGTCCTCCAGGCCAGATCTCTCTGGTTCCTCCAGGCCAGACTCTCTCTGTGTCCTCCAGGCCAGATCTCTCTGGTTCCTCCAGGCCAGCTCTCTCTGTCTCCTCCAGGCCAGATCTCTCTGGTTCCTCCAGGCCAGATCTCTCTGGTTCCTCCAGGCCAGATCTCTCTGGTTCCTCCAGGCCAGATCTCTCTGGTTCCTCCAGCCAGATCTCTCTGGTTCCTCCAGGCCAGATCTCTCTGGTTCCTCCAGGCCAGATCTCTCTGGTTCCTCCAGGCCAGATCTCTCTGTGTCCTCCAGGCCAGATCTCTCTGTGTCCTCCAGACCAGATCTCTCTGGTTCCTCCAGGCCAGATCTCTCTGGTTCCTCCAGGCCAGATCTCTCTGGTTCCTCCAGGCAGATCTCTCTGGTTCCTCCAGGCCAGATCTCTCTGGTTCCTCCAGGCCAGATCTCTCTGTGTCCTCCAGGCCAGATCTCTCTGTGTCCTCCAGACCAGATCTCTCTGTTCCTCCAGCCAGATCTCTGGTCCTCCAGCCAGATCTCTCTGGTTCCTCCGGCCAGCTGCATCTCTCTGGTTCCTCCAGGCCAGATCTCTCTGTTCCTCCAGGCCAGATCTCTCTGTTCCTCCAGGCCAGATCTCTCTGGTTCCTCCAGGCCAGATCTCTCTGGTTCCTCCAGGCCAGATCTCTCTGTGTCCTCCAGGCCAGATCTCTCTGGTTCCTCCAGGCCAGATCTCTCTGTGTCCTCCAGGCCAGATCTCTCTGTTCCTCCAGGCCAGATCTCTCTGTGTCCTCCAGGCCAGATCTCTCTGTCTCCTCCAGGCCAGATCTCTCTGTCTCCTCCAGGCCAGATCTCTCTGTGTCCTCCAGGCCAGATCTCTCTGGTTCCTCCAGGCCAGATCTCTCTGTCTCCTCCAGGCCAGATCTCTCTGTGTCCTCCAGGCCAGATCTCTCTGGTTCCTCCAGGCCAGATCTCTCTGTGTCCTCCAGGCCAGATCTCTCTGGTTCCTCCAGGCCAGATCTCTCTGGTTCCTCCAGGCCAGATCTCTCTGGTTCCTCCAGGCCAGATCTCTCTGGTTCCTCCAGGCCAGATCTCTCTGGTTCCTCCAGGCCAGATCTCTCTGTTCCTCCAGGCCAGATCTCTCTGTTCCTCCAGGCCAGATCTCTCTGGTTCCTCCAGGCCAGATCTCTCTGGTTCCTCCAGGCCAGATCTCTCTGTCTCCTCCAGGCCAGATCTCTCTGGTCCTCCAGGCCAGATCTCTCTGTTCTCCAGGCCAGATCTCTCTGGTTCCTCCAGGCCAGATCCTCTGGTCCTCCAGGCCAGATCTTCTGTTTCCTCCAGGCCAGATCTCTCTGGTTCCTCCAGGCCAGATCTCTCTGTCTCCTCCAGGCCAGATCTCTCTGGTTCCTCCAGGCCAGATCTCTCTGTCTCCTCCAGGCCAGATCTCTCTGCCTTTAGAGAAACTTGGGAGGTTTTTAGACAGTTTAGAGGCGCTTTCACAAGATGGCTGACAGTTTGCCCAACTGTGAGTTGGTGACTTGTTTTAAGTACATTCACACCGCTAAACATCCAACTCCCACTTGCTTCAGTTATTTGATTGTTCAGTTTTGGATGTGTCGGTGCACTGTGTGCCAATTGTCACGATCGCTCTACTGGTCGTGGAGAACGACAGACACAGAGTTCTACGTGTGTGTGTGTGTGTACCCACGTAGTGGTCTGTACCGTGTGGGGTGTGGTGTGTGTGTGTGTGCAGAGGTGAAGGAGTACGAGCCACCCTTTGGGAAGGTGAGGACCACCGTGTGTGGAGAGCACTGTAGACAGCGTGCTCCCGACCGAGGACGACCTGAGGTCCCCCACCAGCTGGACCAAACCACTCGGTACCTCACACACACACACACACACACAATGTACCACACCACACAACACACATGTACACCACACACACACACACACACATGTCATGTACACACACACACATGTACACGACACACACACACCACATGTACATGCACACACACACACACATACACACAATCACCACACACACACATTACACGCACACACACACACACCTGTACACACATACACACATGTACACACACACACACACACACATCACAACACATGTACATCCACCACTACACACACACACCACTACACCCAAGCACAACACATGTAAACACAGACAAACCCACGGACAGACATTTAAAAAAACACACACAAACAACCCCCCCAAAAGAACACATTACCACACACACACATGTACATGCACACACACACACACACCCACACATGTACATGCACACACACACACACACACACACATGTACATGCACACACACACACACACACACACACACACGTCTCTCATTTCTCTCTCACACTCACTCACACCCACCCACACACAAACATAACAAACATGCACATACTCAAACACACCCACAAACCTTAAGAAAGAAAATAGAACTTGTTCATGTTAAACCACCCCCACAAAAATACATTACCACACACACACATCCTGTTCTCTCTCCTCTGACACACACTCACACACACACACACTCACACACACACACACACACACACTCAGACACACACACACTCACACACTCACCCACTCACCCAAACCGCCTAACCACAGGTGCTCATGCAGACATCCTCAGAGGAATGTTTACAGACAGACGTGCATAGTTTCACCCTGAAACCGTCTGGCAGTTTGTCTGAGTATATATGTCTGAGTGTGTGTGGTCGTGAGAGTGTGTGTGGGTGTGGTCTGTGTGTGTATATCTGTATGGTTGACCGTGTGTGTGTGTTGTTGACTGTGTGTGTGTATATCTGTATTGTTGACCGTGTGTGTGTGTGTTGTTGACTGTGTGTGTGTATATCTGTATTGTTGACCGTGTGTGTGTGGGTGTCTGTGTTGACCCTGTGTGTGTGTCTGTGTTGTTGACCGTGGTGTGTGTGTATCTGTATTGACCGTGTGTGTGCTCCCTTGCGCCCCCTGCAGGGCATCCAGTGGTGTGTTCCACCATAGACGAGTGCTGGGATCACGACCCCGAGGCTCGTCTCACCGCCCAGTGCGTCGCCGAGCGCTTCAACGACATGGAGGACTGGACAAGCTGTCTGGACGCAGTCACTCCCAGGAGAAGCTCCCCGAGGACGTGTCTGTGGTGGACGAGAAGTGAGGCTCCGTGTGCAACGTCGCCCCACGCAGGCCTGGAGGAGGAACTGCACCCTGAGCGCGAGGGAGACTTTGTTTCAAGTTCTGCTGGGGGACCGGCGGTTGCGGACTCAAGCCTGGTGTTTCGTCAAAACGTTAAGAGCGGTTCTCTGACGAGACGGAGAGAGATTCAAGCATCGTGTGTGTATTCGACCGTCCGAAATCCAATCCAAAGATGGAACCGTAAGCCATAGGGGGACTGAGTTGAAGCGGAGGGTTCGAAACCCCCCTGCAGCCAACACAGTTCTGTATGCACTTTATAAGCATCTATGCATTCATACTGTAAGTTATGTGTATTACTCAGTTATCGCTACTTGATTATGACGCTAACAATGATGCTATCGCTATCTGATTATGAAGCTAACACGTACAGTTTGACGATGACAAGGGTACAGCATGTAAACACTAGTAACATTGGTCCCTGTTTTTAAACCTGCTTAAACCTTTTTAAAGACTTTATGGAGGAGGCATGGGTGACAGAAGGGACTGGTGCTTTGTAAACGAAAAAAAAACAAAGAGTGCATTAAGTTTCATTTCACAGTTCCAAGCGGGGGAGTCTTGTGAGTTATAAAAGCAGAGATTGTTCCAGCTCACTGACCCCCTCCGCCCCCCCGCCCTCTGAGAATACAGTTTCTCCTTACTGAGAGGACTATGAACTGTACAATAGAGGCTGTGAAGTCATCTTTGGAAGAGGAAAACTAGGACAGGAAGTGGACAGGAAGTTGTCTGTCCTCTTCCTTCTGAGAGATCAGAGTGGAGGTCATGAAGTGGCTCCACTCTGACACAGACACATCACAATCACACATCAGATATTTGGTTTTATTCGCCATGTAAGTTTTCACAACACGGAATTTACTGTGGCAAGAAGGTGTATACAATAAACATATACGGATCTTAATGGGAAAAAAAACGACATACACACACACACATATACACACACATGCACACACACAGGCTCACACATACATGCATTCACATACACACACGAGTATCATCAAGTCCATCTTGTTCTAGATGAAGATATGATGTAAGTGGTTATGAAAAGGACGACGATCAAAGTTCTTTCTTTTTGAAGAGGTCAGTCTGACCTCACTGTGTATTATGTACAAAAGATATAATTAAAGAGTTTCAGTATTCATTCTTATAAAACAAGCCTTTTCACATTTGTATGGGATTTCAAACTGAGGTTGTCAAATGTGTGTATGTGTGTGTTGTACCTGTGTTGTTGACTGTGTGTGTGTAGTGTGTTGCTGACTGTGGTGGGTGTGTGTGTGTGTGTGTGTGTGGGTGTGTGTGCTGTGGTGGTGTGTGTGTGTGGTGTGTGTGGTGTGTGTGTTGCTGACTGTGGTGTGTGGTGTGTGTGTGTGATGTGTGTGTGGGTGTGTGTGTGTGTGTGTGTGTGTGGTGTGTGTGTGTGTGGTGTGTGTGGTGTGTGTGTGGTGTGTGTTGTGTGTGTGGTTGTGACTGTGTGTGTGTGTGTGGTGTGTGTTGCTGAATGTGTGTGTGTGTGTGTGTGTGTGTGTTGCTGACTGTGTGTGTGTGTGTGTGTGTGTTGCTGACTGTGTGTGTGTGTGTGTGTGTGTGTGTGTTGCTGATGTGTGTGTGTGTTGCTGACTGTGTGTGTGTGTGTGTGTGTTGCTGATGTGTGTGTGTGTGTGTGTGTGTGTGTGTGTGTGTGTGTGTGTGTGTGTTGCTGACTGACAGCCCTTTGATACCTGTCCCAGACTAGTCAGACAGAGGAGGTATGTCTGCCGCCACGGTAACAGCCCCCGGTTACCGCTCTGGTCCCTGCGTCCCCTAGCAACGCCATGGAAAACACCCGACCGTGCCAGCGAGGAACGCTGCCTGTCGCCTCGCGCCCCCCCTCCACAAAAACTCCTCTCACAAGGGTTCTTTCTACTAACAACAGATAAAGTAGGTGTGTGTGTGTGGCACACGTCTGTCTGTGTGTGTGTGTGGCACATGAGTGTGTGTGTGTGGCACATGTCTGTGTCTGTGTGTGTGGGGCACCTGTGTGTGTGTGTGTCACATGTCTTTGTGTGTGTGTGGGGGGCACCTGTGTGTGTGTGTGTCACATGTCTTTGTGTGTGTGTGGGGGGCACCTGTGTGTGTGTGGCACATGTCTGTGTGTGTGTGTGGGGGGCACCTGTGTGTGTGTGGCACATGTCTGTGTGTGTGTCAGCCAAGCTAAATTCACAAGGTTAAGACCTTCTGCAACTCGAGTTGTTCATACCAAACCAGCTGCTTTCACCAGTGGCTCACTGACAATGTAACTGCTCAAGACTTTTCCTTTCAAAACGTGTGTGTGTGTGTGTGAGTGTGTGAGTGAGTTATCTGATGAAGCATGTACTCTGCTGGGGAACAGATGCAAACGACGACATCATGTTCTATTTCCAGAGTCTCTGTGAACAAGTCCTAACAAGCTGTTTCTCTTTGCTGAAACAGTCACTAAACACCATCTCTCTCTCTCTCTCTCTCTCTCTCTCTCTCTCTCTCTCTCTGTCTCTCTCTCTCTATGTCTCTCTCTGCTCTATCTCTCTCTCTAGTCTCTCTCTCTCTGTATCTCTCTCTATCTGTCTCTCTCTCTCTCTCTCTCTCTCTCTCTCTGTCTCTCTCTCTATCTGTCTCTCTCTCTCTCTCTCTCTCTCTCTCTCTCTCTCTCTCTCTCTGTCTCTCTGTCTCTCTCTGTCTCTCTCTCTCTCTCTCTCATCTGGCAGTGCTGCGAGTCGACCGTTCTCAGACACAACATCTGTTCCACTGAGGGGTTTTCTCCCTCTCTCACACACATGTCAAGCAGTTGCCTTCTACTTCTCATCTTGCTAAATTTCTCATTTCCCCACAGTGTGTTTCTGTCTTGTAACATGGCAAAGCTTTCCGGAGGCAGTGTGCTGTTTGGAACCAAGCCCTCGATATCTCTGAACATGCACACCTACGGAGAGATAACCACGAAACAACAATGAAACCTTGACGTTTTTCGAAGGTAAAGCTACATATTACTCTAGGATAGTGACCGTGTAAGGGTAGCGTGTGTCTCTGAAAGATTGAACCAAAATTATGGTGTTGTATTTTTCTGAACACTAGAGGGCGTAGCGGTTCCATTAGAACGCACCCTGAAACACATCTGTGCTCGATGACGTCAGAGGCCACTGCATCAATACAGTAGTCTTTTAGCCTCGGTATAAACAACTTGTTTTATCCCCTAGATTACCATTTCCTGTCTCTACGGTGCTTCATGTGCATGTCATTTCCTGTTATGGTCCATTCTCTGGGCTGGTGGAATTGTACGAGTTGGGCTGCGACTGTAATGAGGTATATTTCCATGACTGAGAGGCAAACTCACACAGCCCCTGCCTGCCCAGGCAAACACTGGAGCCGTGTCCTGGTGGGCCCTGATTGGGTTTTAATGGCCCTTTGGCCAACTTAGCTTCAGCATGACACACACTCAGACTCACACAAACACAAGCCAACGGTGAGAAAGTCGACCTCTCTCTCTCTCTCCTCTCGTCTCTCTCTCTCTCTCTCTCTCTCTGTCTCTCACTCTCTCCTCTCTCTCTCTCTCTCGCTCTCTCTCGCTCTCTCTCTCCTCTCTCTCGCTCTCTCTCTCCTCTCTCTCG
>CAEFZP010002895.1:42500-75000 GCA_903064625.1 Mallotus villosus
GAAACTCCCCTTGCTTAACCCACTATACAACAGTTCAGGGACGCAAATTTGATATCAGCCTGGGCAGGGACATCAATAGTTAATGCGAGCGTGCAAAAAAATGTAGCATTCATTTGAGCGCAAATATTTTTTGGGGAGCTTAATGTAACATTGTTTTTATGTTTTAGTCAAAAGAAGATGATCGGTAGGCCTATCGTTTAGAAACTATCTTTAGTTTTGTAATGTTTCTTAGCCTACCTCAATTCTGACTTGTGTGCTGAGTCTGACACATGGGGGGGGGGTATTCCAGAAAGCAGGTTATGTGACATACCGGGGTAAGTTAACTCCCCAGGATATGTTGTGTAGCAGTGGAATGTTGTTCCCCTAGATTACTCACGGGACCAGGTCAAGTAGGTCAAATTGGGAGGGGGAGGTTGGCCATTTGATATCAAGGTCAAAGTCTTTTTTTTTACGCATTACACATGTAAACCCAATTGTTGACGTACTGACATTTTTACACATTTATGGTTACTTCTTTGTAAAAATGTATGTTTGGGAAAAAGATATGTGTGTAATGCATTAAAAAAAGAGTTTGACCTTGATATCAAATGGCCAACCTCCCCCTCCCAATTTGACCTGGTCCTGTGCGTAATCTAGGGGAACAACATTCCACTGCTACAGTTGCATGACCTGCTTTCTGGAACACCCCCCTGGACTTCAGTGTACGTGCTGCAGTGACGCTGGCTCATATGAGCGCTGATATAGAATTCTGTATGCTTATAGGTTTGTGTTTTCGGTTAAACACTTTTACAAGCGTTGATTGGGATACTGTGTAAAATGTTTGCGGGATTATAAATCTAAATTAATGCACTGACTATATAAACTGACTGAATAAAGTAAATTGTTATAACTCAAACTTTAGATTTTACTAGGGCACAGAAGATTATACTGGGGCACGTGCCCCAGTAAAAAGTGTCTAACGACGCCACTGAGTTCGATCTCTCCTTCCAATACTGTGGGTTGTTTCTTGTTTGGCTTTTCCGTCGGTGAGCCTGTCGAATGTAAACTTGGATTCAAGTTTTGAGCTATAATTCAACAGCACTCCTTATTTACTACATTGTCGCCAGAAATGTCGCTTTTTCTTTCTTTGTTCAGTGCAGTAGCATCACATAAATCTGTTGCTGCTGGAATGGGAGCGTGGGTCTGTGAGGCCACTCAACAACCTGTGAGGGGAGTCATTTATCAACAGAGGCAGCTTGGAAATTGGGAGCCACACTTTTCAACATCTGAATCCCGTTTCTCCCCCCCAAGGGATGATGTCAGACGAAGTTCAGTTTTTTATTTTTTTCTCGACAAATTTCCCATCCCTGAATGGCAGGCTCAAAGACGCAGGTTTAAAAGGCTTCGTCGGAGCTTCTACATCCGTAGGACGAGAGAACTGTTGATGATGCCTTTTCCGGTGGCAGAAACAGCGGAGCGGAGCCTTCCGGCTTTGACAAAGGCCGCTAATGCTTAACCCTTGTGCTGCCTTCGGTCACAATGACCCGAAGGTTCACAACGACCCCTCATTCTGCTGCGACAATTTTACCCAATACAAAAACAAATAAAAAGCATTTTCTTTTAACATTTGCGCTGTGGGGGGTGTGAGACAGCCCGACGGTTAAAAGAAAATGCTTCATTTTATTTTTGTATGAGGTACAGTTGTCACAACACGTGGGGGGGTCCAATGACTGATGGGTCACAATGACCCGAAGAGAACACAAGGGTTAATATTGACGTCTCAGTTTCATGCCGTTTGACGTTCGTGCATGCATGAGCGGTTGTAGCCTATGTCTGACGTGAGACTTTGAAAGGGAAGTTTTATATTACGCTTCACTGGATTGACGATAAACGTTGGAGATGGGCGTCATAGTGTAGACTACTGTTACGGTTTGATCCAGTTAGAACCTAGCAATGTTGATTCCGTGGATTATTGAACGATTCGTTCAAACGGGCCTTGTTTTTCCCGTGTGGTTAGATTAGGTCAGATATAGTTAGTTATTCGCAGACATTTTGCTTTGTGTAGGCCTACACATTGTAAACATTGAATAGAAGGGAATGGCACAAATTGGCTAAGTAGCCCTATTTATGCGACACCATTTATAAAATGTTAATAAAACGTATTGTCAATAGGAAGAGTAAAAAATAAATTATTTTGTATTATTTTTTAGAAACGCAAATCCAGACCCCCGTTGTATAAAAGACTGCCTTTGCCTCAGCTAGGCTATTACTGAGTGTGTTGGCAGTAGAAGTAAAAAACTATTTTCGTCTCTTAGATTAATTAGGCCTACTACATTAAAGAGTGAGTGTAAGACTCTGCTGTTTTGAAAGGAAATATCACCAAGGACACGGTATTTATGAAAAATGTTAAAACGTTCACTTCACTTAGGCTACATTTCCAATATTTTATTCATGTAGGCCTATTCGCCGGTAATTTGTCAGTAGTCAAGGATACAAGGTTATAATCAGACATCTCATTACGTCAAATCAGGAAGTTCAGCAGTATCTAGAGAAATTCTACTCGACTGAAGTTTGAACTCCAAACATGGTCCGGAATGTAGGCTACATCATAAACTCGAAATATCGCATCGTCGTTTGGATGTAGCCTATATTTTTGGACTGAAATCTAACTGCGCGGGAGTCAGACTAGCCCCAGGGGACAGACTAACCATCCCCCGCCCCCAGGTGTGCGATGCAGCAGCCAGCGGGCGAGGTGTCCCTCACACCTGGACACGTTCGGTTCGCTGGCCAACAGCAAGATAAGGTAATGAGGCGTGTTCAAGGTGAAATGGCGCGTCACTGATCAGAGGAAGCAGGTGACCTGCTCTCTGACCGAAGACACTCGTTGTCATGGGACCCGATATGACTGACAGCTCTTCGACTAGCCTGAAGAGAAGAGCTCTGACGTGTCTGAGTCAAGTTCCCCTTTTTCAGCCTCAAGCCAAGCAGGATTGTTTAACTGATTTATCAACAACAACAAAAAACCTTTCCTCTAAGAAGGCAGTCTTAGAAAAGCTGTTGACTTTAAAGGTCCCATGACATGCTGTTTTTGGATGCTTTTATATAGGCCTTAGTCTTATAACCATAACCCTATCCCGAAGTCTAACCCTAACACTTAATTCAAAAATTAGGGTTAGGGAAACGGCTGACCTTAATGATAAATAACTTCCTAAAGTGACATTTTCATGTCATGGGACTTTTAATAGTTCTGATCATGTAAAAAAAAACTCTTGCTTTTCTACTTCCTGGTTCTTCGTGGGTTATTCAAATATGCAGAACAAGGCAGGCGTGCCGCTATGAATACAGACACCCACTGTGCCGGCTTTTAACAGCGTCGTTCTTGAAAACCCAACCTGAAGCACATTGTGCCACCAGAGCACTTCGCTCTCCAGTTCACACACCATCTGCAGAGAAAGGAGGGCGTATCTCAGAAGCATTCTGCGTGAAGGAGGGGAGAGAAACAGAATAACCTCGGCTGTTTCCAGAGAGAGTCTGTATGCTAGCTTGGAAAGCTTGCATTACGGGGGACACAATAGTGGGTGATATCAGTGCAACTCACAACAAATTGCTAGGGTTATATCAGTGCAACTCAGGGGAAATTGTCGAAGCCAATCGATGGTGTGAGACGAGACATCTGTATCTTTCATACCTCTCCGCTCGCACCCTTCACACAGTGTCCTACACAACTACCGCAACGCGGACACCTAGGCAGAGATGGCCCCTGATTGCGTAAGGACGTGACAACGCCTAACCACCCTTTCAGTATGTCGAGGAAGAGAACAAGAGCGAGTTGATTTCCCCCCGAACACACATCCTACCGTCCTCATCTGTGTTGTTTTCACGACAGCCGTCGGTGAAGACACCTGCACACCTGCACACCTGCACACCTCTCTACCAGCACGACTCCCTAATAGCACTCATGAAAGCTGGCAAACAAGCAGTCACTAAAGCATAGCAAAGCAAACAAACACTCCAGGCTTTGTCTCTGGAGGAAAGGAGGAGGGCAGAGAGGCTCTGTGTCCAGCTAGCAGAGAGTCTCTGTGTCCAGCTAGCAGAGAGGCTCTGTGTCCAGCTAGCAGAGAGTCTCTGTGTCCAGCTAGCAGAGAGGCTCTGTGTCCAGCTAGCAGAGGCTCTGTGTCCAGCTAGCAGAGAGTCTCTGTGTCCAGCTAGCAGAGAGGCTCTGTGTCCAGCTAGCAGAGAGGCTCTGTGTCCAGCTAGCAGAGAGGCTCTGTGTCCAGCTAGCAGAGAGTCTCTGTGTCCAGCTAGCAGAGGCTCTGTGTCCAGCTAGCAGAGAGTCTCTGTGTCCAGCTAGCAGAGAGGCTCTGTGTCCAGCTAGCAGAGAGGCTCTGTGTCCAGCTAGCAGAGAGGCTCTGTGTCCAGCTAGCAGAGAGGCTCTGTGTCCAGCTAGCAGAGAGTCTCTGTGTCCAGCTAGCAGAGAGGCTCTGTGTCCAGCTAGCAGAGGCTCTGCCCAGCAACTGGTCTTCTCTCCTCTGGTACTCATGGAGACCGTGACAATGGAAACAACATTCGGAGCTTTGCTTTTCCATTTCATTGAAAGGTCACACTTTCTCACTATGGGTATGTGTGGCATGCAAGTTTTTGTGTGAGTGTGTGTGTTTTCGCCTGGGTATTTGAGTGTGTACGTGTGTGTGTGTGTGTGTGTGTGTGTGTGCACCCATTGATGCATGAGACAATCTTGGTGAATGGAAAGCATTGTTTGTGTGTGAATGGCTGAAACTCTCTCCTTGAAACTGGGATGCAGCAAAGGCACGCTTCTGCAGTGCTTTGTCTGGATTACCGGACTAATGTGATTCTGGACCCGCCAGGCAGGCATCTTCACCTCACACTCCTCATATCCTCTCTCTCTCTCCTTTCTGCAGGTGTCTCTCTCTCCTTTCTGCAGGTGTCTCTCTCTCTCCTTTCTGCAGGTGTCTCTCTCTCTCCTTTCTGCAGGTGTCTCTCTCTCCTTTCTGCAGGTGTCTCTCTCTCTCCTCTCTCTCTCCTTTCTGCAGGTCTCTCTCTCTCTCCTCTCTCTCTCTCTCCTTTCTCTCTCCTTTCTGCAGGTCTCTCTCTCTCTCTCTCTCCTGTCTGCAGGTGTCTCTCTCTCTCTCTCTCTCCTTTCTGCAGGTGTCTCTCTCTCTCCTCTCTCTCTCCTTTCTGCAGGTGTCTCTCTCTCTCTCTCCTTTCTGCAGGTGTCTCTCTCTCTCTCTCTCCTGTCTGCAGGTGTCTCTCTCTCTCTCTCTCTCTCCTGTCTGCAGGTGTCTCTCTCTCTCTCTCTCTCCTGTCTGCAGGTGTCTCTCTCTCTCCTCTCTCTCTCCTTTCTGCAGGTGTCTCTCTCTCTCCTCTCTCTCTCCTGTCTGCAGGTGTCTCTCTCTCTCTCTCTCTCCTGTCTGCAGGTGTCTCTCTCTCTTTCTCTCTCTCCTTTCTGCAGGTGTCTCTCTCTCTCCTCTCTCTCTCCTTTCTGCAGGTGTCTCTCTCTCTCCTGTCTGCAGGTGTCTCTCTCTCTCTCTCTCTCTCTCTCCTTTCTGCAGGTGTCTCTCTCTCCTCTCTCTCTCCTTTCTGCAGGTGTCTCTCTCTCCTCTCTCTCTCCTTTCTGCAGGTGTCTCTCTCTCCCTCTCTCTCTCCTTTCTGCAGGTGTCTCTCTCTCTCTCTCTCTCTCTCCTTTCTGTAGGTGTGTCTCTCTCTCTCCTCTCTCTCTCCTGTCTGCAGGTGTCTCTCTCTCTCTCTCTCCTGTCTGCAGGTGTATCTCTCTCTTTCTCTCTCTCCTTTCTGCAGGTGTCTCTCTCTCTCCTCTCTCTCTCCTTTCTGCAGGTGTCTCTCTCTCTCCTGTCTGCAGGTGTCTCTCTCTCTCTCTCTCTCTCTCTCTCCTTTCTGCAGGTGTCTCTCTCTCCTCTCTCTCTCCTTTCTGCAGGTGTCTCTCTCTCCTCTCTCTCTCCTTTCTGCAGGTGTCTCTCTCTCCCTCTCTCTCTCCTTTCTGCAGGTGTCTCTCTCTCTCCTCTCTCTCCTTTCTGTAGGTGTGTCTCTCTCTCTCCTCTCTCTCTCCTTTCTGCAGGTGTCTCTCTCTCTCTCCTTTCTGCAGGTGTGTCTCTCTCTCTCCTCTCTCTCTCCTTTCTGCAGGTGTCTCTCTCTCTCTCTCTCTCCTTTCTGCAGGTCTCTCTCTCTCTCTCTCTCTCTCTCCTTTCTGCAGGTGTCTCTCTCTCTCCTCTCTCTCTCTATTGTTCCTCCACCTGCTCACATCCGAGCTTTCTGACAATCACGCCTCTCTTTTCCTTTCTACTTTCTTTAATCTGTCTTCTGGTTTAATCCCGTCCTCCGTCTTTCCTCTTGTCCTCCTGCATTCTGACCCCCCCTATTCTCTGTTCTCCTGCGTTCTGACCCCCCTCTCCTCTGTTCTCCTGCGTTCTGACCCCCCTCTCCTCTGTTCTCCGTCACCCCTCTATCGTGTCTCGCTGCACTTTGCTACGCCGGGCCAAATCTTCCATCACCTACAGCTGGTTCCACCATGAATATTCACCCCCTCGTCTTCGTGCTTCACCCGTCTGTGTGAAGCAGCATTTCTCAACCCCTGGTCCTCAAGGAACACCTGTCCTGCATGTTTTAGATGTTTCCCTGCTCCAACACCAGATTCTAAATGAATGGATCGTTATCAGGCTTCTGCTGAGCTGGATAATGACCCGTTCATTTGATTCTGGTGTGTTGGAGCAGGGAAACTTCTAGAACATGCAGGGGACCAGGGTTGAGAACCACTGATGTAATCAGTACTTACTCTGCAACGCCGGGGCTCACTTTGAGCTCGCTAGTCATGTGTTCTTGTTAACACTTCCTTTTCTGTTGACAGATTATTGAACATGACATGATACATCCTTTTCCTTGTTGATCAAGGTTGTGTTGTATAGAGTAAATCATCAAAAGAAGCACTTTGAAAACAAACATGGATCTGGAGGAGTGATACCAGTGAAGTGGTGACATATATAACATGTGCTTTCATCCAAAGTGATTCGCACAGATAGGGATTTTAACCTTTAAACTCCAGATCTGCAATAAAACGCTCTTATCATTGAGCTATAGTTTACACATTCCAGTGCAAGACATAGTTTGTGTAGTGTTGACGATGACACAGTGTGCTGATTTTACTCTTCTCACGTGCAAGAACACCAAAGGGCTAAAGAAACATGGACCATGTTGAGCACCTTTCACACTCAGCATTTGCAACACTTTCTAATTGTACTATGATTTTATACTATCTCTTTAATGCGTCAGTGTGTGCGCGGTTTACCATCCAGGTGGTCTCGTTTGAGAAACGTGTTTTTTGTGGGAGACGGTCTGTAAAAACGTTTCGTGTTCCAACAATAAATATTTTTCAATGAAAAAAACGTAAAATTGAAAAAAAAACAAAAAACGTTTCTGATGTCCCTTTTTTAATTCTCTCTTTCTCTCTCTCGCTCTCTTTTTCTCTGATTCCATTGGCTAGAAAATCTGTCCATCATTTTGCTTTCACCCAACACCAACACCAACCAACGGTTCAGCGGTCTTCGCTCCGCCCACTTTATACCTGTCGTTCTGTGAGAGGCTGTCAGAGATGCCTGTCCCGCCTACTCGATCCCTCCCTACCGGCATTCAATCCGATTGAGTTTTGCAGAGCGTGAGTTTGCATTGAGGATGTAATGGTGGTTATCTACGCAAGCAACTGCAAATAAAAGGCCGTTAATCGATAGAAAAGGGGGGAGAGAAAAACGTACTAAAACCAAGGGACTTGTACGCGACGACGAACAAGGTAGAAAGGGGAGCGTGGCAGGAGGGCGCTCGATTAGACCCGCTGATTCCGCAAACCACGCAGAATATGGCGGAGCACCACTCAGCTACCGACGGAAAGCACAAAGCGTCCCCCAATGCCGGGGGCTTGGTGCAGGGCAACAGACCCATCGCCGTGGGTGGAGCAGGGGGGAAAGTAGGCCTGTCTGGCGGTCTCACACAGCCGGCGGGATGGCAGTCTTTACTCTCGTTCACCATTCTTTTTCTGGCCTGGTTAGCTGGATTCAGCTCTAGACTTTTTGCAGTGATCCGGTTTGAGAGCATCATCCACGAGTTCGATCCATGGTGAGTAAACCAGCTAGCTAGCTGTTTTAGCATGCCTTCTGTGTGTATATGTGTCGATGGTGTTGTGGATGGTTGGAACAAGCAGTATGGCGAGCAAGTTGACAGCTTGTCAGAGGCTAGTGTCAAGTTTTCTAAAGTTGCGCAGACACAATCCAGTCATGTTCCTGTCAGTGGTTGAAATCTTGGCCTGACGTTACCCTGCCAGCTAGCTAGCTCAGTAGCTGCTCAAGTGTCCGGACCCTCTCCTTAATAATGCCGTTTCATCGTAGCTGTCGTTAGTGCTAACGTCAGCGAGTTAAACATCCGAGCTCATAAACTTTTTATACACTTCTATGTGTTGTTCGATTTTCCAAGTAAGTTTTTTTAGGGTCAGACTTAGCAGAGCTTTGACAAAGTAGTTGGCTGGCTAGCGGACATAGATAGTTGGCTAGCTACTGTTGCTAGCTCTAGCTAGGCTAGCTATATGTGACGCTCCTCGTGGGCGTCCTACTCGGTTACCGTTCATTCATTCATTATTCACGGTGAATCGCTAAAAGCTTTTCTGGCTTTGTTTGCCAGTGCCGGGAAGAAAATATATGTTTTTGTCGTTTTGAGTTTGAAAGTTAAAGCTACATAATATGCATCCTGTCAATGAATGAAAACTCGATTTGAACGATGGTCACGTTACTAGCGGTGGCTGTCTAGGAAATCAGCTTGGTCCTGCAATAATTCCGTCCAGTTTTGCTTTTGACGATTTCCCTTTCCGTGTGGACGCCAATCTGTCTCTTTGACCGCGTACTTGCAAAAATGGGACGTCTGGAATGTGGTTTATTGGAGAGGTTAACGTGGCGCTCGGCTATATGAAAGCGAACCCGGAAGACGTCCCCGCGTATTTAGTAATGCCTGTGCGGACTGTGCACTGCAAGGTTTAATGGTGTCCGGCGGTAATCGGTCTCCTAACATTGTTGTGTCCTAATCCGCTAGAGAATTTAGATCCGTCATCATCATTGTCGGAAACACTGAAAGGTGGCGATCGAGCAGCTTTTGGTTATCTCAGAGCTTGCTGCTTTTTGTTGAAGTTCATTCTTAGTTTGGGCACTTGGTACCGTCTGCTTGTATTGTTAAATTAGGTTTCTTAGATTTTATTTTGGTCATTGGCGACATCGCGATGTTTTGGAACCAATAAATCATCCAAGTTTGTGTGCTTGACAGTGAAAACAAGTTCCGTTGCGACTAAACAAATTTCACACTAAAATTAGGGAATTGGATGGTTAATCCGATTGGCCGGGGGCTAGAAAACGATTGATTTGCTCACAGCTGACCGTCCTACTACTTTATAATGCAGTACTAAGCATTACGTTGAACAAACAAGCAATTGGGAGAAGCTAGATTGCGTTATCATCAGCAAATATCAAGGATATTGCTAAAGGGTAGACGCTGGTTGGAGTCTTGACTAATTAGTGCAACGGTGATAAATCAATTCAGTTATTTATTTTCTGTTCCACTGGAGTTCCACATTATCCTTGTCTTGATTTGACCTTACCTGGAACTGATAGCAGTTGGCAGTTGCAACCTATCAACCATTTAGTCAAAATAGTATCTTATCTTGAACACTGCAACCAAAACCAAACAACAAATGAAAGTAGAGCTGGACTGTTGTCCATCTAGGTGACCGAGGGGGAGAATTATAATATTTCAGCCTTTCTTGCAGCAATATATAACTTCCTTTGTTCAATATTTGAGATGCTCTCGCTTGTGTGTGCAGAGACTTTCAATATTCGTCTCTTGGTTGATTTCCCCCCCAAGTCTGTTGGAACGTTGGCCGTGGTTTATTGATTGGTGCATGTTGAGGAGGTGAGGTCGGGTTGTTCCACCGGTTAATTCCTCTCTGGCCCAGTGTGTCCAGGGATGAGAGGGGGGACTGTGTCTGTCCAGGGAGGAGAGAGGGAGAGAGGGGGGCTGTGTCTGTCCAGGGATGAGAGAGGGAGAGAGGGGGCTGTGTGTCCAGGGATGAGAGAGGGAGAGAGGGGGCTGTGTCTGTCAAGGGAGGAGAGAGGGAGAGAGGGGGGCTGTGTCTCTCCAGGGAGGAGAGGGAGAGAGGGGCTGTGTGTCCAGGGAGGAGAGAGGGAGAGAGGGGGGCTGTGTCTCTCCAGGGAGGAGAGAGGGAGAGAGGGGGGCTGTGTCTCTCCAGGGAGGAGAGGGAGAGAGGGGGGCTGTGTGTCCAGGGAGGAGAGAGGGAGAGAGGGGGGCTGTGTCTCTCCAGGGAGGAGAGGGAGAGAGGGGGGCTGTGTGTCCAGGGAGGAGAGAGGGAGATAGGGGGGGCTGTGTCTCTCCAGGGAGGAGAGGGAGAGAGGGGCTCTGTGTCCAGGGAGGAGAGAGGGAGAGAGGGGGCTGTGTGTCCAGGGATGAGAGAGGGGGGCTGTGTCTCTCCAGGGAGGAGAGGGAGAGAGGGGCTGTGTGTCCATGGGGGAGAGAGGGAGAGAGGGGGGCTGTGTCTGTCCAGGGAGGAGAGAGGGAGAGAGGGGGGCTGTGTCCAGGGAGGAGAGAGGGAGAGAGGGGGGCTGTGTCTGTCCAGGGGGGAAAGAGGGGGGCTTGGTCCAGGGGGGAGAGAGGGGGCTGTGTCTGTCCAGGGAGGAGAGAGGGAGAGAGGGGGGCTGTGTCCAGGGAGGAGAGAGGGAGAGAGGGGGGCTGTGTCTGTCCAGGGGGGAAAGAGGGGGGCTTGGTCCAGGGGGGGAGAGAGGGGGCTGTGTCTGTCCAGCGAGGAGAGAGGGAGAGAGAACTCTTTCTCTCCAGCTCTCTGAGACACACACACACACCCTCACCCTCCTCCAGGGCTGCTCTGGGACGTATCCTGGATGAGAGCCGGCCCGAGGGTGGACGACAGGTGCTCATCTGCTCCTCCAGCCCTCCTCTGGAGGCAGGGCAGGGCAGGGCTGTGGGGGCCAGGCTCTGGAGGCTGAGGCAGGGCAGGGCTGTGGGGGCCAGGCTCTGGAGGCTGAGGCAGGGCAGGGCTGTGGGGGCTAGGCTCTGGAGGCAGGGCAGGGCTGGGGGCCAGGCTAGCAGGCTGTCCATCTGACACTCCCAAGCTGTAGTTGGTTAACCTTGGATTGACCAGGACGACCACACGGTCGACTGCAGCCTGGCCGGGCTGGTAGGGAGCGATCCCTGTTGAGTTTTGGGTGTGGATGGAAAAGTAGAAAAAAATGGTGATACATTCATGTGATCTAGCCCATCCAGACGAAAAAACAAAATGCAATTCTAATGGAAATGAAGCTTTGCATATACAAGTCAAGATTGGAGAGGGAGAGTGAGAGAGAGAAGGATGGGATAGAGGGTTGAGAGAGGAGGGATTGGAGAGAGGAGAGAAGGACTGTAGAGAGAGAGGGAGAGAGAGAGAGCAGAGAGACCGGCAGGCGCTGGCTGGAGAGGCGTGTGGTGGTGACAGAGCTGTCCCTGGGCGCCTGGTGGCAGGCGTTGGAGCTGAGCTGCCCCCCCCGCCCTCTCGCCCCCCCCCGCCCTCTCCCCCCCCGCCCCCCCGGGGAGCCACCAGGAGGGCAGATAACCAGCCCTGCCTGCACATAAACAGCCTTTTCTGTTTGTTTGTTTTCTTCAGGATTAGCACACCGGAGCTCAGCTAGATACAAACGCACACACACACACACACAGATACACACACAGACACACACACAGACACACACACAGATACACACACACACACACACAGATACACACACACAACAGACACACACACAGATACACACACACACACACACACACAGACACACACACACGGATACACACACGTCCTCTTGCCCTCTTCTTCTCCTCTTTCTTTTGCTTACACACACACACATTCACATCTTCTTAATACCTTGCTTCTCATCTCACTGCTAATGCTTTTATTTCATTGATGGTACAGGACTAGTGTTGCGTGGAGGGCTGTGTAAGGGAAGCGCATGTTTCTATATGAGGAAACCCAGGCTGGTTCTTCTTCTCTCACCTCAGTGGGATACGCTAGCTCCCCTGGTGGGGAGGGAGAGCGATGCGGGAGCCCAGCTCCATTAGCATATTTGCTGATGCCCCTTCACGACTGAATGAATTATGCATGGCCAGGCCCGTCTGTGTTCACCAGCCCGGCGGAATGCAGCACTGCTGTCCGGCTGACAGGAAGTGAGACTGCCGCAGCAGGAAGTGAGACGGCAACTCTGCAGGCAGTGGCTCTGCTGCTGTACCTGTCCAACTCATCCAGAGGGAAAGTGAACTAGCTAGAGGTGTGTGTCCTCTCTAACAAGGTTACAGAGTGCTCTGTGTCTGTAGCACACCTGGGAGGGTTGGACTCCAGCAAGCGCCCCTCCATCGCCGCCGCCATCCGCCGCACTCCCACGCTAGACGAACACCCTCGCGAGCGACGCAAAAGAACGACGAGCAGCACAAACTATGAGAGAAGACAGCACGAAACACGGAAACAAAACGCACTACATAGAGAATAAAACGCACATCCACAAGCTCACCCCCTTTCCAAACAGTCAGGCATCGCCTCAAGCAACCCACTTCTCTCTGTCCTCCCTTCATCCCCCCTCTCTCCCCCCCCTCTCTCCCCCTCCATCCTCCCTCCCTCACCCCTCTCTATCTCCCTCTCCTGACCATACTCTCCCCACCCCCGTCCCAGAGAAACAGATCTGGAATCTAGGGCAAGAATGTTGCTGAGAGTCTAAGAGAGCTGATCTCATGTCAGCCAGCCACAGGGAGGAGAGTAGCCTATCTTGTTGCCAGGTGATAAGAGCCCTCCTCTTTCACACACACACACACACACACACACACACCACACACACACACACCACACACTTCAGACAGGGCTGGTATTAGTATTCGTTCACACAGAGATGAATAACGGAGTGGTCCGGCAGCGTGAGGCCATGGCGGAGCAGACACCAGACCCCCCCCAAGCTCCCCGCTGCTCCTGTTTCTCTCATCCTGCCAGCCTTTCATCCGGAGATACAGTCTGTCTACCCTGGACGGAGGAGGAGAGGGGGGGGAGAGGGGGGGGAGGGGGGGGAGGGGGAGGAGAGAGCTCTGAGGCTCTGACAGCCAGCGTCGGAGGGGAGTGGGGGAGGAGGGGAGGAGGTGGAGGGAGGGAGAGGCGTGGGGGAGGGAAGGGTCGAAGGAGACCTTTTGGTTTTCTCACATCCTGGTCCCTTCCTGACAGGAGTCAGTGAGCACGCGGTGGGGAAGCACCTGGAGGAGGAGGGAGGGAGAGAAGGAGAGAGGGGGAGGGGGAGGGAGGGAGGGAGAGAAGGAGGGAGGGAGGAGGATGAGGATGGAGGGAGGGAGATGAGGTTGATGGAGTGACTAGATGGACGGTGTGAGGGGATAAAAAGAGCACACTGCCAGGCATAGGGGAAGGTTGTGTTGGAAGAGGTGGAGGAAAATCCATTTTCCCCCAAAAAACAACCTTGTATTATCAGTGAGTTTTGTTCTCCCTCACGTAGGTGAGGTCATCAGTCTTCAGCCTCAAGTGAAATTGAATTTCTTGGGTGACTTAAAGAGCACTTGGAGTCTAGTCTGATTTATACAATAAACTGCTTAATATGTCTCAGCCTGAAAGTTGAAATAGCCTCACACAGCTCTCCCCCCTCCCTCCCCTTCCCCCCTTAAACCCACCCAAGCACAAATACAACTGCCTTGAAACTGCTCTCCTACTTCTAACTTTTCGTAGCGTGTTTCGTCAGTTTAAGTGGGTTCGACAAACCGCAGCCTGTCTGTCTGTGGTGTCCGGGGGAATGGCTCGGCTGGTGGCTGGTTTCCTGAATTTGCTAGCGAGCTGATTGGCTGGCATATTCAGTGCCTGGTGGGATGTCTGCGTGATGATTGGCTGGCATATTCAGGGCCTGGTGGGATGCGTGCTGATTGGATGGCTTGGGCCTGCGCCGGACGGTAGTGATGGGCCCAGATGGCGAGGTGGCGTCCTGGGGGAAGGGAGGGGAGAGGGGAGAGGGGAGAGGGGAGAGGGGAGAGGAGAGGGGAGAGGGGAGAGGGAGGAGAGGGGAGAGAGGGGAGAGGGGAGGGGGGAGCCGCTCTGTTTCTGGGTGCTGTATGTTCATGTGAACAGGTACACCGACACACATTTGCACACTTGCAGGCACATACATCACACACACTATTCAATTGGCTCGATTCATAGAGGCCCTCTGCCATTGTGGGCTGTGTGCCAAGGCCTGCACACTGTGTGTGTGTGTGTGTGTGTCTCTCTCTCTGTGTGTGTGTGTGTGTGTCTCTGTGTGTCGTGTGTGTTGAGGCAGGGTTTGTTTTCATCAATCTACTTTCCAAACTGGATGACATAATCTCGATCCGGCGACATTCCAGAACACCTCTCTTCTCTCTGCCTTTCTCTCTCTCTCTCTCTCTCTCTCTCTCTCTCTCTCTCTAGCTCTCTCTCTCTCTCTCTCTAGCTCTCTCTCTCTCTCTCTCTCTCTAGCTCTCTCTCTCTTCTCTGGCTCTCTCTCTCTCTCTGGCTCTCTCCCTCCTTGGGGGGGAGGGGAAGGAGCAGCATCAGGGACAAGCAGACGCAGGGCAGACAAGGGAGTGATGGGAGGGGTGAGGATAGTGATTGATATGGGAGAGGGGGGAGGGGGAGGAGTGTCAAAGATATCCGGATGGATGAAGAGTGAGGATGATTGAGGTGTGTGTGTGAGAGAGAAGGAAGAAGGAGAGGAAGAAGGAGAGGTGTGTGAGAGAGAGAGAGAGAGCTAGAGAGAAGTGTGTGTGTGTGGTGTGAGAGAGAGAGAGAGAGAGAGAGAGAGAGAAGTGTGTGTGTGTGTGAGAGAGAGCTAGAGAGAAGTGTGTGTGTGTGTGTGTGTGAGGAGAGAGAGAGAGAGAGAGAGAGGGATGTCAGATGAAATGGGTTGTCATTCAGGGACGGCCAGAGGATGATGGACCCGTCACATTCCTGTGGGGAGGGGGGGGATGGATAGGAGGGATGAGGGAGGAGGGGGATCTCCTGGGGCCTGGTCAGAGAGGTGTGTGTGTGTGTGTGTGTGAGAGAGAGAGAGAGGCAAACCTGTTAAACTATTGATGGAGAGCAAATATGTGTCTTCAGACACAGTGGAGAAACTCGTTCTCGTTTCCTCAGGCAGATTCCTGCTTTGGAGGGTTTTTCTACCATTTTCTGAGAGCCGGATACTATTTTGGAGAAGAGAGAGCTGCAGTTCTGGGTTCTGTAGAAGCAGGGACGCAGTGTAGAAGGTTAGGCACTGCCCCTGTGTAGAAGCAGGGACGCAGTGTAGAAGGTTAGGCACTGCCCCTGTGTAGAAGCAGGGACGCAGTGTAGAAGGTTAGGCACTGCCCCTGTGTAGAAGCAGGGACGCAGTGTAGAAGGTTAGGCACTGCCCCTGTGTAGAAGCAGGGACGCAGTGTAGAAGGTTAGGCACTGCCCCTGTGTAGAAGCAGGGACGCAGTGTAGAAGGTTAGGCACTGCCCCTGTGTAGAAGGCCCTTTGAAGTCTCTTACAGACATGGAGAGGAATCTTGATTGTAGAGTTTGCCTGCAATTCACGGGATTTCTTTAAAAACCAGATTCTCGACCTTGCACTTATCAGTGTTGGAATGTGTTTGATGTACCTAAGTGGTTTGGTGCATCCGCACGTGCAGAGGAGCGGTGTTAGGCTGACGGCGAATCCAGAGGAAATACGCCAGCAATATTCCGCCTCCCGTTCATTTTCAACTGACGTAATGTGACAGGCCCGCAGGACAGTGTGGAATAGCCGGCGACGCGAGCCAGGCTAATAGGCGCCTAGCAACCGGAGCGAACCCCGTTCTATGCGTTTATTCGGGCATTTGTGGACGAGCGACATCAATTTGTTGCCAGTGAACACTAGGCTAGCTAGCATAACACAGTTAGCACAACAAGGATGTATGCTAATCCCAGCTCTGCCGCTCTGCGCTGGTCATGAACTCAAGCCGGCGTTGTTGGTGTGCAGCTAATTAGCTACGGTTGTTAGATAGCTTTAAGAGTCCGCGTTTGCATTGTGTGTTTTATAGTAAATAGGTGAGAGGAATGGTACTAGCTAGCAGCTGCATATGTTTAAATCTCGATCAATCATACAAAAATGTATTAAAAAACAGGAACATTTCAGAACTTTTTTTTAATGCTCCACAACGTTTGAATCCGTCGCTCTGCACTGCCCCTCCCCCAATGTGCAGTGGCCCCTCCCCAATGTGCAGTGGCCCCTCCCCCAAGGCGCAGTGGCCCCTCCCCCAATGTGCAGTGGCCCCTCCCTCAAATGCAGAGTGGCTCCTCTTCCTCAGTGACGGTATAGCCTATTGGAACTCTACGTTGCATGTTTGAAAAAGCCTATTTGCATAAGATAACACAACCTCCAAGTCTTCTGGCAGTTGAAAAAGGATTTGAGACGCAGCAATTAACATTTGTCATTAATTCAATTAAATCCAATTCGTTTTAACACTTAAGATGTGACCTCAAATCCATAAGGGGCTTTTTATCATCCAGATTGAACGTTTGGTTTGAATTAAACACCCTCAAGGATACAGCCTAATTTGAGCCTCGTCAGTTTAATCTACTTTACGATAGGCTGGCTCATACAGCCTCGCTGCCTCGTCAGCCCTGCCTCAGCCCTGCCTCAGCCCTGCCTCAGCCCTGCCTCAGCCCTGCCTCAGCCCTGCCTCAGCCCTGCCTCAGCCCTGCCTCAGCCCTGCCTCAGCCCTGCCTCAGCCCTGCCTCAGCCTGCCTCAGCCCTGCCTCAGCCCTGCCTCAGCCCTGCCTCAGCCCTGCCTCAGCCCTGCCTCAGCCCTGCCTCAGCCCTGCCTCAGCCCTGCCTCAGCCCTGCCTCAGCCCTGCCTCAGCCCTGCCTCAGCCCTGCCTCAGCCCTGCCTCAGCCCTGCCTCAGCCCTGCCTCAGCCCTGCCTCAGCCCTGCCTCAGCCCTGCCTCAGCCCTGCCTCAGCCCTGCCTCAGCCCTGCCTCAGCCCTGCCTCAGCCCTGCCTCAGCCCTGCCTCAGCCCTGCTCAGCCCTGCCTCAGCCCTGCCTCAGCCCTGTCTCGCTTTCAACCGGCCGGTTGAGGAAATCCACCTGCTGAGGCTTAATCAGTAGCTCGCTATTTCACAAGCCGACAAGCTTTACTTCCACCTCAGGGTCCAGCTGGAAACATTACGACGAGAAGTTAATGTTTGCGTGGTGGTACGAGGTGGGGCGAGATGGGAGTCAAGCCAAAGGTCATTTGGGGGAGGGTGGGGGGGTGGGGAGGAGGAGGGGGGTAGAGATAAAGTGTGCCTTTTGTTTTTTTTGGTGCCTGTTTGGCTGCTTAAAAATAGCTTGGACCATGCCAGTTGGACTATGCCAATTATTTTGGATTCTAGGGTGTGGTTTCTGTTTCTAAGCTAGGCTATTGGGTGGGGGCTAGGCTGCTATTTACCTGGGCTGGGCTGTTGGTCGGGGCTAGGCTGCTATTTACCTGGGCTAGGCTATCGGCCAGTGCCCCTGAAGTGCTGTAGGCAAAGCTCTTCGGGGTGGTCAATGCTGACTGGCATGGGCTGGATGCTGGCTAAGGGGGTTCTAACTGAACAGTATAACAGGCGTTCGCTTGTCTGTTTGCTCCAGGCTTCAGGGCCTTGCTTAGACCATTATCTCAGCAGGTTGTTCCGGGTTGTTCCGGGTGTAAGAGTAGGCCCTTTAGCCGTCCCTCAGGTACGACTAGCGAGGCTCCGTGAGAGAAAACAGCTTACAGGGGACGACACTAATGAAGACTGAACCTCTAACCCCAGAAGGTTCACCTCAGGCTCCTCACAGAACTGCCTCAGTGTTTTCCTGCTGAATGCCAACAACCTTCTGCCAAACTCCTTGGGTTGGAAATTCCCCACGTCCAGATTAAATCTGAAAACCCTCTTCGCTTCTTCCCCATGCACCGCTCTTGTCCAGACCAAATACATTTCCCCTGAAATTAATAAATATATATCTTTTTGTCCAGCCAGCTCTTCAATTTAATTTGTCCTTGAGGCGTTGAGCTGGCTGAACAAGGAAGTCATTTGCCTTACAAATGCTAATCAAAGTCCCAAGTTTCATAATCCCCCCCCCTCAGTCTGCTGATCCCCCTACTGTCTCAGCACCACGAGACTGTCTGACCCCTGTGTGTCTGTGTGTCTGTGTGTCTGTGTGTCTGTGTGTGTGTGTGTGTGTGTGTGTGTGTGTGTGTGTGTGTGTGTGTGTGTGTGTGTCTGTGTGTGTGTGAGGGGTTGTGTTTGAGGACAAGATGTTCATGAGGGCTAGCTTTGTGTGTGTGTGTGTGTGTGTGTGAGGGGTTGTGTTTGAGGACAAGATGTTCGTGAGGGCTAGCTGTCTCTGTTTGTGTGTGTGTGTGTGTGTGTGTGTGTGTGTGTGTGTGTGTGTGTGTCTGAGGGGTTGTGTTTGAGGACAAGATGTTCATGAGGGCTAGCTTTGTGTGTGTGTCGGAAGTTGGTTGTTCTCCCTGACCTTGAACATCCATCAGATTCCTCATCAGTGTTCTCTCCCGCTACAGCGGCCTGAACAAGCGGGCCAGATCTAACATTTCAATCATTTAGCAGACGCATTGATCCACAGCAACACCCAAATGGTGCAAGGAGGAAGTAGGAGGAAGATCAAGGAGGAAGATCAAGGAGGAGAAGCTCGTAGTTCTAACAGTGTTTCGATGCTCAGAGCTGAGGAACTGTGCTGTTTTTACATTTAGTCAGTTAGCAGACGCTCTTATCCAGAACGACTTACAGGGACGTTCCCCCCCGAGGCGAGTAGGGTGAAGTGCCTTGCCCAAGGGCACAACGTAATTGTTCGCGTCCGGGAATCGAACCGGCAACCTTCTGATTAATAGCCTGATTCCCTAACCGCTCATTCATCCGACTGAAGCTACAGTATGCTTGTCCTCCGCTTGAACGTTGATAAGTCCCGAGTTAAGATAAGAATAAAGGGATCCGACGCCTGTTAACCTCACTATAGAAACACAAGTTAGAAACCCTGGTTCTGTATGTATGAATCATGCGACAACTGCGATCTGTTTGTGTAGCGAGACAGTCGGCGTAGAACTTTCCAGAACACACCGCAGGGGATACTGAACAGTGCCAGCTCTCTCCTACCGACCGTCCTCTGTCTGCTGTGGCGCACCAGATAACCGCATGGAACAATTACCTTTTCTAGATTACTCGCCGCTATCAACAATCTGCTTTCTCCTCTGTGTTTTTCATCTTCTGTTTTAATCATCAACAGCTGGAAATGAGAATGCATATTAGAAGCTGTGTAAGTTTGGTCGCTGTGAAGAAGAGAAAATGTGTTGGCATCTGTTTGCCTGCAGCGACGGACCCTGAATTAACACTGAGTGGCGGAGGTAGAAATACATGTTGATATTTTCCGTTTATTTTTCTCCTCAGTGTTTGTGTGTCTTTCTCTTTCTGTCTCTCTCTTTCTCTCTCTGTCTCTCTCACTCACAAACGCACCTTGCTCAAAAACATAACGTTAGCTTGGCCATAGCTAATCCTACCCTTACCCTCCCTTTCCCCCAAAAAAGCCACCATCAGAACAGTCTATGGATGGGCGTTGCTCTGAGCCACACGACTGACTGACTAACTGACAGGTTGGCTGACTGACTGGCCGGCTGACTGACTGGCTGAGTGGTTGGCTGGCTGACTGGCCGGCTGACTGACTGGTTGAGTGGCTGGCTGACTGGCTGAGTGGCTGACTGACTGGCTGAGTGGCTGGCCACCCTGGAGACCAGCCTGTCCCCAGGCCCGCCTCAGGCCTCAAGTACCCCGACAGACTGTTGGTCGCTGGGCCTCCACTTCTCGGAGTGTGCCTCCCCTGCTCGGAGTGTGCCTCCCCTGCTCGGAGTGTGCCTCCCCTGCTCGGAGTGTGCCTCCCCTGCTCGGAGTGTGCCTCCCCTGCTCGGAGTGTGCCTCCCCTGCTCGGAGTGTGCTCTCTCTCAGCCGAGTCCATTATAAAAGCTGCTGCCGTGGTTCTCCAGAGAGCCAATTTCTCAACTGTCCTTTCGGCCCGGGCGCCAGGCGTGAGACTTGGCTCTCCTTTAGTGGAGCTTTGTTACTCGAGAGTCCTTTAGTGCTGCTGGGCTGTGAGGTATACGGCACCGCAACGACCGCCTCTTCATCTGAGCAAGCCGTTAAGACGACACTCTGAAAAACAATGTCTCCCGGAATGAGGAAACCCGCTAGGCCTGTACGCCAGAGGACGATTGATTCCTCAATAACCCTTTCTTGTATCAAGCGAATCACGCCTTCTGTTTGCCAACATATTTCCTTGGCCCCGTTCTCTGGCTTGTTCTTGTGTTCTCTCTGTTTTGTTTGTTCCCCACCCTCCTCTTCCTCCTCCTCTTCTTCCTCCCACAGGTACTTGTACAAGGCTGGGGGATTCAAAGGCACGGAAGCCTTGGTTCTCGGAAGCTTTGAATCATGTCCTTGTAGAGGGAGAACAAGAGTTCACATTCCGGTTTCATTCCGTTAGCTGGTAGAAAGGACCGTGCAGGTCGCCTCGTGACCCCTCCTCCACGCACACGCAGACGCACACCCAGGCTGCTGATGCAACAGAGCGTCTCGCACGCAGAAACATCAAGCCAAGCGTTGCATCAAGCAACTCCGACTCCTCTAGCTTAGAAGTTGTCCAGCCCGAGTCCCTACAGTCTCCTCCAGCAGAACGTGCAGCCTCCAGCCCTAACCCTCCAGCAGAACGTGCAGCCTCCAGCCCTAACCCTCCAGCAGAACGTGCAGCCTCCAGCCCTAACCCTCCAGGCCTGTTTCTCTTGTGACTGCTGGGTTAGTGGGATCAAGGGAGATGTTGTAGACATTTCAGGCCAGTCCCCCTCCGCCCCCCCCCTGCCTCTGAGCAAGAGCCCAACACCCGCCACTAAACCCAACACCCCCTCCACCCCCCCCCACCCTGCCTCTGAGCCCCAAGAGCCCAACACCCTGCCACTAAACCCAACACACCACTCCACCCCCCCCCTGCCTCTGAGCACCCCCGAGCCCAACACCCTGCCACTAAACCCAACACACCACTCCACTTGCCTCTGAGCCAGAGCCCAACACCCTGCCACTAAACCCAACACACCACTCCACCCCCACACCCCCATTAGGAGAGTCTGTGTTGTAGAAGAGATGGATCATTAGACTCTATATTCCTGTTCCCTGGGTAACTGACTGGAGATTGGGTCTCCTCCCTGTCGATCTGGAGGGGGCAGGATAGTCATGACTACCGTCGTTAGGCTGCTATTGACCATGACTGCTCATCTTGACCTTCACTGTGCTCTTGCTGTATGGGCTTTGTTCCACAGTTCTCTGTCTCTCTCCCTCCCCTTCTCTCTCCCCCCCCCACACCTCTCTCTCCCCTCCCCTTCTCTCTCCCCCCCCACACCTGTCTCTCTCCCTCCCCTTCTCTCTCCCCCCCACACCTCTCTCTCTCTCCCCTCCCCTTCTCTCTCCCCCCCCACACCTGTCTCTCTCCCTCCCCTTCTCTCACACCTGTCTCTCTCCCTCCCCTTCTCTCTCCCCCCCCACACCTCTCTCTCTCCCTCCCCTCTCTCTCTCTCCCCCCCACACCTCTCTCTCTCCCTCCCCTTCTCTCTCCCCCCCACACCTGTCTCTCTCCCTCCCCTTCTCTCTCCCCCCCACACCTGTCCTCTCCCTCCCCTTCTCTCTCTTCTCTCTCCCTCCCCATTCTCTCTCCCCCCCACACCTGTCTCTCTCCCTCCCCTTCTCTCCCCCCCCCACACCTGTCTCTCTCCCTCCCCTTCTCTCCCCCCCCCACACCTGTCTCTCTCCCTCCCCTTCTCTCCCCCTCCCCCCACACCTGTCTCTCTTTCTTTCTCTAACTTCACGGGGATATGTAGATTTATGGACCCCTTGCTCTCATTACCTACCTCCTCCCCTTCTTTCTTCTTCTCCTCCTACCTCAGTCGTGTCGGATGTTGAGTTGCGGACCTTTGAACGGAGTTGCTGAGCAACCCAGGAATGCAACATCCCGATGTCGTTTGTGAGAGAATGTTTTGTGTGGACGAGGCATTTCGCTGAGCTAATAAGTGGCGGGCATCTGTGCTCCTCTCTGATTAGAATTTGGTCACTGTGCAGAATGGGCTATTTGTTTCTTTTGTCCTTTTTAACTCTTGTTGGGTCCTAGCCTAGTTTTTCCTGAGTCATTTCCTACCTCGTTACAGACATTTTCCAGCCCCTCTCCCCTCTGAAACCAGGCACACGCTATTTCCACAGATCTGTCTCCACAGGGTGGGCGTGTTCCAAATTGCGGCACCGCGTACCGATTGGGCACCGTACCGGAGTCGTGTAACATCTGTGCTCTGATTGGAGTAAAAACGCAGGGCGCAGTCTGGTAGCGATACACCAGAGAGGAGGCTGAGCTGGGTCACACACACACACACACACACACTGGACAGTGCACCCCACCCTCGCAGCACACACACACACACACAGTTGATCACCAGATCGAGACAGGGACGGCTGTCTCCATGGCTGCTTGGTGCTGCTACCGGCTACTCTCCTTTGTTGAGCTCCGAAGACCCCCACCACATAATCCCAGTTCAACAGACAGATTAGGATTGTTTCTCTGCCTCTCCTCCTGGCCTCACCGCCTCTCCTCCTGCCTCTCCTGGCCTCACCTCACCTCCTGCCTCTCCTCCTGGCCTCACCGCCTCACCTCCTGCCTCTCCTCCTGGCCTCACCGCCTCACCTCCCTCCCGCCTCACCGCCTCACCGGTGGCCGTGAGAGAGAAACAGATCTTCACCTCTCCCGGTTTTAATCAGCTCTCCCTCTCCAGGGTTTAATCCCCTCACTTGCTCTCGGTTTCTCCTGGTGAAAGTTTGAAAGGATGTTCTCCACAGGGATGCAGCATAAGGAGGTTTTAAACAGTCCAGTTAATAACCAGCCCTCGGTGTGAAAGGTGTTTCAGCTCCATGTCTAGTGGCTCGACCCCTTAAGGGAAATCTCAACCCTGTAAGAGGGTGGATGGAGCCCCTGCTAAGGAAGAGCCGCATTTCAGGATTATATCGTCGAATTCCCGCCCTGATTCAGGCGGGAGAGAGCCTGTGACCCGTGGAAAGCAAACCCCTGATGATTTCAGTGCGTTTGAGGTTCCTTTGAGGTTCCTTTGAGGTTCCTCTGCAGTTTTATATGAAGGGGGCTCATAGAGATGGCCGGCTAAAGCAGTGTTGACATTAGCTGTCTGTCGGCCAGGGAAATCAGAAGAGAAATTCACCCCTTTGGTTTTTTAAATGCTTTTTGTTCAATGCAGATACTTCAGTTTCCATTCCCTCGTGGAACTCTATTCCACCATCTCTCTCTCTCCCTGTCTCTCTCTCCCTGTCTCTCTCCCTTTCTCTCGTCTCTCCCTCTTTCTCCCTCTCTCGTGGTCTCTGCCCTCTCTCTCCCTCTCTCTCTGTCTCCCTCTCTCTCTCTCTCCCTCTATCCCTTGCCCGCTCCCTCTCAGTATTTGCCGCAGCGTAGAGAGCTGGCAGAATGTCATGATGACGCTGCCAGCCAATCACCCAGTAGCTAGACAACCACCCAGCCAATCATCCAGCAACTAGACAACCACCCAGCCAATCATCCAGCAACTAGACAACCACCCAGCCAATCATCCAGCAACTAGACAAACACCCAGCCAATCACCCAGATAACTAGACAATCAACCAGCTAGCCATCTAGCGAGCCAATAACCTAACCAGTTAATATTAGTTTATAAGCTAGTTAATAATAGCCAGCCAATCGGATGTCTCGATGCGGGAGAGGGGGTCGTGTGAGAGAGAGAGGAGGGGAGGGGGGGGGAGCTAGAAAAGAGAGTAAGAACGGGAAGAGAGAGAGAGAGAGGAGGGGGGGTAGAAAGAGTCAGAAATGGAAAGAGATATTGAGGGAAGGAGACGGTGGGAGGTTGGGGAGAGAGGGGGGGTTGTAGAAAAGAGGGCAAGGAAGTGAAATAGATTGAGAGTGGGAGGGAGGACGGATGGAAGGAGCGGGCAGATTTTCAGTCTTTCAGGATGAAATTCTTGTAGCCTTTCATGTATTCTCATGGCCCGCAGCACTGTTCCTCTCTACGATGATATCTCTCCTTAACTGATCTCTTATCTGGGAGGGCCGCTCGCTAGCTCCGCTCGCTAGCTCTGCCGCTCGCTAGCTCCGCTCCGTGCTAGACCCGTTGCAGTAGCAGGGCCAAGTAAGGACAGGTTTGGATGGTTAGCTGTAAAGTGGCAATTGGCTGAGTTTACACAGTCTGAAACCACTGGGACAGTTGGGGTAGTTTGCAGAATTGATACACATTAAGCTTCGGGCTGGGATTCTGTCCTACGGGTTGTCGTTGATATGAAATGTTCAGGTTTTAGTTCCTGGTACCGAATAGACGTGAGAGACGTGAATAGCGGTTTGGAATTCCCTCTTCTTATTCGTTGTCTGAGGTGTCAATCAAGCTGGGTCGACCTGATTGGACCGTTTTGCCCTCTGGTCTGGTGCTGGTGATGTCACACGGTCTCGTGTTGATGATGTCATGATACAGATATTAGCGGAACGTGAAGGCTTCATCCGAGTAGTGTTGCGAGTGTTTCATCTGTGTAGTCATGGTAACGTGGGTATGTCAGAGGAGGGGGGGGGTGGGGGTTGTTTGAAGTTATGTTTACAGAAGAGATGCAAAAAAACTAAATAGAAGGTCAATCATTGTCTTTACTCTCTCGGAAAACTAGAGCAGCAAATCCTCTCTCCACCGCTCGTGTTCCGCCAGCTGTAATTACGCATGCAGAGACACATCCACTATTAAGACAGGGTTTTTTCTTCTTCTGTTTTACAAAGTCTTCCCTCCCCTGTGGCTCGCTAGCTACCCTGCATGGTTACTCATTAAGCCGTGTGCTTCATTAAGCACCGCTACATCAAACAAGCGCTCCTACCCGCCACGGAGCAGGGGTACAAGCCGCGCGGTGACTGAGCCAAACCCGTATCCAACCGCTATCTCCCTCCGTCAGCTTGGACAGCGAGAGGGCAATGGCTGCCGTTAACAGAGGTCTTTGAAGAACATTAAAAAGACAAAGTTATTCCCCCAGTTTAAACTGCTAATGAAGAGGGTGAAATCAAATGTGTGAATTAGCATGGGGAGAGCGCCTCCAATGATTAAACTCCCGGGCTAATATTTGAATACAGAGTTATGCCACCTGTGGGTTTTTTGTTACTAATGGCCCTTAAACGGCTTTTAATTGCGGGGAAATTGTTTACATTCGTCATTTGCACAGATGAATTCGTTGGGAGGAACTTTGTTAAAGAATGTTGTTTGTAATGAATTCAAATTCTATCGGGAGCTTTCAGTTAGATTAAGTTTATGTAGTAGTTAAGTGCTCAGTATTCATAGTGCGTTGGGTTCAATCTAACAGCTATATTACCTCAGTCAGTCAGAGCTCATTGTGTTAAGAACTGAATATCTACCCCAAGTATCTGTCACAGATTCCAAGGTCGGTTAGTTCTTAACGACGCTGAGGCTGTTGTTGTGATTGTTGAAGATGTTTTCCCAAGTCTGCTTATCAGAAGGTCTCTGACACCGTATGTTTTATTCAAAAGGGAAACTTGTAGCGCAACACACAGCCGTCATACTCGTTTGATTTATTTATCAGGTACCATTGGAACATGTCTGATATGAACATGGCACAAACACGTCATCGCCTCTTGTGTGGTAGAAGTATTGAAATTGGGTGTCATGCTTCATAATTCATTCATCGCCCCCACTTGATTAATTCAGCGTTGGCGTGATTTAATTTTACCCGTACATTTGAATTGGCTGTGTTATTCCGAGCCCCATTCCCGGCTGAATCTCAACGACATCGTTACGTGTAGCTCAGTGTGGTTTCCCCGACCTCGCTAGAGATATTCTAAGCTCCGAATCTCCCCCCTGTCCTCTCAAAGTTGAATGAAAGTAGTTTAAAGCTAAAAACGGATCCAACATTTGAAGTTCATTCCGGCTCCCCGTCGTGTTCCTGAGAAGACGAGAGAGAGACCTGAGAGCTCAGATTAGACCTGAGAAGACGAGACAGAGACCTGAGAGCTCAGATTAGACCTGAGAAGACGAGACCGAGACCTGAGAGCTCAGATTAGACCTGAGAAGACGAGACGGAGACCTGAGAGCTCAGATTAGACCTGAGAAGACGAGACAGAGACCTGAGAGCTCAGATTAGACCTGAGAAGACGAGACAGAGACCTGAGAGCTCAGATTAGACCTGAGAAGACGAGACAGAGACCTGAGAGCTCAGATTAGACCTGAGAAGACGAGACAGAGACCTGAGAGCTCAGATTAGACCTGAGAAGACGAGACGGAGACCTGAGAGCTCAGATTAGACCTGAGAAGACGAGACAGAGACCTGAGAGCTCAGATTAGACCTGAGAAGACGAGACGGAGACCTGAGAGCTCAGATTAGTAACTGGATCCTCCTGCATCCCTCCAGACTCCAGTCCTCCTACCTGGGGGCCTCCTTGGACTCGCTACAGCCAGGAACAGAGGGGTGGAGGGGTGAGAGGGAGGGGGGGGAGAGGGGAGGGAGGGGTGAAAGATGTCTGATTTGATGCGTTATAAGAAGGCAGAGAGAGCCCGCTGGCTCTCCCTCATTGCAGTAGGTTTAGCCTCCTGGTGCTGCAGAATACGATACTGTCTGTGTGTGTGTGTGTGTTCCTGAGTTGTGTTAAAGACAGGCGGTTGGACTGTGTGTGTACCTGTGTGTGTGTTCCTGAGTTGCGTTAGAGACAGGCGGTTGGAGTGTGCGTGTGCTGCTTAGAGATTGGTAGCTTTCAGATCTGCAGTGCTTTCAAAGCTCAGGGCCTTTTCAGCTCCCTGGCTCCATCACACTCCAGATAGGTACAGCCTTCACACCCCAGTGGTCCTCCCTCTCCCCCCCCCAGCCCGCTCCACTGCAGCAGGGCCCCCCCGACGGGCCAGGAGGGCTTCCTGTCTTGTAATTGGGTTCAGGGGAACACTTCTCTGCAGTCCTGTGTACCTGCGTATCGTGGATTTATATAGTAGATGTTAGGAATTTGCATTTTGTGTATTTTGTTGCTGCCTCAGTGTTACCGTAAGAGTGCAATGTTCCCCTGGAGATCGTTAAAGGTCTAATCTGTTCTCCTGTCCTCTGCACTGCACTCATCTAGGGAGGCCAGCGGGACAGATATGGTACAGGAGGTTCTGTCCTCAAAGTGGTTCTCTCTGGAGAACTCTGGCCGTCCTCCAGTAAGGTCTCTGCGTGCAACTTCAAACGGTTGTTAATACGGAGCTGCTGTTTGTGTGATTATACCACGTTCATTAGCGCTTCAGTACGAGGCAGGGGCTTCTTGTCTGAAGGTAATTACAGAGAAACTGTGTATTCGCTGGAGCCTGTTGGCCCCGTCTGTGTGTGCGCTGGCCCTAATCACGGCCCTCGGTCACAGCCCTCTGGTGCAGATGCCCCAGGCTCTCAGGCTCCATGTTGGATCAGCAGGCCTTTTATACACACTATTTGAATCACGCACGGCAGTTTGAACCGCACGGTCTTCTGGGAATTGTTAGGTAGTTGGTTTTTCTTCTTTTCTTTCCTTCTGAATTTCCTCACCGTGATGCAGGCTCGTTTCGTGTGAATTTTAATTAAGTAGGGTGAAGTGCCTTGCCCAAGGACACAACGTAATTTTTTCACGGCCGGGAATCGAACTGGCAACCTTCTGATTACTAGCCCGATTCCCTCACTGCTTAGCCACCTGACTCTGTAGGCTGTCCCCAGATAAACCTGGCTAGTACTTCTCTTCATTTGAGCTCACTTTGGGCATTATGGCCTCAGTGATTTGTTTTTCTAGAGCAGTATTGCGGCCGACAGGATATTTTGTGCCGTCGTTCCGAGTTAAGATTTTTTCAGTTGAGGCGCCATTAGTCTAACATTTGTTGATCCCAGAATCCAAGGCTAGGTGTTGAATCCCTCCCCCTCCAACTCTCCAACCCTCCACCCCCCCACACATCTATCCCATAATAAACACTGTTTCCCGGTCCCGGGGGGGTTCTCAGTCCTGTAAAAGGTCTTCAACCCTGGTCCTCGGGGACCCCCTGCTCTGCATGTTTTAGATGTTTCCCTTCTCCAACACACCTGATTCAAATGAATGGGTCATTAACAGGCTTCTGCATATCTAGATAACGACCCATTCATTTGAAACAGGTGTGTTGGAGAAGGGAAACATCTAAAACGTGCAGGACAGGGGGTCCCTGAGGACCAGGGTTGAAGACCTCTGCTTTAAAGGGTTGGTTGTGTTCTTGCTCCCTGGTGTTCCAGCCTTGTTAACTGCAGGTGTGGGATTCTTGTTTGATTTGTTGGCCGTCTCTCGGGATGACGGTGAGGGAGCGTGGGGAACAAGGAGGATGTTCTCTCTCTCTCTCGCTCTCTCTCGCTCTCTCTCGCTCTCTCTCGCTCTCTCTCTCGCTCTCTCTCTCGCTCTCTCTCTCGCTCTCTCTCTCGCTCTCTCTCGCTCTCGCTCTCTCTCTCGCTCTCTCTCTCGCTCTCGCTCTCTCTCTCGCTCTCGCTCTCTCTCTCGCTCTCGCTCTCTCTCTCGCTCTCGCTCTCTCTCTCGCTCTCGCTCTCTCTCTCGCTCTCTCTCTCTCTCTCTCTCGCTCTCTCGCTCTCTCTCGGGGAACAAGGAGGATGTTCTCTCTCGCTCTCTCTCTCGTCTCTCTCGCTCTCTCTCTCTCTCTCTCTCTCTCTCTCTCTCTCTCTTCTCTCTCTCTCTCTCTCTCTCTCTCTCGTGGGGAACAAGGAGGATGTTCTCGCTCTCTCGCTCTCTGATTTGTTTACCCCCTTCTTTCTTCAAATATCACGTCTGCTCAGTCTTTGGCTCTCAGGGGAACACACTCCACCAGCCCCCCACACTCCACCAGCCCCCCACACTCCACCAGCCCCCCACACTCCACCAGCCCCCCATACTCCACCAGCCCCCCACACTCCACCAGCCCCCCACACTCCACCAGCCCCCCACACTCCACCAGCCCCCCCACACTCCACCAGCCCCCCACACTCCACCAGCCCCCCCACAGACACCAGCCCCCCACACTCCACCAGCCCCCCAAGACACCAGCCCCCCACACTCCACCAGCCCCCCAAAGACACCAGCCCCCCACACTCCACCAGCCCCCCCACACTCCACCAGCCCCCCACACTCCACAGCCCCCCAAAGACACCAGCCCCCCACACTCCACCAGCCCCCCACAGACACCAGCCCCCCACACTCCACCAGCCCCCCACAGACACCAGCCCCCCACACTCCACCAGCCCCCCACACTCCACCAGCCCCCCACAGACACCAGCCCCCCACACTCCACCAGCCCCCCACACTCCACCAGCCCCCCACACTCCACCAGCCCCCCACACTCCACCAGCCCCCCACACTCCACCAGCCCCCCACACTCCACCAGCCCCCCACAGACACCAGCCCCCCACACTCCACCAGCCCCCCACACTCCACCAGCCCCCCACACTCCACCAGCCCCCCACAGACACCAGTGTGATCGTCTAGGTAAAAGTCCTGCTCAAGATGCTCTGAAATCATCTGGGGGGATTTAATATCAGCGTTGACATTTCACGTTCGACATGCTATTGGGATTAGCGTTGCTATTTGTAGTTATTGGTATTTGTTGGGATTGTGACAAACTCACTCTCATTACAAAACCCTGTTTGTAATGGGTCTGGTTTGGAAGGCTTTCTGTAAAATTCAACAGGTCTGATCAGACATAGATAATTGGTATCTGTGGATTGTTTTAAGGCTTTTGGAGACCCATAAATCGGCATGAAAAACTATTTCTTGTTCTGTTTTCAAACAGACTTTCAAGGTTGCGATGAGAAACTGAATTAATCGTCATATTTTTCCCCCAAGCTTGACGTTCCTCCTGAAGGTGTTTCTTTCATCTCCATCAGATTCATCTAATTTCCGTCTGTAATCTCTCACCTCGTCCTCATTCCAGTGTTGCTCCTTGAGGGCGAATGCCGAAATTTGCCAAGACGGCTTATTGATATTCCCTTTATGCCTTTTTCTCTCTGCCTCGCTGCGGTTTGCGCCAGTGAAGGGTCGGAAGAAACGCGAGGGACGTGCTTTCAACATCCAAACAATAGAAATAAACATTCGTGAGCTGCTTATTGACCCTGTGGTAAAGTTCTGTCGGTTTCCTACGCTTCTCAGGGATTTGAATCCTGAAAGTCTACGTTATTAAACTGCATCATTCAATCTGACAATGAGTTGTTTGTAGAACATAGAATTTTAATTGGAGGCAGTGCGCTGAAAGCATCCCCATAGGTCACCCATTTTAATAACCAAAATAGCGAGCGCGCTAAAGTAGCTTCTATAGCTAGCCTCTGGCTACCCTAGCTCTGCTACTGTTGCTGCTGCTGTAATAAAAATGCCTTAGCGAAAGTGAAAATACTTCATTATTTATTTACAACGACCTGGCTGTCTCGTTTGCCGATTCTGTGGAATGCAGCAGCTACCTAGGCTGACTCGTCTGTTAAAGTGAAGGCCTACCTAGGCTAACTCGTCTGTTGAAGTGAAGGCCTACCTACGCTGCTCTCTGGGGAAGTGTCCAGATCAAGAGGCTTTGGAACCGCCTCCCGAATCTCCTCTGTGTTTGCAAGACCAGCTGGAAAGGTTCTGGCCTAGCACCGTTGCGTCATCCCCGCTGGGGGTCAGGTTGGACTGTACAGAACTGGTTGTTACGTAAGCTGAGGTTTCAGGAGATGTGGAGTGTTCTCCATGTTCCTGTGAGGCCCTGACGATGAGCTGCTGACAGCTGCATGTGGGGCTCCGTACTGTGGGGGTCTGTTCTGTGGGGGTCTGTTCTGTGGGGGTCTGTTCTGTGGGGGTTTGGTAGGGAGTAGGACGAGAGTCCAGATTGGTCGACCTTGCGAGTCCATCCCTGTTTTCCCTTCGTCGCCCTGACGAGAGGTAACAACATCGGGCTTCTGTGTCGTTCAGAGTCACCTTTTATCGTCCTGTTTTGTCTGGGGGAAACTGCAGTCTATGGAGTGTGAAATGGACTTGTGCACCGAATGCCCTTTTATAAAGTTTTTAATAGAGTTCCACGTCGATGCCTGTGCATTCGCTGTGCACAGCTACCGAAGCTTGTGTAACAAGAGGTTAAACACTCGCTGTTTCTGTCTGTCAGAAGCTGTGTACACATTTGTTTAATGTTTGGTCATGCACCGTCGAGACTCGTAGAACAACACTGCAGTCTTCTAACGTCGTCCGGCCTAGCGTATCCAATGCAGATGAAATTCTCGATGGTCTGGGCATGTCCAGAAACAGAGGGGGGGGGGTCGCCGACGCCTTTCTGAGTCCGAGTCATGCTCAGATTGTGGCGGGATGGAGCGGTGGATAATTGGGCCCATCCCTAACGGGATCTTCTGTGAAGTGGAGGTTGTTTTGGACTTGGTCTGTGTCGGTGAGTCGCCTTGGGGGCGTGGGAGTGACGGGGTCCGTGTCTTAATAACGGAGGGCCTATTTTAAGATTGGTGAGCTCAGCCCCTGGCTCTGCCCAGCTTCTGCTTTATGTGCTCTTGTTTGTCTTCGCTCTCGTCGAAATGTGGAGCTGTGTTGAGCAAATAAACTGGCCTGTTTTATTGCCTGCTCTTTCCTCCTGGCTAGGCCCAAGCCAATGCAGTCTCACGCCTCATTGAGCGCCCACTGTCGATTGCTTGTTCAACCTTTTGAAATGTGCGTATTTCGTCTTGCCTTCTGAGAGAGTGTTTTCATTATAAGACGATGTTATGTCTTTGTTTTCTCTTGGGCAGATTCCCTGACTGCTGCTTGTAGTCTCTAGCGTCCTGATTTGAATTGACGTTTGCTAAGACACTTTCTTATCGACACTGTGACTGTATGCCTCACCTGGGAAAGCGACAAGCGACAACCATATGGTCACGGTTTCCCCGACAACTAACTGCCAGCTGGCTTGTTTCGAGAAGTTTAAAATGGTTACATTTGAGTATAGGCCCTAATGCGATGAAATTGATGAGCCTTGTGGCTAATTTGACGGGGGAGTATTTTTCTTCCGTTGGCATGGTGATTTAACTGCCTTCCCTCAGGACGCGTTCATGGATGAGCTCTGCAACGTCGGCGCTCAGGACCTCCGAGTTTGTAGCTTTTGTTTACTTTCTGAAACTAACCGACTTCTCATTGGCTGCTCCCTAATCCCTTAAATGGTTGATTTGGCAGAATCATTAAGCGTTATCGTTTTATTCATCATCATCATCAGCAACACGCAGACTTTAGGCTCGCAGTTTCTCCGTCCTGTTCCGACTCACACAAACACCACTACATCAACCTCGACAGAATCTCTCTTACCGCCCCACTGATGAGCAAGTGATTACAGCAAACATTTCAATCCAGGATAATTAACT
>CAEFZP010002895.1:80000-86822 GCA_903064625.1 Mallotus villosus
ATTGTAGAATTGATCATCTGGAGTAGCACACCAGCGGCCCTCAACAAGCTGAGGTTAAACCTGTCATGTTTCCAGAACATTCATTTCAGAGCTGCGAGGAAACTCATTTGGTTCCACTTGACAAAGACTTCACCTGTATCTACCTGTTACCTGATTGTTCCTTGTTGTTGTTAAACGGCCTCTCCCTTCTCTTCCTCCAGGTTCAACTACAGATCCACGCATCACCTCACCACCAACGGGTTCTACGAGTTCCTCAACTGGTTCGACGAGCGCTCGTGGTACCCCCTGGGGAGGATCGTGGGTGGGACGGTACGTCGAGAACCACCGCTTTGTTTTTTACGTTTGTTGTTTTAAGATACCTGACGTTGTGTCAGGTATTCGGGGCCTCGCCAGTGACCTCTCGTCCGCCCCACCCCGTCCTCACTCCCCCTGCCATTCTGTCTTCCCTCCCTCCCCTCAGCACTCCCTCCTCCCCACGCCCTTCTCTGTCCTCCCCTCACTCCCCCCTCCCCTCAGCACTCCTGCAGAACACAGTAACACAAGTGGCAAGGTCTCCCTCGTGCCTTCTCTCTCTCTCTCTCTCTCGCTCGCTCGCTCCTCTACTTCCCTCCCTCTCTCCCTATCACTCTGTCTCCCTCTCTCTCGCTCCCTCCTCTCCTTCCCTCCCTCTCTCCCTCTCCTGCTGTGTTCACCAGCTATCTGCTAGATTTCTCTCTGCAATTAGCATCCTAGCTGCTGCCTTGTGAACAGACCGATTTTTACGGGACCTCAGGTTTATATTAACGTGTTCTGTTATGTTGAGCTCCGGCTAGTGATGGTTCTGCTCTCTGAAGAAGAACTGGTCCAGGGGGGAGGGAGGGCGGGAGGGAGGGGGTGGGGGATGACAGAGTGGGGTGAGGGATGACAGGGTGGGGCAGGGGCAGAGGGGGGGTCTTAGGGTGGAGGAGGCCAGTCTCCAGCAGGTGTTGGAGGCAGCCTGCAGCAGATGGCTGGGGTGATGGAGCAGCTCTCTAGAGGAGCGGACCCCTGTCTGGGGTAATGCACCTCCACACCTATAACCCAGTGTGGCAGCGTGTCACTTCCTCTCTAAGTGGCGTGTCACTTCCCCTGAACTCCAGAGGAGAAGTTACTCAAACTGAGGCTGTTCTACCTTCCTCCCTCTATCCTCCCTCTCTCTGCAGGTCTATACCTCCGTCACCTCTCCTTCCTCCCTCTCCTGCCCCCTCCTCCCCCCTCTCCCCAGCCCTCTAGCGTAGCTCCTCCCCCCCTCCCCCACTCTCTCTGCAGGTCTATACCTCCGTCACCTCTCCTCCCCCTCTCCCCAGCCCTCCCCCCCCCCTCTCCTCCCCCTCTCCCCAGCCCTCCCCCCTCTCCTCCCCCTCTCCCCAGCCCTCTAGCGTAGCTCCTCCGCCCTCTCCTCCCCCTCTCCCCAGCCCTCTAGCGTAGCTCCTCCTGCCCTCTCCTCCCCCTCTCCTCCCCCTCTCCCCAGCCCTCCCCCCCCCTCTCCTCCCCCTCTCCCCAGCCCTCTAGCGTAGCTCCTCCCCCCTCTCCCCCTCTCCTCCCCCTCTCCCCAGCCCTCTAGCGTAGCTCCTCCGCCCTCTCCTCCCCCTCTCCCCAGCCCTCTAGCGTAGCTCCTCCGCCCTCTCCTCCCCCTCTCCTCCCCCTCTCCCCAGCCCTCTAGCGTAGCTCCTCCGCCCTCTCCTCCCCCTCTCCCCAGCCCTCTAGCGTAGCTCCTCCGCCCTCTCCTCCCCCTCTCCTCCCCCCTCTCCCCAGCCCTCCAGCGTAGCTCCGTGTCCCCACACCTCCCCTCCTCCTTACTCAAGCTGTGTCTGATAAACTGGCAGGCCTCATTAATTGTATATGATAACCTGAGTCTCTTAGCACGAGATGGGCTCAGCATTCTAAAGATGGACGAGCAGATAGCAGTTAATGTGACTTTGAGTGCTGCCCGCTCCCCTCTCCCTCCCCCACTCTCACTCTACCTCTCTCTCTACCGCTCTCTCTCCCTCCCCCACTCTCACTCTACACCTCTCTCTACCTCTCTCTCCCTCCCCCACTCTCAGGAGGAAGGTGACACTCTCTACCTCTCTCTCTCTCCCTCCCCCCCTCTCTCTCTCTCTCTCTCTCTCTCTCTCCCTCCCCCTCTCTCTCTCTCTCTACCTACCTCTCTCTCTCTCTCCCCCTCTCTCTCTCTCTACCTCTCTCTCTCTCTCTCTAACCTCTCTCTCCTCTCTCCCCCTCTCTCTACCTCTTCTCTCTCTCTCTCTCTCTCCCCCTCTCTACCTCTCTCCCTCCCTCTCTCTCTCACTGTTGGTCCCTTGTTCTGTCTCCTTCCCCCTCCCAAGCCATTAATTAAAAAAAAGAGCTGAATTAATGTGACACACCCCGTAACAATATCTCCCTGTGGAGCCAGTAACCCAACTCTGTGATGGAGTACAGAACATCACAGTGTTAGTGACATCACAGTCCCCACTGCAGAGCCACCAGGAGGGCCGTGACATCACAGCCCCCGCTGTGAAGAGTGCTGTGTCGGAGTTCAGACTCCCAGAATTGTGGTTCTTGTAGTTCTTGAGGTGCCTGTGGCTCGCCAGGCAAAATCTGGGACTGGGAGCCCTGTGGTCTCTGGGAGGAGAGAGGAGAGAGGAGAGAGGAGAGAGGAGAGAGGAGAGAGGAGAGAGGGACCCTGGGGAAGGGAGGTTCACCCCCTCCCCCTCCTGGTAATTAGAAGTGAGGAGGGGAGGAGAGGGGGAGGAAGGAGAGGAGAGGAGAGGGGGGGGAGAGGGGGAGGGAGGAGAGGAGTAGATGTGAAGTGGACTTGTCGTATGTAGGTTATACTGGAGTGAGGCTATATGGAAGTAACGCTGTGAATGTTGAATGCATTCACAGCATGAAGAGGGATGTCATCGCAATTCGCCTTATCTGTGTATGCAAATGTCATGTATGCATGTTCCATGCAAATGTATATGTTCCATGCAAATATTTATGTGTCACTAATTATGTTCTGTTCCTCTCTCTTTTTCTCCCTCTCTTTCTTTGCTCTCCCTCCCCCGGTTTCTCATTATTTTCTTCTCTCCTCTCTCTCCCTCCCTCTGCCTCTCTCCCTCTGCCCTCTCTCTCTCTCTCCCTCCCTCTGCCTCTCTCCCTCTGCCTCTCTCTCTCTCCCTCCCTCTGCCTCTCTCTCTCTCCCCCCTTCCTTCCCTCCCTCTATCTCTTTCTCATTCCTCCTCCCTCCCCCTCTCCCCCCCAGGTGTATCCAGGGTTGATGGTGACCGCGGGCCTCATCCACTACATCCTGAACCTGCTCCACATCACGGTCCACATCCGGGACGTGTGTGTGTTCCTGGCGCCCGTGTTCAGCGGGCTCACCTCCATCTCCACCTTCCTGCTCACCCGCGAGCTGTGGAACCAGGGGGCGGGGCTCCTGGCTGCCTGCTTCATCGCCATCGTCCCCGGTTACATCTCACGATCCGTGGCGGGCTCCTTCGACAACGAGGGCATCGCCATCTTCGCCCTGCAGTTCACCTACTACCTCTGGGTGAGGAGAGGGGGGGCGACACACACAGAGACACACACACAGAGACACACACACACACAGAGACACACACACACAGAGACACACACACAGAGACACACACACACAGAGACACACACACAGATACACACACAGATGTACAGACACACAGAGAGGCTGGCTGGTCATCACTTCCCTCTCTCTCTACTTCTCTCTCTCTCTACCCTCCCTCCCTCCCTCTCTCTCTCTCTACCTCTCCCTCCCTCCCTCCTTGGCCTCCGGTTCACCCTGAGCCCAAGGACAGTGTAGAGTGGTTCTAGGCAAGTGATCATGCCTCTCTGCCTGGCTCGTCGTGTGTGTGTGTGTGTTTTCCCCCCAGTGAGCTTGGCAGAACACATCAACCTTCTGTCTTGCTCTGCCTGGACGACACTGACACGTGTGTGTGTGTGTGTGTGTGTGTCATTGAGCTCCAGCATGACTCAGCAGCCAGACTGTAAGCAATGCTTCAGACACCTCTCTCCAAGCACACTCATCCTACTAACGTCCCCACTCAGCGTGTACAGGTCACGTGTGTGTGTGTGTAGGGGGGGGTGTGTGTGTGTGTGTGTAGGGGGGGGGGAGTGTGTGTGTGTGTGTGTGTAGGGGGTGTGTGTGTGAGTGAGTCATGGAGGCTCAGTAGACTAGGACTGAACTACGTCACAGTACAGCAACACTGATGGCTCTGCAGTCTTCACAGCCAGTCTCACACACACACACACACACACACACACACACACACACACACACACACACACACAGGCAGCCCACTTAAGTGTGTGTGTGTGTGTGTCATGACACCATTATATTTTCAGGTGTCTCAGTTTTTCCCGTAGGCGGTTATCAACACAAACACACACCTTCACACACACACACCTACACACACGCTATATAAACGTACACACACACACAATGACAGATACTATACACACACCTCCATTCACACACAGCATGTATCAGTGCACGCACACTTTCAGTCACACACAGCGTTCCATTAGGCGAGAGCCTCGAAAACATCATAGCTCCCTGCATCACTGGGCTCCATTATCAGTCTCATTTACCTACATTTGTTTCTCTCTATAACTCTCTCTCCCTCCCCCTCTCCCTCCCCCTCTCCCTCTCTCTCCCCCTCTCCCTCCCCCCTGCATGGTAAATGGTGGTTTCTCCCCTCTCTCTCCCTCCCCCTCTCCCTCTCTCTCCCCCTCTCCCTCTCTCTCCCCCCTCTCCCTCTCCCTCTCCCTCTCTCTCCCCCTCTCCCTCCCCCTCTCCCTCTCTCTCCCCCTCTCCCTCTCTCTCCCCCTCTCCCCTCTCTCTCTCCCCTCTCCCTCCCCCCTGCATGGTAATGGTGGTTTCTCCCCCCTCTCTCCCCCTCCCCCTCTCCCTCTCTCTCCCCCTCTCCCTCTCTCTCCCCCTCCCCCCTCTCCCCTCTCCCTCTCTCTCCCCCTCTCTCCTCTCTCTCTCCCCTCTCCCTCCCCCCTGCATGGTAATGGTGGTTTCTCCCCTCTCTCCCCCTCCCCCTCTCCCTCTCTCTCCCCCTCTCCCTCTCTCTCCCCCCTCTCCCTCTCTCTCCCCCCTCTCTCTCCCCCTCTCCCTCTCTCTCCCCCCTCTCCCTCCCCCTCTCCCTCCCCCTCCCCCTCTCCCTCTCTCTCCCCCTCTCCCTCTCTCTCCCCCTCTCCCTCCCCCTCTCCCTCTCTCTCCCCCTCTCCTCCTCTCCCCCTCTCCCTCTCTCTCCCCCTCTCCCTCCCTCCCCCTCTCCCTCCCCCTCCCCCTCTCCCTCTCTCTCCCCTCTCCCTCCCCCCTGCATGGTAAATGGTGGTTTGTCCTCTCTCTTCATTATCCTGCTCCTATATGTTATCTACTAATAACCCATTCAGTTCTAGTCTCTACATCTCCCCATGTAGGGCCACCCTCCCCCACCCTCTCCCCCCTAATCTATAATTAAATCCCCCTCACAACCCGGAGAGATGGCCTTAACACTGGCACTCGACACACACACAGAGACACACACCCTGCTTACACTGTCGCACCTCTAATTTCGTCGCCGTTTTCTCCAGGCTGGCGTTTAATTAGCCCTAGCGTATCCTGAACTACTTTTGTTTGTTTGTGTGTGTGTGTGTGTGTGCGGCGCCTGCATGTTTCCGTGAAGGGCCACAAGATGGGACATATTCACAAGCACTGTCTGAATATCAGGCTGGTGAATGGTAAGCGTTAGCGCTTGCTAATCGTCTCTTTGATCTAGGGCAGCGATCAAACTGTGGTCCGCGAGGGTAATGCAGGTGGGCCGCCAAACGAACGAAACCTAAAATATGAAAAATGAATAAATATCAAAATATGTAGCTATATATACTGTTGGTGAAGGATAATAACGATTCTTAAACATTTGTTCAAGGGAGTTGAGAGTTTTCTTCCCAAAATAACAATTAATATCTAATCTATTAATAAATTCTATCTTGCTGCCCTTCAAGAGGGAAAATGGGTTCAAATTGTACGTTTTCGAGCTACGTCGACAATGACGAAAGTAAGGTTTATATCTAACTCACACTAACAGTAGGTGCTAGCTAGGCTAGCTCTAGCCATAGATATATATAATACTATATATATATATATATATATATGGCTCTAGCTATCTAGGATTTGAGCAATGTCGCTTTACCTAGGCTAGCTAGCGAACAATCTTTTGCGACATATACAAATCATCTATGGCTAGATCATTAGAAATAGCTAGCGGTGCATTAGCGCAGGCTAATTGTCCATGGCCAAATCAGTAGTAGCAGCACATAGCGCTGAATTAGCGCTGGCTAATCGTCTATGGCTGTAGCAGTAAGTTAGCGCTAGCTAGCCTTGCTAGGTTTTTCCTGCAGCGGTGTGCATCCCCAGTCAGTCGCCGAGGCGCACAGCACCAGAGAACAAGAGCATGTTATTATATATGTGAAGGAAGAGGGAGAATTCTAACGATGAGAGGCTGACAGGATGTTGGCGAGCAGAATGAAAGTGTGGTTGTTTGTTGAGGCGTCTTGTAGAGAGGTGTTTGTGCAGGGAGAAGCAATCGATCGACGCTAGACAGAAGGTTGCGCTGTGTGGCTGAGATAGTGCTGCTGTGTGTGAGTAACCCGCAACATTGCACCAGTAATCGATCAGGGTTAGTCCATCCTTCATGTAAAGACAGAGGGAGGGTCAGGAGAGGTTAGTTTTGTCTCTCAGACTGTGTTTGATAACGTGTTTGTTGTCATTCGTACTGCAGCCCTCGTCCACAGTGGCTGGAGAGTGACCTGTCA
>CAEFZP010002896.1:0-20000 GCA_903064625.1 Mallotus villosus
AAATGACCTCACACACATTATGTCTGCCCCTACTCAGTTCAACAAGTGTATGAGCATGTGTTTGTGTGCTGGAGTCTGTATTGTGTGTGTGTATGGTGGGTCCATAAGCATGTGTGGTGCGGTAGGTTCTTTGTGGTGTGTGTGTGTGTGTGGTAGGATAGGGGTATATATGTGTGTGTGTGGTGGTGGGGTAAGGGTTTATGTTTGTCTGTGTGTGTGTTTGTGCACTTGACAGTGAGAGCTGATTATGCAACATCAGCACTGCAATGCGCTTCTATCAAACATATTCACACTCACCACTACAGTACACACTGTGTTGTGGCTAGGACGCACCACACACCACACACACTCACATAAACACACATTGTATGGAATTAGAAATGTTGGGTGGGTCTGTTCTATGGAAACTTCACCTTGTGTTCTTCTATCTCCAGGAAGAGACAGGAACAGAGAGGAGAGGAAAGAGAGGATCAGAGCAACAGAGGGACAGGAATGAGAGATAAACAATAAACAGAAAAAAAGAGATCAGAGATTGAGCAAATAGAAATTAATCTTCCGAGAAATCCAGACAGAGAGAGTTGTATGCTGTTTGTGTCTGTGTGTGTTGGTGTGTGTTTGTGTGTGAGTGTTTGTTAGTAGCAGAAAGGTCAAGGGTACATAGTAGGTGGTCTACTTTCTAATATGCCAAACACAACAGACGCACACACACACACACCCATATAACATTTTCATTTGATTCGGGTGATTGACAAACTATGCGTTCAGGGAGAAAGAGACGTAGAGAGAAAGAGAGAAAGAGAGAAAGAGAGAGAGAAAGAGAGAAAGAGAGAGAGAAAGAGAGAGAGAAGAGAGAAGAAAGAGAGAGAGAAAGAGAGAGAGAAAGAGAGACCAAGAGTGAAGAGAGGAACAGATTTATTTTATTTTTGAACAACAGACAGGACATAACACAAGTCTGAAAATGTAAAGTCTGTTTAACATCTGTGATATCCAGCAGAACTTTCTCCACTGCTGACGACATTAGAGACCAAAGAGCTGGCATTTCTTCTTCCTTAGTTCTGATCCAAAACATGCTGTTTATGATAAACAACCAGCCCCATAAATATTCATTTCGGCTAGATTCTGCAGTGATGTGATCTGCATGGTTCTGCAGTGAAAAGTTTGTGTGTGTATGTGATCTGCAGAAACTGGATAATTGTGCATCTGTATGTGTGTGTGTCTGTATGTGTGTGTGTCTGTGTCTGTGTGTGTGTGTGTGCCAAACTGCACTGTTTTGCCGTGAGAAAGACTGGTTGTGTCCCAAAGTGTGTGGCCTGGCAGCATATCTGATAGACCTGGCAAACAAGTGCTACAGAGAAGTCAGACTCCTGGTCTCTGATGAACATTTCACACGCCAACGCCTTCTCATTCAGTTATCCTTCTTTCTATGACTTGCCTGTTGCCCTCTCTCTCTCTCTCTCTCTCTCCTCTCTCTCTCTCTCTCTCTCTCTCCTCCTCTCTCTCCTCTCTCTCTCTCTCTCTCTCTCTCACATACACCCACAAACACACACATTCACAGATTGGACTCAAAGTGAATGGATTCATTTACAATGGGAAAGTGTCAATGAAGCGTTCTTTCCTGTGATAAAATGTCACAGTACAATGACAAAGACATGACTCACCAGGTCATTTCACACACACACACACACACACACACATTCCACAATTCTAACATTTCCTGCAATGGGGCAGGTACACGCACACACACACTAGTGGGAGTGTGTTTCTCCCAGGTCAAAACAGGAAAGACAGAAAATGAGCAACAAAAAAACTTGCCCTCTCTATCCTACCTCACTTCCTGTCATTGCACCCTCCAAGCTGCCCCCCCACCCATCCCCTGCCCTCCCCCCAAGTCCCCCCCACACACCTGGGCTTGACAGTAAGCTACCAGACAGTAACCATGGAAACATCAGCGGCATGGAAATGACACCTCACTCCAGCGACCCTACAAAGTTACCTGTTGTCAGGTTCCCGTGTCACATGGTTCAGGTGAGCCCCAACGCAAAGTCTTACTCAGTCAAACTAATTGAATCCAACTTAATTACATTTAAATGTATGACTTGAATGTATTTGATTTTTCTGACTGGAATTCAAGATAATTCATATGTCACGTCTAATACATATATTAAGATTGAATGCACGGTTTGCCATTTAGTGAAACCCCCAGTTCTACACAGCTGCGGAAGTTGGGGTTTGAAGCTACAGCCAAATCTACTGCTCTGTCCCAGATAGCTTCCCTCCCTCTGTGTCTTGCCCTACATCTCTTTGAATAGACTCTAACTCTCTGTCTCTCTCTCTCTCTCTCTCTCTTTCTCCCTCTCTCTCTCTCCCTCTCTCTGTCTCCCTCTCTCTCCCTCCCTCTGCCTCTCACCATCCTCTCCCCTTGTTGTAAAACACAACCCCAAATACTTCTGCTCTGCTGCTCTTTGCCCTCTGGCCTTCATTAACAACACTCACACACACACACACACACACACACACACACACACACAAGCGCACACACACACACACACACACACACACACACGCGCACACACACACACACACACACATACACACACAAGTCATGTTCAACACCAAGGACAGTAACCTTTAACAGGTTACATTCTGCAAGTGAGTGTATAAAGAGTATATAAAGAGTGTTAGACCTCTCTCTCTCTTCGGAAACACATCACACAAAGAGAAGCCTGTTTGTGTGTGTGTGTGTGCGCGTGTCTTTCATATCTTTCTTAAAAAATGATATGTGCCATATGTAAAGCATACAGCATCGCGTCAGATGAAGTGTGTTTACCAAGTTGTCCTCGAGGTCAAGCTTTGAGGGAGGAACTTCCCGGCGCTTAGCTAACCTCTGCGTCACACACACACTGCACACACACATGGGCTAACATGCTAATACACACACTGGACAGACAACTACGTCAACACACACATTGGACACACTAACACGCTAACACATACACTGCCCGATGAAAACAAGTGTGTCTTTAATACAGTCTGAGGTGTATCTTTAGGTGTCCCATTGTGTGTGTGTGTGTGTGTATGTGTGTGTGTGTATGCGTCCAAGTGCCTTTTCCTGTTTTTCCACCTCAGGAGTCAGGACACAGAACAATTCCAGACAGACTGGCACAAGAGAAGGGTGTGTGGTTTGTACTTGCAGTTGTGTGTGTGTCTGTGTGTGTGTGTGCGGGAGCGACCCACAGTGAGGCAAGGTCAAAGAGCCAAACAAACGTCACTCACAGCGTGATACATCTGGAACAACAAAACGACCACATTCCTTACAAAACTGCCCATACCCTGCCCTTACACACACACACACACAGTTGAGTCATAGAATTGAGTTCAGTAAGGGGTCTGGAACCAAGACACAATGAGTATGTTGATGCTGCCAGCGCATTAGAGATGCTGACTAACGAAGCATAGTGCTATGAAATAGATAAGAGGGTGGCAATGAAGGAGGAGTGGTCGAGCGAGAGAGAGACGAGAGAGTAGAGAGAGAGAGAGAGAGAGAGAGAGAGAGAGAGAGAGAGAGAGCGAGAGAGGAGAGAGAGAGCGAGAGAGAGTAGAGCGAGAGAGAGAGCGCGAGATCGCGATCTCGCTATCTCGATCTAGACGCGATATCGATCGATCTCGCGTCTCTCTCGCTATCTCGCGCTCTATCTAGTCGAGCTCTCCTATCTAATCTCAGTCTCGCTCTCCCTCTCTCTCCTCTCTCTCTCTCTCTCTCTCTCTCTCTCTCTCTCTCTTGCTCTCTCTGCCACACATACACATCACATACACAGGCATAGATCATTCATAACACACACACCTGCACACCCACAAACATCCCCCCGCCCCCACAAACACCCACACATCACACACACACACACCCACACACACCCTCCCTCCAGCAGCAATACATATATCACCATCCCCTCCTTTCTTTTGCTCAGTGGTTTACAACTGCCCGTAATGACATACCTTTTGTCAAGGGGGCCAGGCCTCCCAGGGGGGCGGGGGGTGTGAGTGAGGGTGGGGGTCATCTATTCACGATGCCTAAAAGGGAGGCTGTCTGAGAGCAGACATGCCAGTATGCGCGTAAATGCGATGCACGTGTTACGCACGCACAAGACTGAATCCGGTGATACAGTGTTAAAGGCTGAGGGGATGTGATCTAGGTCGGAGGCTAAAGTGAATGCGTGTAATATTGAATTTAAGAGACACGTTTACGAAAGTCCTACTTTCATGGTTAGAGACAAGTCCTGGAGCAGATGATAGCATATGTTAGATATAGCGATATGCAGTATACTTCTATATGAATACTGACTACACTATATGTAACTCTCTCTATTTCTGCCACACACACACCACACACACACACACACACACCACACACACAGTCCCCTACAGAAGGGAAGCTGGAAGAGGGCACACTGCCACAGACCATCTTACAGATGACTGATCTCTCTGATGGGGACTCAGAGACAGTCTAGTGTCTATGGCCTGAGGTACTAAGGTAGTTGGGCTGAGGATACAGTCCTTTCATTTCAGAACCCACTAACTGTCATCAAGTGCCTGCGGATTCACACCGTCAAGCCCACTGATTATGTAAACACACGTGAGATAAACGTCTCCCGTCCCGCCGCGCTTCCCGACTGTCCCCGACAAGTAGCTTCAAGACAAATAAGCAGACGGAAAACTCGACACTCTCAAAACTCTCGACGCACCATTTCACACCGCAGCCGTCGGCTGGCAACGCAAACGACATGTCTGTGCAGAAACACACCCACCCTGCAATCAGAGAGGGTGTTACCACAGAACACTTCAACAACCTGCGCAGCTATCTGAGGGGGAAAAGGAAAGGCACGTATGTACTTCGTTTCTGATCGGCCTTCATCGAATATCTCTGCAATATGTTTAGTAATTAGCAGTGGAGGGGTTTCAGAACACGAGGTAGACGATTGTTTAAGATTATGACGTATTTACAATGTCTAATCTACACGCTGTCTTGGACGATGACGTCGCGGTGCTGGAATTGACCAGTACGGAGCGGTACACTGCAGAAGAAACAGGACTGCCAGTGAGACGAGCTTCGTTCGAGCCCCTGATACAATAGTTAGGTATGCTACTGTAACTCGGCCTGGTACTGTGGCTAGGCTTGGTTCTAAAGCTAGGTCTGGCACTACAGCTAAGCCTGGTACTGTAACTAGGCCTGGTACTGTAACTAGGCCTGGTACTGTGGCTAGGCTTGGTTCTAAAGCTAGGTCTGGTACTACAGCTAAGCCTGGTACTGTAACTAGGCCTGGTACTGTAACTAGGCCTGGTACTAAAGTTAGGCCCGATACTAAAGCTAGGCCAGGTACTATAGCTCGCTCTGGTACTGCAGGAGCAACAGGTGGTTAAACTGAGGCATTGCTCTGGTACACGTGTGGAGATGAGAGGCATGGAGGAGAGAGGAAAGATGAAAGAGATGAAAGAGAGGGATGAGAGGGATGAGAGGGTTAGGGCTAGAAAGAAAGGAAGAAAGAAAGAAAGAAAGGAAAGAAAGAGAAAGGAAGAAAGCGGAAGGAGGGCAGAGAATACACAGAAGAATCAAAAGGAAGAGAGGGAGGACAGGGAAGATGGGGCAGGGAGGAGGGGGGATGAAAGTGCGAGTGAGGCGAGAAGCGGAAAAGTAGAAAAACAGAGGATAGAGGAAAGATGAAAGACAGGGAGGGGATTTCAGTCTGACGACGATATCTTCAGGCAAACACTGGTCAAACACATGATCGTACCAGTCAATCAGCCGTCAGTGTGAGGGACGTTTTACAGACACAACAGACAAACAGACAGACACACAAACCATGAAACAGAGAGAAAAGCAGCCTGCAGACTAGCCACATTCAGGCAGTCAGGTAGCCAGGGAGAAGGTCATAAAGAGGACAACCAGCCAACCAGTCAGTCATCCAGCCACCAGTCAACCAGCCATACAGTCAGACAGGTAGGTCTTCCACAGCAGCTGGAGGAGTAACAGGGCCTCTTTCTATTGAAGTTCTTCCTCTCAGCATGACATCAACACAGGACAAATGAAATAAAAAAACATTTTGTGAACTAACAGACAAGCTTAAATTCACGGCATCCATGTGAGACAACCAGGAAAGATGACATGTGATTAAAGAAGGCTCAACTAGAGTTCAAGGTCTTGCGAAGGCAGCTTAAATGGGAGAATTCCTTGTCCTCAATGTTCTCCTCGGATTCCATAGGATCAAGTTAGGACCTTTGCCTTCCTAAGCATGATCCCAGACCCCTATCGAATCCCAGATGACATCTGCTCCTTTTGATATCAAAAAGGTTCTGCACGCACGCCCCTCGTCGTCTCGCCTCGGGGGAACAGCGTTCCGTAATGCCATGGATCCCGCCTCTGAGTTCCCGGTCCTCCCTGTGCTCTCCAGGCCGGGGGATCTGGGTGAGAGGCGAGGACACTTCCTTCCTCCCAGCTGTCGCCCGGCGCTCAGCGAGGCCCAGCCCTCACTATTAATAACAACAATGACAGACTGCCTATCCCCGGCCCAGACACACAGAATATAGCACTGCATAGCTGGGGGGGCTAGTCTGACTCAGGCTGCACCACACACACACACACACACACACACACACACACACACACACACACACACTTTCAAATATATCATCTCTGATGGCAGGGCTGTAAATTCTAAATGGTCTGAGTTGATGATATAGTGTTTCGGTGAGGGAGACATGTAAACATATGTTGTGCGAGTCTCTCTGATGAACTACGTGGTCGAATGAGATATTGGAGGGGTGCAGATGGGAACCGAGACAGGCACTGTAATCACGGAGGCTACCGAAAATATACTCTCCCCCTCTCCTCTCCTCTCTTCTCTTCTTTTTTTGTCTTCTTTTCCCCTCACTTCTCTCTCGCTCACCTCTCCTCCTCCTCTCCTCTGTTGTGGAATGTGACTCCACACAGCAGATTATAAATACATGTCACATTTCTACCGCCTGCCTGCCCTGCTAAGTTTTTTTTTACCAGACCCAAGACAGAGAGAGAGAGAGAAAGATAGATAGACAGAGATAGAGAGAGCAAGAAAGACGTTTTATCCACCAGTTGTTGAGACTCCTGCCCCACAAGAACAATCACAGTAGAGACTCACATTGAGCTAACAATCTCTCTCTTCCTTTCTCTCATTTTCTGTATCCCTTTTCTTCTACCCAAGCCAATTTGTTCATTCAAATATGTTCCTTTCTCTCTCCCTTCCTCCCCCCTCTCTCTCTCTCCTCTCTCTCCCTCGCTCTCTCTCTGATAGACGAGTGTGCCTGTGTCGTTCTGTGTGGCACGTGAAACTCTTCCCTCCACACCTCCTTCCCTCCCACCATCCCACCCCCGCTCCACAAAGACAGCATTCCCACACAGAAAAAACTACAAAAGCTCCGGCAAAAACCCCCCCCACATACGTTCTCCTTCTCTCACTTCCCCTTTTTCTACAGCCACAGAGAGAGGGATGAAGGAAGAATGCTTACCTCAGACGTGCTCCAGTCCTGACCAGGAAAACACGAGGAATATCATCCTCAGTCCGCACGGAATGCCAAGAGCAACAAGTAGTAACCTCTACTGGTGTCCCACGCCCATTCTCTGCGCTCGAGACGTATCGAGGAGTCTCTCGCTCTCTCCTCATCGCTATCTCTCTCTCTCTCTCTCTCTCCTCTCTCTCTCTCTCTCTCTCCATCCTCTCTCTCACTCTCTCTCTCTCTATCTCTCTCTCTCTCTCTCTCTCTCTTCTCAAGAACTCTCACTCTCGCTCCCTCTCTCCCTCTGCACTGCCCTGCTCAGGGCAGGCTGCGCAAGTTGGCAATCCCGGCAAGCGTGGTGTGTGTGTGTGTGTATGAGAGCAAGCTTGTGTGTGTGCGGCTCTGAGCCGGGATCACAGTCCTCCCCCCTACTAAAGCTCTGAGCAAAGGAAAACAACTACAAGGACTGCTCTCTCTCTCTCTCTCTCTTCTCTTTCTCTCTCTTTCTCTCATACACACAGTCTGTCAGACACACACAGTACACACTTCCACTCTTTCCCTCTCTCTCAGTTTCTCTCAGTCTTTCTCTCCCCATTCATCCCACCCTTGTTGCTCACACCTCTATCCCTCCCTCCCTCCGTTTTAGCCTGCTCTCCCTCTTTCAGTCGCTGGAACTAACTTACTGTGTGTGTGTGTAGTGTGAGTGCAGGGGTAGCAAGCTAGCTGAAAGGGGGGCGTAACCCAACCCTCGGAAAGCTGAATTCCTGCCGCTGCAGAAGCCAATGAACAGGCAAGCTGTGGTTGACGAGACCGCGAGGCCAGTGCTAGGCAACTCCACAACAACACACACACACACACACCACACACACACACACACACAGAGAGACACACTCTACAGACAGACACAATATACACAGCCTAAACACTTTTCAGGCACTGCACACACACTACAGCCTCACTACAAATACACATACATACAACAGACAGGCATACTGAAAAAGGTCATAGAGACCAAAAGTAGATGATCTCAATTGAAAGCGTCTCATTCATGTATGACTCACAACACACAGAAATGAGAGAGAAATGCGCTGGATACCGTATATGATGTCAGATCCAACACATACACACATCTAGCCAAGTTGTGCTTGAAGGAGAAAGCTGTGGAATGTGGAACTGGAAGGTGTGCCGTCATTGACACTGTGGGAAAATTTCCCTATACACCCCATCACCCATCACTCTCTGCTCTATGTCTCTATCTATCTCACTCTCTCTCGCTCTCTCCCTCTATCCCTCTCTCTATCTCTCTCATCTCTCTCTCTCTCTCTCTCTCTCTCTCTCTCTCAGGATCAAGGCTCTCAGGTTACTGCAGTCCTTCCCAGCCCAGAAGACAGACATTTGTCCAGAGAGGTGACAGCATGCCTTTACACTCCAGCCATCTCCCCCCTCCTTCCTCCTCCTCCTCCTCCTCCTCCCCCTATATCTCCCACCACCCTCACACCCCTTGTCTTCCTCCTCTGACCCCCTCCGACCCCCTCCTCTGACCCTTCAGTAGTCACCTACACAACTACAGTCAAATACTCCCCCCCACCACATACCCACACACTATTTAGTACATGTGCAAGATTACACATGACAAATCACACACACAATTCCAACTATAGAACGGAACCACAGAGATGGAGGGAGAAAAGAAGTGGGTGAAATAAGAAACATGGAAAGAGAGAAGAGGGAGAAGAGAGAAAGATTGGATTGAGAGACGGGAGGGCGCAGTAGGTTATGGAGTTGCAGAGGAAAACAAAGGCAGGCTGTGAATTCTCTCCTCCCATAGCAGCTCTGACACACCTCTCCTTGTATCTCCCCGTCCGCTTATCTCTCCTCTTTTGCAGTCATCCATCTGCACCCCTCTCTCTGTCTCTGTCTCTTTCTCTGGGGTTTTTTCTCCGGTGTCAGTGTTGTGTGTGTTGTGTTTCTGTCCCGTCCTACATACGTACAAGGACGTATGTAAAGTACCGTGTGTCCACGTGTGCGTGTGGCATGTGCACGTTATACAAGGACAGAGTATTGTGGTCCTCCCAGTGTGTCGTCCGTGACACAGGGAAGGAAAGTGGACAGACGGGAGGAGAGGAAAAGAATGGAGGGAGAGAGGGATCTTTTTGAAGCGACAGATCAAAGGATCAACGACAGAAAAAGGGGGGTGCATGTGAAGACTAATGTTGAATCGAGGAGGAGAAAGAGGGGGAGGCCGAGAGCTAGAAGGAGGGAGAAAGGAGAAAAAACGGAATGCAGAAAGTGGTAACATGAAAGGGAGAGGTATAAAAGAGAGAACAGCATTAAACGAGTGCCGGCAGACGGGAGATGAAGAGAGACAGTGACGAGGCTGATCCACCCACTCTGCTCCAGAACTTTTACCCCGCGAGCCAAATCAGCAGATCAACAACAACACACACACCATATACTGTAAGGACAGGCTACGTGGGAACAGCTCACTCCAGCAGCGAAACTGATTCACAACTATGTTGAACTTTACTCTTTACTTTGTGTGCACACTTGTGTGTGTGTGTGTGTGTGTGTAAAATAGATGAAGGACTGCTTCTGGAGTTTAGTTAATTAACTGATCCAATTAAAATCTAATGACTCCACAGCTTATCCCTGTGTGGATCAGCAGTCATTATGAAGTTGTGACATTTAACAGTTTGATGAAGTTGCTGTAACATTACACACACGCACACACACACACACACACAGTGGCAGGCATGCACAATACAACACGTACACACTGTACAAATTCCTGTCCATCAATATGTTATTTATTTATTTATACACCACTTTAAAGTATATCAAGAGAGGTGGAGAAGGAGAAGAAATGAGAGAGAGTGGGAGAGAGAGAGTAAGAGAGAAAGATGGGGAGTCAGATGGCTGAGCGGTTAGGGAATCGGGCTAGTAATCTGAAGGATGCCAGTTCGATTCCCGGCCGTGCAAAATGACGTATCCTTGGGTAAGGCACTTCACCCTACTTGCCTCGGGGGGGTGTCCCTGTACTTACTGTAAGTCACTCTGGATAAGAGCATCTGCTAAATGAATAAATGTAAATGTAAAGAAAGAGAGAGAGAGAAACAAAGGCAAATCACGGGACAGTTATGCATAGAAGAATAAACACATATATGAATTAGTGCATGCATGAATGACTCAAACATTTCTGCGCACATGCACAAACAGAAGAGACATGAGCCTGCAAGAGAGAGGAGAGAGGACTTTAATCTCTGATCGTCCCCTTGATCGTGCAGGCTCTCATCATTAGCATCTGTGCCACACACTTAACCTCACACACACATACATAGGCACGTGCGGCCACACACACATGCTAGGCAGGCACACAACCTCACACAGGAATACACAAACACACTCACTACATCAGACACACACAAGCACACTGGCACAGGAAAAAAGGAATATACATAAACGTGCATCTGGGTTTCTTTCTCTGGAAGACAACAATCAACAATCCATCATCTTTACTGAATCATGGTGCCAATCGTTGGGTGAGTCACCCTGCGATCCCCTCACTGTGATCTGTGAGTCTACATGCAATCTCTACACTTCAAGCTGGAAAAGTCAGCCTGTGATCTCCATGTTGTCATTTGGTTGGACAAGTTGTCCAGTGATGCCCAGTCTGCGATCTGATTGGATGAAGCACACTGTGATCATTTGACTGTGATGTGAAGACTCTCAGATGTTCTTCACGCCGCTGCCATGACAACCTGTTTACAGGCTGGATTGCTGGGTGTAGCCTTGTAGCCGGACGGTGGCCAGGAACGTCCAAACTTGATCAAACTCATGCATGCGTTAGAGTAGAGAGAGGCATAACATATTGAGCTTGAAGTTTTTATAGATCAAAAGGATGTTTAGTAAAAAAAATGAAAAAATACAGTATATTACCCGTTTAGGTTTACGACCAGTAAATGTAGGTATTTTTCAGAGAGAGCTTCCGTAGGCTAGATTACTTTTTGTAAACTTCACCACGGGTAGGTCTGGAATGTGAACAGCTGCCATCTTGGAGACAAAGACACTTGTGTTGGCCCCACGGGGTCAGCTATCTGCCCTGCCTCTGAGGGACAAGTGCTTTTTCCGGAACAATTCCAGCGATACACCCTATAGCATGAACCTGCTGTTCCTGCATGCTATATGAGTGGACAGGAACCATTTGAAGCTGCTCACTGTCTGGGAAAAGGAGAAGGTGGGGATACACAAAACACAGATATTCCTACACACGTTGTCATACAAGCGGGCACGAATACACCCACACCTACACAAACACACACCCTTCCCTCTGATTTAGTGTTCAGACTCACAGAGATCTTGACCCGGAGATGCTGTTTACGTAGCCTGACCCCTGACATGAAACACACACACACACACGCCACACACACACACACACACACACACACCACACACACACACACACACCCACACACACACACACACACCACACACCACACACACACACACACACACACACACCACACACACACACATACAAACCTGCCATTCAATCCCAGTTCTATCAAAGTTAACTACTGTCAAGTTAGAAAGGAAGAGATTAGGATGAGCATTGTTCAAATGACATCAGAATCATCATTTGAAACGGGTTCTGAAGATGGTGCCAAAGATTGAGTGTCATCCGCAAACGTCTCCACAGGAAGACAGCGCTGCTAGCTCGTCTAGAATGGGAGTTGAGAGTGTTTATTTGGGCCTATCTATAGCTCCAGCTCCCTGTAGCTCTGGGTAGTTGCAGCCTCCAGGGGAGGATACACACACAGACAACAAACCAAATAAACGAAGCCCAGATTAGGATTGTCCTGTCGAGCTGCCAGTTGGGATTCTACCCAGGGGGAGATGACACCCTCTCCTGCCTGTCTGTCTGTCCAACCGTTTGTCTGTCTCTCCCTTCCGCCCTTCCCTCTAACCCCTCACCTGTCTGCCCCCCCATCCATCCCTTACCCTGCCTGTCGGTTTGTCTGTCCAGCGGTGTCTGTCTGTCTCTCTTCTCCTCCCTCTCTCTTAGTGATGCTGGCACATTCGCATAGGATTTACCAACGCTTTAAAAAAAAAGCACATTCCCAAGATACATTTGTTCTAACCATGTAACTGGCTCAGGGCTGTGCTTGGCTCTACTTCTGTCCCCTGCAGAAACAACAACACACACACACACGCACCCCCCGCACACACACCCATACAGTCATATAAGCAAGCACACGCATAGACACAAATGTACAATAAAACATGCACACGTACACAAAGACCCATTTAATTCCACATCATACGTTCCCTGTATCTCCCTGAGTCTCCCTCTCGTTCTCTCTGTCCACGTCCTCTCTGTCTCGCTCCACCTCCCTCAGTCTCCCGCTCTCATCCTCCCTCCTCTTTCCCTTGATCTCCCTCGCTCCCTCAGCAGGGTTCCTGTCTGACAAATGAAGCCAAATGGCATCCTGCTGGGCTCTATCACAGAGCAGGCTCAGGTACTAACTACCCAAACGGCCATCCCAGACTCACACCTAAAACATTGGCAGCTCTACCAGGCTCACTCTTTGAAGTACCCAACTTAGCACACTAGCTATCCACTGTAACACACTGTCAGCCTTACCAAGCTAGCAGAACACAGGCAGCGCTAGCTAGCATGCTAGCACACTTCTTTACAGTATAAGGCCCCAAGGGTGATGGGTAGTGATGTGCACATGTCACAGCTAAGGCCTCTGATTTCAACACCCCTGTTCCCCATTTCTCCTAGGACCTGACAGACAGACACAGAACACCCTGAGAGAGAGTTGTCATGACTCCAGGCTCTAACCAGCCTCCTTCCCACTCCCCCTCTGTGTGTGTGTGCGTGTGTGTAGTCACAGTAGCTGATCATAACCTTGTTACTTTGATCATTTTCACCTGTTGCTGGTGTTCTCTCCATTTAAACCTTGTCTGTTCCTCTCCTTTTTGCCAGATTGTTTTGCAGAACTCCTGTGTCTTCCCTGTTGGCGTTGGACTCCCGCTTGTTTTGGGATTAGCCTAGAGCGGCTACATATTTCTTGTTTTTGTGTTCCTGGAGACCTGATTAGTTTATGTAACCAAACATAGTTTAGATGAAAAATACCTGTCGTTTGGTGTTGGGGTTTATCAGTGACATGAGGTGGGTTTTGCAGAAATCACAAAGTGTGATAGATGGAGAAGGTTGTATTTGTAGTAGCAGGAGCAGGGCCCTGCTCTATAAAGCGAGTTTACCGGATAAGCCAGGCTTATGTCAGTTCATTCGGTTCCATGAAGCCAGCTCAACGTAGTTCGAACTCAGTTACTATGGCAATTTATGCTGCGAAACTAAACTGGTCCAGGGCAGGCTAACTGTCAGGCTTAGCGCGTGTTGTCGCTTAACCAGATGTTCCTGTAACACTGACCCAACGATGATTCACCATGGACTTTCTGGTAAGTTTTTCCAGAAAGTCCATGGTGAATCATGGTACTTCTAAGTATATATAAAACATATATATATATATATATATATATAATGCATTAAACTGATTTCAGAATGATACAAACCTACATATGATATCACATATTGTGATATCAAATGTTTAGGCTGATGCTACATATGTCTCAATCTAAATTGTCCCAATATAATTATCATAGCTACATAATAATTAACAGTAGCCTACAATTGCAAAACAAATCCATACGTCTTGCATTTTTACAGACAAAACAAACTGTCAAAAAAGTCAATTTAGATGTGTTTTAGAAGGTGTATGTTTTTTTTATCAATGAAGTAATGGTCTATAAAAAAGGATGTTGACCTATGTAGCCTATCGTTTATGTCAATCACGGCGTGTCATTTTATTTTGATGAAGTGGTGGATGAGCTGTCGAAGTACACGGCTTAAAGAGAACGTCCTTTCGGGAAGGAGTCACGAGGTCGTGAACATGCGTATTGCCGTGGAGGAATGATATGATCCATGTTCTACCTCTCAGGCTCCTTAAGAATAGGGCGTTCCCGCAATTATATTGAGTTCTTGAATCTGACTCGAATTAGTCGGATTGCGTGAACTAGAATGGGCCTTTATGGAACCGCTTTAGCCACGACTGACTCGTTAGGTTTAATTCAAGTCAGGTTTGGGACTTTAATCCCAGCTTTTTTGAGTGGCCTTTATGAAACAGGCCCCAGGAGTCTAAGTTTAAAGTATTTTTTTTGTGGCAAAAGAGGTAATTGTAGTTTAGAAGTGAAAATGAATGAGTATTGTATTTCATCAATTGAAAGTGTGGGAGTTTATCAGTGGTGAATGGAGGTTGTAACTTAGGTGGTGATACAGACCTGAGAGAGACCAACAGCTTCCTGTTCCTGCTCTACACAGAGCAGGAGGATGCAGCTCTGTTGTTTTTGGCCTGTGGCCCACTGACTAATGCTAATGAGTGACAAACATGCGCGTACACACACACACACACAACACACACACACACACACACACACAACACAAACATGAGTCGACACACGAGTATGCACATGCATAACCACACCACTACGCTATGACTGCTTTATCCAAATCATGAAATGCTCTCTCGCTCTCTCCCGTCTTCTTATCTCCCACACACACACACACACACACACGCACACACACACAAACACACACACACACTCACCTGACAGGATAGAGAACAGACCAAAGCCATCTGTTCACACACTCTGAGTGGCTGAGGCTGTTTGACCATCCTGTGAATACACTAACAAACAGACACTCACAAAAACACATGCACACACACACACACACTGAAGCCAGTTATGACCCAGGAACTACCGAGTCTGGAACGTAGGAACCTGAGAGGTTCTGAAAGTACCACGAGTGTGTTCATGCCCTAAACAACGCACACACACGTAACAGACAGAAGCATAGCGGAAAGACAGAAACGTACATATTTTGTGGAAAGTCTGTAGCAGGGACAAAGACTGGCTGAAAAGAGCGTGTCCTAGTTAGATAAGTGAGACTGCTTGGAAACTGGGCTGAGAAACTGAGAAACCCCTTCTGGCTGGTCAACACTGCTAAGTCTCTCCCCTGACTCGGAGACAGTGAGAGGGATGAGGGAGGAAGGAGGAGACGGAGAGAAAAGGGGAGGCAGTGAAAGAGGGAGGAAGCGCCAGGGAGAAAGAGATAGAGGGAGCGAGAGAGATGTTTTTGTTCATTGTGGTTCTCTCTGCGTAGTCAGGGAGACGGCAGAAAGTAGTTGAAAGTAAAGAGCAGAAAGAGGAACGAGAGCAAGCCACCTTAAAAGTCACAGGGAGTGAGAGAGAGAATTACAAAATTGTGTGTGCGTATGTGTGGGAGAGAAAGTGTGCGCCCCCCCCCTTAAAAAATCTCTCACTATCCTGTGCCCCTCCCTGTGTCCTCTCCTGCAGTGGAATGCAGCCTTCATCCTCATGTAGGACAAAAAAATCCCAGACCTATTTACATGTCAATGAAGGACAGAGATTGTGCCTTTTTTCGGTTTCTCTCTTTTCCCTATTTCTCTTTCGACCTCCTACCCTCCCTCCTTCTCACCTTCTCTTTCACTCTCTTCATCTTACCTCTTTACCACACAGTCTGCCAGGTGTACTGGTTGGAACATTCTATAACTTTTTTGAAAGAAGCACAGTTCCAGTTTAGGAACGTGGAGCATATAGGATGAACACACGCTATTGTTCAGACAATGGTAATTGTTCTACAGACCTCTTGATAAAACAAGTTCTCCCCCCCTCCTTTACTCCACTGTGTTTGGAATGTTTGGCTCTCCTCTCTCTCACCTTCTCTATATCTTTCCTAATCTCCCTTTCACTCCTCCTCCCTGTTCTTTTTTACTTTGTTCTGTGTTTGCCAGTGTGTGTTGTTGCAGGGCAACACTGCTCCATCTCCAGTCCCATGGCAGTTTAGCAGTGGCAGGGGGCGGGGGGGGAAAAAAATGACAACAAAAAATCCCTTCCTCCTCCCCAAACAGCAGCAGCCCATTTGGAGGAGAGAGGAGAAGGGGGGCAGAGAGGGGGAAGGAAGAGAGAGGAGGTGAAGGGGGGAGAGAGGAGGAGGGATTAGAGAGGAATGGGAGAAGGGGGGCGAGGAGAGAAGAGAAGAACAGGGGAAGGGAGCAGGGAGAGAGAGGGGAGGAAAGAAGAACGAGGATGATGAGTGCGAGGAGGGAAGAGAGAGGAGTAGCGCAGAGCAGCCAGAGAAGAGGGGAGAGAAGAGAGAGGAGGAGGGAAAGAGAAGAGGGGAGGACAGAGTTGCCAGAAAAGAGGAGCCACAGGGATCTTGTGTCCCCAGGTCAAGTGCGGGGTGTTTTCCAAACAACGGTTGGTGGTACCGATGTCAGAACCCCAGGCTCTCTGCCACAGACCACAGACATAGAACCAGGCTAGTCCAGATCCCTTGCAGCCAGGACGGTGTCGCTAGGAGACCCAGAACCAGGCCAGAAGTAGCTGCTTGTAGAGGCTCTCGGCCCAGTGAGGGGCTGGACTTGGCTGCTGTGGTTTTGTCTTCCCTGTTCAGTCCTGTTATTTGCTCTCTCTCACTCTCTCTCTCACTCTCTCTTCTTTTATCTACTCAGCCCTTTCGTTCTCCCTCACTCTCTGTATATTTCCACCTCTTTAACATAGCTATTCTCTCTCTCTCTCTCTCTCTCTCTCTCTCTCTCTCTCCTTTGACTCTTTCTCTCTCTCTCCTTTGACTCTGTCTCTCTCTGTGTTTCGATTTTTCTGTTGATGGCGTTTTGCCCAACACATAAAGCAATGTAGCTTAGCAGACGCTGTTGACTCATTCTGTAACCACATTCTTTCCTGGGAGCACAAACACACACATACAGCGCGCTACACAACACAGAGAAACTTGGGAAAGACACTAAACGTCTGAACAAGTTAATGAAGCACACACTCCCACATTCTAACCGTCCCAGCCAAGGAAGGAGTGGGAGAGGAGGAGAGAAATAGATGAGCAAAAAAACAACGAAAAATGGAGAGAGACAGAGAGAAAAAGAGAACAAACTGACTAGACTAGATCCCCCTGGATCCGCCTGTACATAACTCACTCTCAATTTCTCTCTGTTTCTCTTCCTCTGTCTTTCACACACACACACGCGCACGTTTGCTCACACACTCCAACTCCCACACAGGGCACAGAGACTTCCACATCACCGGCAAAGAAGCCGCCAGCGTCTGAGCTGAAACAGTACACCCACAGCCCTGTCATGTACGTCACTGTCAACTCGAATCTTCTGATAAATGAGAGAGAAAAAAGAGAGAAAGAGGGTGAGAAGAATACTTGTGTGTGTGTGTGTGTGTGTGTGTAAGTGAGAGAGGGAGAGAGAGATAGTGACGGAGAGAGAGCAGTTTGATCAAGGCCCTGCCCACAGTAGTCATTGTGGTGGAAAGAGAGAGACAGGATCGTCTTCAGCCCCTCTGAAGGACAGACAGACTTTCTTTACGCTGTGGCCAGGACAACAGATTCCAGCAAGAAAGCCTCACACACAACAGGAAATCTCTGGCTGGTTGATTTAGCGACGCCTGGTTTCCACACTACACCCTTATGTAGATTTTGCGAGATCCTCTGAGACACACACACGAAACAAGCCTCTTTCTCACAAACTCAGAAACAGTAAAGATTGCCCATGTCTCCTATAACATATCCCTCCTCTCTCTCTCTCTCTCTCTCTCTCTCTCTCTCTCTCCTCTCCCCCCCCCCTCTCTCTCTCTCACTCGCTCACACACACACCTTTCACACTGACACTCACCACTGGGGCCCTCCGGTGAGGTGCTGGCGTCGGCCTCCATGATTTTTCACACGGCCAGGGTTGTCACGCTCATGTCCTGGGGCACGGGGACCACCCCATGCACACACACACACACGCTCCGCGAGCCCTGTAAATACTAGTACTACTGTACTGCTCTGCTTTCTGGCCTCATAGGCGGCTTACTGTTGTACATCTGTTTGACCGCTTCTCTAAAGAGAGAGAGGCAGAGGGGGTGGAGAGAGAGAGAGAGAGAGAGAGAGAGAGAGAGAGAAGAGTGGGAGGGAGGGGGGACAGGGGACGGAGGAGGAGAAAGCAGCACACTGTTTCCACGTTGTACTCTCGCCATTCTCTCTCTCTCTCGGAACTTTCTCTCTCTCTCTCTCTCTCTCTCTCTCTCTCTGTCTCTCTCTCTCTCTCTCTCTCTCTCGCTCTCTCTGTGTCTCTGATGTTAAAGACACAGCGACACCTTTCTCTCCTATTACACATCAACACGCCTCTGATATTTGTTAGAGTGTTCCATTAGGTTGGCATGGTTACCAGCGTGTTTTCCATGTTATGTGAAAGACATGCTCAGAACTCCCACCCCCCCACCCCACCCTGCACACACAGGAAGTGTTATTTGCCCCTACCCGTGTGTGCGTTCTACTCGTACATCTGTAAGGTCGCCGGGTAGGTCATGTGTGGAGGAGGGACATTGTTCATGCTCAGTGTGTCTGTGTGTGTGCCTTTGTGTGTGTGTGTGTAGGTGTGTGTGTTTGGGTGCATGTGTTATTGGAGCCCTTACAGGAACATGTATACATTAGTAGAAGGTTTTGGACATTTCTAAGCTGATGTCCTTGGGTTTGCAGCGGAGAAGGATAAAGAATGGAAGGAGAAGTTTCATTCTGCCGAGGTAGCACACCTCCTCACCATGGTAACGACCCTAGCCTTCATCTGCGACCTCCAACACCAGTCATCACAAATTGAAAACACACAGCTCCAACACAAAGCCAGCTCACTGAAAGGTGCAAAACAGACTAATCTTCACAGCACAGACAATACTGGAGGGTTATTATTGAAGTGAGTACATGCATACATAACTTCATTAACGCTTGTTGTGACTGGCAGAGAGGTATGGTTTTCCTGGCAGGAATACAATATCAAGCTCCAATCACAACATATGTGGTAAAGAAAGAGATTCATAAATCTTCCTTTGCTTCACCGTTATAATTGCCCAAATGGAGGTAAACATAGCACAGATTGAGAGTGTGTGTGTGTGGCCGGATGTGTGTGTCTCTGCTCGTTTTCCGTGTATGCAGAAATACTCCTAACTGTACAGCATAGATCACATCAGTCCAGGCCTATATATTCTGTGTTCGGAATCCCTGTGGGATGTGAACCCATGGCGTCCTGATTTACCATCCCGACCGCAGCATCAGTGTGCAAGCCAGCTACATCTCACGGAGCAGCACAAGGAGAGAGGAGGACATCATTTGCTGGCTCTGGAATGGATTCAGCATATGGTGAGAGGCCACTCACAAAAGCCCAGATAGACAAAATCACATTGTGTGTGTATGGGTTTGAGGAGGAGGCTATTAGGAAGAAAAGGAGGGAGCAGGGACACTCACACACTCATCGCCAAAGGAGGAGCGTGGGTGGGAACAGTCAGCTGTTTGAACAGAACAGTGGTCTTACACAACATCTGAAATGTGTGTGTGTGTG
>CAEFZP010002896.1:25000-37500 GCA_903064625.1 Mallotus villosus
ACAAGAAAGGAGAGAGGCAAGATAGTACAGTCTAGATGGAAACGTGTGTCCAGAGAGGAAAAAAAGCACACACACGTACACACAAAAGTCATTCTAACCCCCTCTACAGTTGAATCTGTGTAGCTGCAACAAAATGTGAACTCCAGTTTGTCATGTTAGAGAGAAAGAGTACAAAGTGCTGTGTGAGGTGAGACACAGATGGTATCATTTAGGGGAAGCAGAAAAAAGTGTGAAAGATGAGTGAGTATGGAGGGAGGGAGCAGGTGAAGTAGAACGTGAAGCTGAAATCAAAGGCTGACCAACGAGCTGAAAAACTGAAATGTCAATATACTTAACACTACACCAGCTCTCTCCCCCCCCACCCCCCCCCCTCTCTCTCTCTCTCACTTCTTACAGCCCCCCCCCGCCCCCCAGCAGGCAGATACAGGGTTTTTGTTCGGACAGCCCTGCTGTTTCCTATAAACAGCTCTAATTCCCCCCTTACTCTCTCTCTTTTCTCTTTCTCTCTCTCTTTGTCTCCCCACTGTCCTCCCCCCTCTTTGTCTCTCTTTGTCTCTCTTTTTCCCTCCATCTTCCACCCCCCAAACCCGCCCTCTCTCTTATTCTGTCTGGCTGAACTTTAGAATGGCACAGGTCATTAAGGCCTCCATAAGAGAGAACCTATCAGCAAATATTGTATTACCCAAAATTCCAGTTGAATCAATGGTGTGTGCACGGGCCACAACTTGACATGCCTGCGTGCGAGATGGAGTGTGTGCATGTCTACGTGCACACACTCTAGAGGACGTGTTGGTCCTGCAAACCTGCCTGCCCTCAAGCCCTGACCTGGTGACATCGTCACTATGCACCTTTAATGGGTCTGCATAATAAGAAAGGTCTCATCAAACACAGCAGCAGCATCAGTGACCTTTTGAGCATGTACTAGAAGACTCAGTCTCAGTTCTGCAGCTGAAGTATTAGTTCATTACAAGCTGGCTGGCTACCTGACAAGCTGGCAGGCTGGCTGACTGACGGGCTAACTGGTTAGTTCACAAGGCGATGGAGTGTGTGTGTGTGTGTGTGTACTGTATGTGCGTGTGTGTGAGTGAAATGACAGACCTACGCTTTCCTCTCGATTTATAAGAGTGCATTCTAAATAAGTAAAGACCCTCACAACTCGACTGACTGAGTGAGAGTCAGGAATAGATTTGCGTCATTACATAACCAGTCAACACACACACATGCACACATACATACACACCACACAAACTCACACACAGACTCTTTAGTGACCTGGGTAATCCTTCCATTCGAATTCCCTCATGTTCGTTTAGAGAAGCATTATGAGAGCTCTCTGTCTTCTATTCAAATTTTCTGTCAGCAAATCCCATGACTATATGATCTTGTACCTACTCCACAAATCAAATGTGATTTATGTGTGTGTGTGTGTGTCTATGTGTGTATGTGTGTGTGTGTGTGTGGGTGTATAGACATGTCTCAGCATGTCTTAATTAGTAATCATTTTACCTTGACGCAGCCTTAATTATTCATCAGTATCAAGCTTTATTGTCCCCTCATATGTATCTCATACATAAGATGTTGTGTGTATGCTTACACATGTGTGTGTGTGTGTGGGCCTGGGGCTTCTGCTCTTTAGCTGCAGTGTTCTGGACCCGGTCTATAACTTTTTGCAGTCACCTCTAGACATGCTCATATATATACACAGTCACCTCTAGACATGCTCATATATATACACAGTCACCTCTAGACATGCTCATATATATACTCAGTCACCTCTAGACATGCTCATATATATACACAGTCACCTCTAGACATGCTCATATATATACTCAGTCACCTCCGGAATATTGGCACCCCCGGCAAAGATGAGTAAAAGGTGTTATAAAAATATGACCTTTTTGTTATTCCGATTAATGTCAGACTGGACAAAATGCAAATAATCCAACCTTCAATTGAAGTTGAGATGAAAACATCTGTCATCAAGAAATATTTATTTCGATGCCAAACCCACCTTTGGAGAAAAAAGAAGAGTAGAGTGCACAAGGGAGGAGCTAGGTTGTGCAAAGCATTAAATGTAGGGATGCCAATAATTGTGGCACACATGGTTTCAAAAAAAAATTCTAACTACATTTACGTCAATTGAAGGTTGAATTGTTAAGCTGAATTACAAAAAGGTGATTTTTTGTTCACACTTTTTACTCATCTTTCCCAAGGGGTGCTAGTAAGCCCACTGTATTATTATATATATATTTATATATATATGTGTGTGTGTACATTCACACACACTTCCACACTCTCGCACACACACATATGTCAGTATGACAGAGCACAGAACATGCTCATGGTTCACGTTCCGATTCACTGGTCACCAATGGCACAGCAATACTCCAGGATAAGAGATGGGATGGAGATGGGGAGGGAGGAGAGGATGGAGGAAGGAGGGGAACATAGATCGAAAGAGGAGAAGAGGATGTAGGAACGGAACGAGGAGTACAGGGGCAGGGAGAAGGGGAGGGAGGAGGAAGGGAAGGAGAGAGGTGACGGTGGTGGAGGAGGAGAGAGGGGAGGAGAGAGAGGGGAAGAAATATGGAGTGGGATGGAGGAGGAAATTGAACAGGAGAAATCTTCATGAAAAATGAGCCTGGAGTTGAAGCAGCAGGGAGGGAAGAAACGAAAGACGGAATGTATGATTGAGAGAGGACAAGATTGGTGGACTGAAAACAAAGAGAGAGAGAGAAATAGAAAGACAGAGAGAAGACCAGCTACACGCGACAGACATAGAAGCAGACACACAGAAACAAACAAGGAAAGAGAGAGAGAGAGAAAACCAGACAGACAAACAGAAAGACAGAGCAGAAACACAAAGCAAACTGGAAGAGAGAAAGGCCGTGTCAGATCCTTACCTCCTCTCTATCCAGGAGCAACATCTGGCAGTCGGTCACCACGCAGAACTTGGGGTTCCACACTCTTCTCTCCTCATAGGGGTGGCCACACGACATCCAGAGGGCCGGGGGACCCCGCGTGTCTAGGGGGGGGGGCAGGGACAAACAGAGTCATCCAATTGGAAAAAAGGAAGGAAGAATTTGTGGTACGAATTAAGGAAAAAGGAAGGAGAAAAGAAAGAAGGAGCGAAGAAAGGAAGGAAGGAAGGAAGGAAGGAAAAAAAAGGGCAGAGGAGAGGTGTGAGGGGGAACGAGGTGTTTGATCAATATGTTAATGTGCTGCATGTCTCAGCAAACTGAAAGAGAGCGAAAGACAGCAATAATGCAGGAAAGAGAGAAAAGAGAGAGAGAGAGAGAGATAAAGAAAGAACAGGCACTAGAGGGCTGGCAAAGACAACATCCAAAGTAAGATAGCAGAAAACAACTTGCTAGGCAATCACACTTCCATTTAATATTTCTCTCTTTCATTTCTTTTTCCACTGTGAAAACAAGCTCCTCTGTTCTGTCAACACAAGACAGACCTCTTGTATTGCCTCCTTAATGAGATATCCTCCACAGGGAACGCAAGACCACTGTTGTATTCAAGTCTATCTGCTTCTCCCTGATACCCTCCACTTCTCCCTGCTCCTCTTTGCTCCTCCCCATTTGTCTTTGCTCCACTCTGCTCCACTCTGCTCCTTTCTCCTACTATCCTCCTCTCCTTCAAACATCATCTCATGTATGGTATTCCTTCTGTAGGTAGAGAATGGGTGGGATGGATATAACCACCTGGATGGCCTGGAAGAACAGGTCTCAGCCATGTGTTGCTTACCAGGGGAGGCCCAGGTATTCATAATAAAACTACATTTTGTATGGTATAGTAACAGAGTTGGGTCTCAACATCAAACAGTTCATGGCTTCCTCCAAGTAACTGAAACTGCAAGTTCTGAGTGGCTTCATTTAGCCAAAAGGAGAGAGAATGAGTGTGAGACGAGAGTAAAAGATAGAGAAAGAGAAGGAAGGAGAGCGAGAAGGAGCTAGAAAGAGAGAGGGTGCTGTAGTAGGATGGCATTGAAGAAATGACAGAAAGCTCAGCGTCACCACCTGTTGGTGCGCATGCCTTTCTGCCTGCCCTGTGTGTTCACTTGCCTTGCAGAGTGCAAGGCGGCAGGGGTAGTTCAGTGATGGTGTGGTACAGGACACTAGTCTACCTTTCCTGTTCCAGAGCTCCCTTCCCCAGATGCTTTTCTCCAAAGTGGGAGAGGGGGGATTTGAACCTGCAACCTTTGGATTAGCTGTATGCTCCACCACTTATCTATACATATTATTGTTATAACAGCAAAAGTTTTCGATGATGTCTCAGCACGCTGGAGATTGGTGCTGTGGTTGCCAGGCAAATATTGTCCAATTGATCATGCCCACGCCACAAGACTATGACCATTACCAGACTTCGCAACCAATAACATTTGAGTCGTTTCCATGGAATCGCTGGGCCAGATTTACTGAGAACACAAACCCAAGATAATATATTGGTTTCGCTAGAAATAGCAGAGATGAGAAATTGTTATCTCGCAGTTGACAGAATGTCTAATCATATGAGAAGGGTTCTCATTGTGCTTGCGCTCATCCAATCATTAAAGCTGGTTTAGGAGTGTGTTGCAGAAGTGTGTTAGCTCCAGCTCACAGTTTCTCTCGATCGCTAAGATGGTTAGTGAAAGCCATCCTCACTAAACCATTTAGCCAATTCTCAGCAGAAAGTCCACATAACCCAGTCTATAAACACTATTGACCATTGTTGACACATTTCTCCGGTCCATTCACATTTCTTTGCAAAAGTCTAAACACACCTCTCACTGTAAGACACGATTGTCACCATGTTGTCATATAGGAAACACTGCCATTCAACAAGTCAATTCAAACCAGTGCAATTCAAACGTCCTTAACAACCAATTGTCCATGTGTAAGAACTATCATCCAAAAATACTCAAACTATCAATCTGAATCAAAAGGGCAAAAGGTAAGTTCACCTTTTTTCGGAATCATGGATGCAAACATCAGAGGACGAGGCAGAGGAATGGTAAGAATGAGAGGAGCTGGACAAGTACAGCCTGTGATGTTGATGAAAATCTCTGGCCTGACCCTGGTGGGAGACAGGATGCTGACCCAGGATGAATTGTTATTGCTATTACAGTACTGTAGCATACTCTAACCCTCTTACCAAGGTGATCTACTCTATGTTTCTTTCCTTGTTCTTAGCCTTCTTTGTTTTCCACAAATTTGTGTTGCTGACTTACAGTAAATGACCGTGACCACTACAGTGACAGGCATGATTGTTCAACAAGCAATTGTGGTACGGTATTGTAGAATGTTTGAATGGAAAATCAGAATCCTATAAGAAGGACAATTGTGGTACGTGTGTGATTGTATGATTTACATTGTGTCAAACATATCTGAAATTCACAGGTTCATGAAAACCTCATTATAATAGTGTTTTCAATGAGAAAATGTGCTCCAGAAAGGTAAACATGTCTGGAACACAAAAGGGAGACATGTGTATGTAAATATCTCAGCTATGAAACTGAACAGTCTGGGGAAGTTACCATGGTCACAGTTATTTACAGCCAGAATTAGAAAGACAGAGAGGAGGCAAAGAAAGAAAGAGGGTGGAGGGAGAGACATAGGAGAAAGAGGAGAGAGAGGGAGAGGGGGAGAGAGAGAGAGAGAGAGAGAGAGTGGAGAGAGAGAGAGAGAGAGAGAGAGAGAGAGAGAGGGAGAGAGAGAGAAGGAAGAGAGAGCAAACAAGCTCAGCTCATTGGCAAAGCTGTCTGTCGGCGCAGGTCACATGACCAGGCTGTTCTCCATCCATTACAGTACACAGGACGGAGAATAATAAGACCTACAAATCACTGCTGCCATCTGTGTGTGCAGTTTGTGTGCCTGTGTGCGTATGTGTGTGTGTACCTGTGTGTGCAGTTTGTGTGCGTATGTGTGTGTGTATCTGTATTTGCATGTGAGTGTGTATCTGTGTGTGTATATATGTGCCTGTGTGTGAATATGTGTGTGTGTGTGTGAACGTGTGCCTGTGTGTGCGTTTAATGTATTCCTGTGCATGCAGAATGTGAGCGTGTGTATATGTGTGAGTATGCCCTGTATGTGTAAACAGCAACTCAGGTTAGTCATGCTTTAAATCAGCCTGTCCAGGCAGCCCCAGAGTTACCATCCCAGAATGCACCAGGACGGTGTCATGGACGGCGAGCTGACAGAAGCTCTACTGGGAGTTTTTATGGTTCTGATTGATAACACATAGTGAGGCTATGACTCTGACATGTTGTGGGCTCTGCGAGAGTGGTGCGCTCGTGTGTGTGTGTGTGTGTACCTGTCTACTGTGTGTGTATGTGTGTGTATGTGTGTGTGTGTGTGTTTGAGAGAGATGACGGGAACAGTAATCAGATCTATAGCTTCCTCAAGGCAACACTCGCTCAGACCCCTTAGAGCTTAAAGCTTTCCAAGCAAAGAGTGCTGACTGCTACCATTCTGTGCTGACTGACATTTAGAAAGATTGCCTCTACAGTGAACGTAGTGACACACACACAAAACACACACACGTGTAAACATTAGCATACACACATTAACATATATGCACAAGCAGCATTGAACACATGCAGTTGCCAAACACACACATGCACACACACACACCAAAAAAAGGTAAACAATTCCAGGTTTCCTAGCTGATTTCCTGCAGCTTGATAATCGTTTGTTTTCTTCCATGACGTAGAAGGTGCCAGGTCTTTATTAGCTCTGGGTAGCAGACTGGGAACATTAGAGAGCAGGACTGGTCATAAGGTGGCCTGTTTAAACAGGACATAAACCACCTAGCACTCACACACGATCACACTAACCATACTGATGGGAAGAACAAGATAAGCACAGCTTTTTGAATTTCCCTTTGTGTGCGTGCATGTGTGCGCTTGCATAATACAGTGATGGGAGAAAGATTGTGTGTGTGTGTGTGCGTGTGAGCGTGTGCATGTGTGTGTCTGTGTGTCCTTTTGATCAGGGTGTGTTAAATAGGTCTGCAGCTGGGCTGTTTTCAGAGCCCGAATGGGAATCGATGCGACGCTTAAACCACTCTTCTCATCTCCTCGTCGCCCTCCCTCTCCTTCTCCCACTCATCTCCTCGTCGCCCTCCGTCTCCTTTCTCCCACTCCTCTCCTGTCGTTCTTCCCCCTCTTCAGGGAGAAGAGCAGGACATGATCAACCACTGCGGCCTGAGCCCTCCAGGGATCGGTTGGAGAGCTAGGGTTAGCCGATAACACCTGATGCTTTGATACCTGATGATCTCCAGGGGGTTGTAGGGAGTGTAGACCTGTCGTGAGTCTTGATGTCATGACATCACTTGTGGGTAGACGAATAGCATTGTCAGGATAGGAATTGGGAAATAAAAAACACACAGGCGATAAAGACTTGCATACACAGCGGCCATCTTGGGGATATTCTGTCCACACACGTTGGGTTGTATTCAATCAAAAGTCGTTTGGTGATGTTACGTCAAAGAACGCTAGGTTATTTTTTGTCATCAGTAAAGGTATGGTGATGTGTTTTGGTGATATTCAATCTCAGAATGGTTTGGTAAGTCAGTGAGACCAAGGATTATGTCAGCGTCACATGACCCGCTCTAAGGTAGGCCCAATACAGAGAAGGTTGGGGTGTGGGTTAGAGAAGGGTGGTCGATAATAGAGGTGTGCAAACGGGTGTTTATTCACACCCCTTAATCCACGACCTGAACCAACGACACCACAGATTGTTGAGGTGTGCCGGCCAGAACAGAAGCCTTATCTGTGCACAGCCACATGCCCGGAGGACAGACGGAGGGAGACAGAGGGACAGAGAGAGAGACAGATTCAGTATGCCACGATAGAGAGAGAAAAAGAAGACAGATTAGGTTGCTAGGCAAAGAAAAAAAGAGAGCTGTTTTGTTTCTCCACCATGAAAGAACAGTTGTGCTGCATGTCCTGGAGCTGTGGCTGGTCACGCCCCCCCCCCTTCCCCCCCTCTCATCTGCTCTCTAACGGGATGCCCCACTCCCAGCAATTATCCCCCTACACCAGACCCTTTGTGTGCAGTACTGAGTGTGTCCACCTGTCTGTCTTTCTGCCCGTCCGTCTGCCTGCCTGCGTGTAAGTCGGTCTGCCCGTCTGTCTGTCTTTCAGGTGCCGAATAATAAACTCTCATCTCCTACCCTCCCGAGAGGAGAGAAGTGGGAGGGATTAGAGAGGCAGCTAGAGACGTAATTAGCAGTGAGCGGTTGGCATCGTAACTAGGATGGACTGGGCGGCTGGCGTGTACAGTATGTGTCTCATTTACCTCCCTTAAGAAACTAGGATGCGCCTGAGAGGTTGAACCCAGAGTGAGGGTGTCATGTGTTATGTCCCCCATGCAAAGCTTCTGGTTGGCTGCCCTGGTCCTGAGAGAGGAAGTGGGAGTGGAAACAGAGAGCAGCCAGGTGAAGACTTAAACTACTTCCTTACACCCCTGTCTCTCCCTCTTTCTAATTTCCCCTCTCTCTTTTTCTCCCACCTCTTTTTATATCTCTCTTTCTCTCCCTTTCTTTCTCTATCTCTATCCCTCTTTCTCTGTGTTTCTCCATCTCTACTGTATCCATCTATCTCCCTTTCTCCCTCCTCTCTCTCTCTGTCTCTCTCTCATTCTCTCTTGGTCTATCCATGTCTCTCTTTCTCTCCGTCTTTCTTCCTGTCCTGTATGAGGAGCTGTAACCCCAGGAGGGTTGAGCATGGTCCCTCCACTTAGCCTAAGAAAACTGTTTAGTTGCACATCTGTTTAACGGGGCCAACACAAGCTAAAATAGCCACACACAAAAAATCTGAACACAGAGAGGTGCTGAAACAGCCGTGCACCTTGTCGCTCTGCGCGTGTGTTCCAGGAGAAGGCGCTCAGGGTCAGGTTCACGAGTTGATAGATGTGCGGATAAGTGTTCCAGCTCAAGGTCTGATTATTGAGGCTAGATGGGAGGCGAAATGGCATGGAGGTGGGGGACGAGGGGGGAGACAAGAAACGATAGAATTCACCTTTATATTCTCTACCTGTTAACAAACACTGTCCTGTGATCGATCATTACAAGCCTAAAGTACATTTCTGCTTATCAGATCCTGCTACTGTGTGTGTGTGTACATGTGAGAGTGTGTGTGTTGCTCCCCATAACCAATATTGAAGATAGGTGACAGACATAAGTCTAGTGAATCAGCTAGGTGCGGTTTTCTATCAATGCCTCTCCATAATGACAGTCGAACGTGCATTATACATTTCAAGATGCTACAAATGAGTTTTAAGTTCATCAATCCACAGAAGAATGTGTTGTTAACTACCCATCCAAATTTGAATGACAAGTATGTTAAATTAGGCTTCGAAATTGTGAGAAAATCTGCAGTCTTCTCTGCTTGAGACTGGGGTCGTCTGAAGGAGCTGAAGCTCAACCTCCTGTGTGGAAGAAACATTTCAGTGCGACAAAGTTTTCGCGCTTTGCACATGCTTTCAGCAACTCATTTCACACGTATATAATGTACTGAGAAGCAAATCATGGAATTTGCTTTACAGCATCTTTCATTAAAACAGATTTACACTGATCTTTAGAGGGCGGGCAATATTGCCCCCTACAGACAGGTACATGTCAATGGTCTACTACCTCAACAGAATTTAGTATCATAGAATATTGATAACAAAATCAGACGTGATTGAGGTCAGGCTAGGAGAGAGAAAACTCAACGTTTCCTCCAAACGTTGAGTTTGACCTGTCAAAAAGTTTGCGTTCCGATTCACAACTGAAAAACTTAAGTCTATCAGATATGCGTGAGACTGGGGAAAAATGAGGTTTGACTCCATATCATTCCCCACCTGCTATAGTGTATGATATGTCGAGAACCACCATCCACTTCACGCAATCCCTCGGCAGTTTATACACAGGGAAGATGACTGATCTTGGATTATAACTCAAACGTGTCTCCCTGACTGAGATTACGGCTGTATTCCCATCAGGTTGAACTTCTGGGAAGCCCGACGAGCAGACGGCAGCAGACGGAGCCAGAATCTGAGTTAATTAAAGAGAAATCCCAGGTGGGATTAGACTTCAGACAACGTCTTTCCACGTCGGGAGAAGAACGAACACTTCCCCCTGGCTGTCCGTCTCTGAGAACATCTACAAATCTATGACATAATATCATACATTTTTCATGTGTGATTTGTTTCATCCTTAGGTCACAGTAAAATATGAGAACATTGTTATATCACATGTATGTTACTAAGAAGACAAGTGAATATAATGAATATGAGTAGTCCAAGGGCCAATCCCAATACATCCCCTTACCCCTTCCCCCTACCCCTTGGTTTTGCGCGTTCGCGTGAGACCTAGTGGTGTCCCAATACTCTTTTTGAGCTAGGGGTAGGGCTAAAACGAAGGGGTATACACCCATTGAAACCAAGTGAGATCGAGACCAGGGCCAATCCCAATACATCCCCTTACCCCTTCCCCTTACCCCTACCCCTTGGTTTTGCGCGTTCGCGTGAGACCTAGTGGTGTCCCAATACTCTTTTTGAGCTAGGGGTAGGGGTAAGACGAAGGGGTATACACCCCTTGAAACCAAGTGAGATCGAGACCTTACTTGAAACCAAGGGGTAGGCGAATACTGCGCGACCGGCAACAATGGCGGCCAGATCATCCCGAGAGTCCGATAAATTATATATTTGCGGCTTAATTAATTGATAAAAAAATTCTTAAAGTCTTGTTTTGTGCTATACACAGTCCTGCACATATATATTTGCAACCATTCTCCTAATTGAAACGTTTCTAAAAATCGCTAGTTTGCTACGATAATGTAACAGTGTTAATTTGCACAACAGTCCCGCATTTCTCTTACTAGCATGCTACAGTTTTAAGTAAACTCCATTAGCAGCGAATTTCGTTTGAAATCAGTGCATAATACTACTTGCTTTGGAGATATCGCTACGTGCTAGATGATGTACACGTAACCAAGTGTCGTCCCAATTCCTAGGGCTATGTAGCCCTTACCCCTCGGTTTTGAGGGCCAAGGGGTAGGGGTAAACCAAGGGGAAGGGGTAAGGGGATGTATTGGGATTGGCCCCAAGTCTAAGGACCAGTGTGTATTAAGTAACATCCTACTTCCTCCAAGGCGTGTGCATCCTTCAAAGTTGCCACTGACAGGATGAAGACCCGCCCATTTAGGGTGAGCATAGAACATTTGATATTAAGGAGTGTCATTCTCCTCTTCTCAAAAGAAAACCAATGCCACCCTGTCCAGCTACAGGACAGTCCCTCAGCCTCAGCCATTCTGCATCAACCATACTGTACCTCCCCCATACAATAGAGGAATCTGACGCCGTTTCAACAGCCAAACAGCATCCAAGACGCCGTTTGCTTTGATGTCTCTCTCCAGACAATCCAGCTGGTGTATACGAACAGTTTTTAGTTCAGCGCCTACTTCAATAAAGCTCCGTATCAGTTGCTACTGGGTTGTGCTCTGTGACTCGCTGGCTGTGCATAAATAGACACACACACACACACACACACACACATGCACGCACACACTACTATGTCTGTTAGAACAGCTCTCACTCAAAGCCTAACAAGGCAGGAGGGAGGAGAGAGGGACAGGAAGTGGAGAGAGGAGCAATAAGAAAAGAGGAGAATTCGAGGAGGAGCGAGGGAGAGCGGGAAGGAGAGGGGAGCGAGGAGAACGAAGAAGAATTTGAGGAGGGAGGGAGGGTAAGCGGAGGGCGAGGACAGAAAGAATGAAAGGAGGGAAAGAACAAGAGGGGGCAGGAGAAGAAGAGTTGCGAGCCTTGTTTGGAAGTAGGTCAGAAGAATGCTTCTGGATCCTCTTTCTGTCCTCCTCTGGTCTGTAGGGCAACACAGGCTTCTCCATCTGTGCTACCCAACTCAACCAAGGACAACTATTCTACCCTGTAAACTACTATGCAGTACTACTCCCAGTGCTGCAAGGTACTGTTGTAGAATTGTGTGTAGTGTGACACACAAGTGTAGTGTGCGTCCATGCTCTGTGCTGTATCTGCAAAGTATTGTAGTACAGCATAATAGAACATGCTGTGGCGAAGCACAGTATGGTATTCCATGCTGTAGAGTCAGCTGTAGCTTTATGTAGGATTCTTTGCTGTAACATACTGTATTGTAGTACTCCGTGCTGTAGTGCAGTGTATATTAGTATTCTATAAGTTTTTACAGTATTATTCTACGGTTATGAAGCATTGAATTATATGCTGTAGAATGTAGTATTCAATATAGTACTCGATGATGTTGTATGTAGTATGGTCTAGTGTTCTATTTTGTAGTACAGTGTAGTACAGTGGTTGTTTTAGGTACTTGTGTATCTACAGTAACTACGGTAACCTCTACTCTGTATTCTACAGCACAACACAACCCAATTAGCCACAGTTAGAGCAGTATGCTACACACATACACACACACACACACAGGTGCACACACACACACACTAAGTTCAGAACAGACAGATGGAAACAAAGAGAAATGGA
>CAEFZP010002896.1:42500-72500 GCA_903064625.1 Mallotus villosus
TATGTCTGACAGCACAATTTCTTGGATTACAGCAAATTGTTCCAGACTTTATATATCCTCCCAATCTCTCTCGACCTTTTCCTCCAGGAACTTGTCCCCAGACACTGCATCTGTTACTCTTTAAATCTTTCTAATAATGCCAGGAATCTTTCTGTGTGTGTAACATCTGTGTATCTGTGTACGTATTAGAATGGGTTTAGTTTCCAACGAGTATCTCGAGAACATAATAATTTGCATGAATGTACCAGAGCATTGGCAATTTCCTTAAAATAATAAAGAAATTGTTTTTATGACGTGCATAACCAACTAGAATTGATGATGTGGAGGTTGAACAAGTACTTCAGAGATGACAGAGAATTTCAATTGTGATCTGAGAAATATATATACCAAAACCACTGAGAAAAACTGTCATTACTAGCTGCATCACGAGCACTACACTATCTATAAGTCCTGAAAGCTGTGTGTCACCTACATCATCGCGGGTACGGTGCCCTATCTATAGTTCAAGGAATCTGTATTTGTGTGTTTTACTGGCATCTTTATTAGCGACTGCATCACGGGCACTGTGCACTGGTTAAAGTAATTTTGAACAGCCAGGATAGGAGTGCTAAAAGAGAGACAGGGAGGAGAAGGAGAGGGAAGAGACGAAAGAGAGAAAGACAGAAATATTGTGTGTGTGCCTGTGTGTGAGCCTGGATAGACCAGGGCAAGTGAGTTCACCGGAGAGTTGATTAATGCAGAAAACCATCACTTCATCCTTCATTCATCCTCCAGTCCAAGTCCAGATTAAAAGATTGTACACTCATCAGTCATCATACATTCATCACTCCTTCCTCTACACTGAAAGTGTGCAACCTGGTCAGCTTAAGGCCTCTAGATCAAAACGAAACAAAAACATTACAATTCCAGCTGCAGGATTCTGTCTGTCTGTGTATTCTCTGTGAAATGCTAACTCATTCAGCCAGTTCTAACCACAACAGGTTAGGTCAGCAGAGACAGTCAGACCACAGGCTGGTATTGTAGGCCTGCAGAATGATCGTTTGGCTACGAAAACGTTTGTAGGGACAGAGGGGGAGAGACATCACGGGTGAAGAAGCTGCAGTTGGGGCAAATATACTTTTCCTACATTTTACTTATAAAAAATCCAGAAACCATATGCTGTGTAAAATCTGTCCAGCCTTAAGCTGTTTTAGAAGAAAAATGCAGTCACGTATACCGTCTAATATGTCAACTTTCTAATGGGGGTTGAGTTATTCAATGCAGACGGAAAAAAAGAGGGGGCGGGGAGGGGATGAGAAGGGTAAAAGAAATGGATGGAAAAGGACAAGTGCAGTAAGGAAGGACTAAGGGAAGGACAGAAGGGCAGGAGGAGAGAAGAAAGAGGTGATCATTTCACAATGTGCTTCACACAATGACATTTAGTGGAGGACAAATTCATTAGGGGCCTATAGAGTTTTACTGCGGCAGTCTTGATTGGCTGAGTGCGAGGGCTGTAAAAGTCTGTCCCGAGTTTAATGAGCTCAGTGATCTGGAGGTGATGAGATTCTAACAAAGCTACACAGATATTACATCTCACAGGAATCAGGCCCCTTACTCGCCCTCCTCCTCTTCTCTATCTCTGCCTCTGTTTCTCTCTCTCAGACAAACCACCCTATGTCTGCTCTTACTCACAGCAGCCTCTGGGGGGTGCCAATCATGCCAGTTTGTAATTTACGTAAATAGTAAGGATCACTCTTTATCAATGTTGTAAATTTAAAATTATGAACTTTGCAGACAAGTGCCTTGTTGCCTATTTTAGATGGCCAGGCCCCTGTGGCTGAATAAGGCTAAATGCCCCCCAGGCAGGAGCCACATGGGTGATAAGTTCCAACTTACATTGATGTAGAATCATAGAACGTAGAAAAAGGTTTTCGAGGTGGAAGAGGGCAAAAAGCTTCTTTTTTTTTAAGGGAGGGCAGGGACTATTTGAGATTTACTAAGTACGGGATCTTACGTCATGAAAAGATCCACTGCATGATGCAATGCCTGTGTCTAGATCCACCAGCCAAGGATGAGAGCATGAACCTGGGGAGTGACGGGAGGAAGAAAGGATGAGAGCCAGCGATGTGTGGGTGTTTTATTTTCACCCAGGAAATTCTTAGTGGAGTTAAAGCACTTTTTTCCCTCTTTTTTCTCTCTCTCTCCCTCTCCCTCTGTCTCTCTCACCACAACACACCCACAACAGGCGTGGGCAAAATGGAGAGTTGGTTCTCTTCTGACCTTCTGACTTCTGCATTAACAATAACAAGCAAAGTGACTTGTCGGTACAGTACACAGGTGTGTTTGTGAGTGGATAACACCAGTGTGTGTATGCGTATGTGTGTGTGTGTCGTGGTTGCTTATGCATATGCATGTATTGAGGTGTGGGTGTGTTTGACAAAGAGAGACCTGAGTGGGTGGAAGGATTCAGTGGGCTTCGTGACATAACCCAGACAGCACATGCCACTGTCTGTCTATAACCAGGATTATCAAAAAGCCACTATGAGATATGAAGATAAGATTATCAACTCATGGCCACACTGATGATGTACATGGCAATCTAATCAAACAAAGCCAAAATCGAGCTTGCTGCATTGGCCACATTGAAGAAGCACAGTGCTTCACCCTGGATTTGAGAAGGTCCCTCTCCATCTTTTTAAAGAAATACCATAATCGATAACATCTTTTTAATATATGGCTACATAATAGGCTACATATTATTAGGGTATAGCCTATTTATGAAATTACATTCAAAACAAACATATCCTCTATAATAAAGTGATGAGTTATAAGTTATTTTAGTTTCTTTGCAGTTGAAGTAACAAATCAAGTACATCCAAGTTTTCGAAGGCCGACAGCAGAACCACATAGCCTTTGGGCGTGGGTTCAACTAAAACAAGTTAATTTTAACTACTGCTATGGCAAAGGCCTAGAGAGAAGGGGATGTAGGCTATTCTGAGTCACTTGATTCTTTTGACTCATGCTTAATGCTGGGTCCCATTGTCTGCAAACAGGACAGCACGGTGTGCTTGGCAGACCATACCGTAAAGAGGAAACAAGTCAATTAATCGCACGTGAAAAGGGGAAGGTGGGCACGCACTCAGGGCATGCACACACATATGCACATACAGTACAATACCTTGTGCATTACCAATCAACATTGGAAGTTGAAAAGCAATATAAACGGCCGTCCCGTTTAACATTCGGTTGAATCAATTGGGAAAATAACGGTGAAATGCCGCCATAGACAATTAAAATAGCGATCCATGATGTGGTCCTGTAAAGTGTGAGCAATCTAAAGATAAGGAACTTTGTGCAACCCGATCAATGTCAATGTTAGGTTCTGATTACCTGACACTCTGATCCATCCCTGGTAGTGACACGCCGAAATGTGAATGACTGGGCTGTCCGCTGTTTCTCTTTTTACATCCATAACCGCTAAGATCTCACTACGACGAATTATTCCCACCGGACGGGTCTGACTCCAATACCCGCCCCTAGCATGACCAACCTGCAGGATTTTACTACACTGTGGCGCGCGCGCTAGTTTATGGGACCGCAGTGCGTGTGGTCGGCGCTCGGTTCAGTGGTTACGCCATAAAGGCTAACAACTATGCGCGTGAAAGTTAGTTAAATATCTCCGGTGGTGGAAGGAGGATCCAGAATAATGATACGACTATTTTAAACTTCTTTAAAAACATGAATAGGCTAACTGGCACCACGTAGGGTAGAAGTTTCATTTCTGTGACAGCATTTTAAAAGCTGGCGTAGCCTACACAGAGCTACGCTGTTTCGTGCACCTGTTGCCTCGTAGGCTATGTGTTATATTTAGCATGTGTTACGTTATGTCTGCAAGCTATCTAGGCCTACGAGAACTTTCGGACAGTGTAGTGAGGACTTTTCCCCCACAGTAGCCTAGTTATAAGCCTTTTTCACGTGTAGGCTATTAGGCTATAACCATCAGTGCTGTACCTGCTCAGTCGATTTCCACTGAATGCACTGCCAGATTTGAGTTCCATGTAAAAAACAAACAAACACAGCAACTAATTCTCTGTGCGCCTCCTCCTATTATGCCCGATACGGCTAAATCGCGCAGTCAGCGGTATGTTGCCGCTGTGACAGCCAGTACAGAAAAGTTATTGACCACGCCACTGCTCCTGTTTCCTCTGTCTGATCGTTTTATAGCCATGTGGCCAATGGCCAGTGCGCGACTGTGTGGTGTCTCTTGAACGTGCAAGGGCCGAGGAACATCTTTAGCCCCTACTGGAAATGACGACCTTCATGGACTTCGGGTTTTTACAGCCTGAAACAGATGACAACCCTTATTGTTAGGCTTACCACCAGTAGGTTCCAAACCACTTCACATGGGCGTAGGCCGTAGTAGACTATATGAATAATGCTGGAATGAAACCAAAATCGTTGTTGATTCATTATATCCAGGTCACTAGACCCATTTTACTGGGGGCATGTGCTCCAGTTTTTTGTTTGAGAATGTACTTTATCAGTGCATTCAGTTGGATTGATATTCCTTAAAAGAAACGCAGTACCCAAATCAACACTTGTAAAATCAACGCAGTTTAACCGGAAACACAAACTGATCCATACCCGCAGAATTCCATGTGCGCGCGCTCTTCTGTCCTTGCTTTTGACCAAATAGCAACTGCAGCGCGCACACACGACTCTAGGTGTCGGCACGCAAATTAGAATTGAAGTGTAGGCCTAAAGGCTAAGACAACATTACGAAACTAAAGAACGTTTCTAAATAATAGGCCAACCGATCATTTTATTTTGACCCAAACATAACAACATGAGTCAAACATAAGCCTAAAGCTCAAAAACTGTATTTGCGCTCAAGTTCTTGCGAAAAGATTTTCGCGCGCTCGTATTCATTATTGATGTCCCTTAGTCCCTACCAAAGCTATCAAACTGACGTCTGAACTGTACGTATAATGAGTAAGGGCCTGTGCCCCAGAAGAGCTTAATGTCCAGCAACCCGCCTAATTTAGTGTAGGCTATTACAGTAAATATAATAAGCCCCCCCCCCACACAATAAAATATAGTATAGTATATACAGTAAAGGGTAGGCCAATTAATAGCCTACAACATTCAATAGAGGTGTTCAAAAGCAAGGCATGATATGACATTGAGATAAGGACCCAATGGACCCTTGGAGTGTGGACACTTCAACAACAGGGATGTTGTTTTGGAAGGCACATGAGAAACATAGACTATTTATCGGAACTTTAGCATGTTTCTCGCTAAAGCTGACTCCCATCTTATTGACTTGTTCTTGATGTCACTCCAGGAGCACCATCCACTTACAGTACACAGCTACAGTCCTACAAAAGATGTGGTTATGTTAATTTAATTTGAAATTGATTGTGATACCTAATATGGGGTTAAAAACAGACAAGGATTCTTAAAACATTTGTTGTGTTCAAAATAATTAGTTCTCAGTTTGCTTTGGGGGAATGAAACAGTACTCTTAACATAATAAAAATTGTTTATTGTTACTTGCTTATCTCACACATTGCGTGTTCCCATGGACCATAATTCTCTACTGTTGGTTTGTCTTTATCCTTTTTTTATTACCATGCACAGTGGGGCCTGGCTGACAGCAGGGATTGTGTGTGTGTATTTGTGTGTGTATCTGTGTGTGTATGTGTGTGTGTGTGTGTGTGTGTGTGTGTGGGTCTATCAATAAGGAAGCCTATTCTTAATTACCACACACCAAAAATGACACCACGCCGAGAGTTTAATCACACAAAGTGAAACACGGAAACAGAGCCATATGTCGCTCGTTTTAATCACTTGCGATGGCTTCAGATGATGGATCAGACATGGATCTCAATAAGACAACAGCCGAGCTAAATCATTTTTGTGGCTTTGCAAACCTTGTGGGATCTTACCACTTAATTAATCGAATGCAGAATCATACAAAAATCCTGTGTTCCTTTAATCTTTTTGGTAGTTTGGTTATCTCTCAATATTATAGCTAGTCAGTTCCAAGGATGCAGGTGAAGTACAGTGAACAACGTGGTAAACATCCTGTAACGGGTGTATTGGCTGTGTGCTTCATAAACCATGTTTGTGTTTGGATAAACTGGTTTGTCTGGTACCTTTTTTGGGGGGGTTCACAAACCCTGATTCAACACGTGAAGCATACAATTGTTTGACGTTTTTATGAAACGATTTGTGTCCACAGTCGATAGAATTGGTCCATAAGGCACTTGAAGGTTCTACTAGCCCAGACATTTCCACAGTAGGCCACATGACATGCAGACATACTCCTGCCATTTACGATTCACTCCGATTTGTGGGGGAAGAGGATGGCACAGGGAGGAAGGGGGTTTGGTCAATTGCATTGGCACCTGCAAAAATGGCAGCGCTGTAAAAATCTTGGGTTGCCACACGGAAGAGGCTGTTGGTCTGACCCATTGTTCAGCCCTAAATGTATGTGAGATCTTGAAGGACTTGCAAAACTATTAGAATGACTGGGACTTTACAGTTGGCAAACATTTCATCAGACAAACTACAATACAGTAAGGATGGTCTGACTCCATGCAGGGCAGTGATGATAATAATCAGTATGCTTCTTCAATACTGCACATTCAGCAGTACTCAACTTAATGACCCATTGACCCTAAAGCAAGGCCATGTTGACTATGGGATGTCACTTCCTACAGGAGATCCTTATGTATAAGCCTCCTGGAAACATTGCTGACACACAGGCCATAGCGGTCGTTTGTAATGAAATAATTCATACATTCTATGTTGACAAGGACAAAAGCATTTTCTCTGTGTCATCTTCTCTGGTAAGAGAGACTAGGTAGGGCGAGACTGCAATATAAGCGATTATACACAAATCCCGTCACAATTTCCAGCTCATATTTACATTACAGGAGATTCTCAATGACAGCGACTAGACTAATAATGCATTCCAACATTGCCATCTAGTGGCGGGTTGTGATTACTGTAGTATACAGTCACATATTCACATCGACTCAATCCAAGATACAGCACACCTCATAATTGACCATCCAGTGTGTCAGCAGTTTGTAATTCAGATCCCACACTTCTCTGTGACCATAACTCCTATAATCCTATCATATCCGATCCTATCAATCTGAAAGAACAACATATCAACGCTGACAGGCGCACGCCGCTTGTTACGGTGCTGCTCGCTTGCCTTGCTGCTGACACCAGAGCGTGGGTTCTGGACGCTGGTGGCGGGAGCGTTTCCGGAATGAGTGCCTCACAAAGGAAATGCCGACATGGTAGAGGCTGCTGTTGTCATGTGGATTTACTCTAATCCTGCCGTAGGTCAAGGCCAGGGGCGCTAAAGGTGGGGGGGGGTGTGAGGAGTGAAAGGTATACAGTTTGGTGTGTTTTGTGTGTATGTTGTGAGTGGGAGCAAATATGTATGTTTGTGTGTGACCCTGTGAGAAGTGGTAGATGAGTCGCACCTTTGACAGCTCCACTTTGAAACGTCCTCTGTCAGCTGGCAGACAGCAGGGTGTCTTTGAGAAAGTTTAGTTTTTCTCCCAAAAACATCAAGTTTTTTTGATGGTTTTATTTGGTTTGTAAGTTTATTTTTGTGTGATGGGTTATATGGGGAAGGTATGTGATGCATGAGTTTGTGTACTATAAATCTGTTGTAGAGCTCAGTAATCTCTAGTTTGTAATGTAAACACTGCTGGGGCCTTGTGGCTACCTTTAAAAGACTCTCTCAAGTCTCTCAACAGGCTACACTTTAAGCAGCCCAACTTGGGCAGTAGGCTATAGGAACTAAACAGTCTGGGCTTTATTCTCTGATCTATATGGTAAAGGGGGACCGGTTTCAAGTGAGCACACAGCTTCCACTTGTGCTTTTAAGTCAGTGATAGCTAAGGAGAGATTCATAAACAGCATCGCTGTTTGCCATTTCCTACAGACACACACACAAATACATACACACAGCAAACCACGTTTTACATCGTGGCAGAAACCACATATTCCCATGCTGTGATAGTAAAATAGTAATTTAATTCACTTTTTATAAATATACGTACCTATATGTTATAAACTCCAAATATGCAAAATCTCATATCTGAAATAGGTAGCTGACAAATTCTGAGAAATCAAATGAAATCACAGTATGCAAAAATGTTTTTATATACAGTATACATTTTTAGGACAATTAGCTGAGCTTAATTTGAACGAAATAAAGTTAATGAAACACAATGAAATCAACATACAAGTTCAACTGCTTCCTGTTCCAGAATCTCATTGTGGACAGTTCCTTTACTAATCTGTAAGTCTAAACTTGAGAACATTACGGGCCAAGGTTGCCACTTACAACAACACAGATCTCCATGACAACACATACTTGCAAGCAATCTTAACTTTGGCAGGTTTGGATGCTGTGCAAGCCACATATGACCCCACGGTAACTCCACTGGTCAAACAGCCACAGACAGACCAGTGGTATTGGTCAAATGAGCTGTCAATCATCGGGCATAGCTTCGTCCATCCACTTCAGGTAGGCCAGACTCCCACCATCCACAGGGAAACTCAGGATCTCTGGGATCTCATAGGGATGGACAGACCTATACACACACATACGCACACACACAGAAATGATCAAATGGGTTCACGCCATCATTTGGCTCCTATTGTATTGTGACATTGAGAAGACCCACTCACCTCACATATTCTGTCAGCTGCAGGATATTGGATGTTCTTGTCATCACCATCTAAACCCAGAACATCTTCCCTTACTAGAACATCATCACATTCCCACCACCAACTAGAAACATAGAATGTTCCATTCCATTCCCCGTAAAAAGCTGAACATAGAACATCCTTTACTACAATCCACCCCATTCCTTCAAGGTTAATAAAAAAGTAGAAGTGTGAGAATCAGGAATTCCGACAAGAGCCATCTCAATAACTTACCATGAGTATCTCTGTAGCGTCTTGAATATCGCCTTTCCAGTAATACCTATGACATGAGTTTTAAGATTAGCAGCATGTGGTTTACAAATAGCAAGTGTCCTGAAATAAGCCCATGGGACACTATGTACGTACTATTGAATATAAAGCTAGTTCCTCCCTACAACCAGGACAGGCCGAGTTAGTGTCTGTGACAGCCCCAGACACTTTTGATTGATAGCTAGCTGGCGTCACCGTGGTTTCTCGGCCCAGACCCTCTACAGCAGAGGTCTTCAACCCTGGTCCTCAGGGACCCCCTGTCCTGCATGTTTTAGACGTTTCCCTGCTCCAACAAACCTGATTCAAATGAATGGTCGTTAACAGGCTTCTGCATAACTAGAAGCATTCATTTAAATCGAACACTAAACGACCCATTAATTTAAATCAGGTGTGTTGGAGCAGGGAAACATCTAAAACGTGCAGGACAGGGGGTCCCTGAGGTACCAGGGTTGAAGACCTCTGCTCTACTGGGCCAGAACCGTGTGCAGGAAGCACAAAGCCTTGCGATGGTTCTGCCTCGGTGGTTCTGCCTCGATGGTTCTGCCTCTGTGACTTGTGTAATAGTAGTACACCAGACAGTTATTTCAGGATTTAGGGTGTGAACCAGTCAGTTAGAACTGACTGGTTAGAACCGACTTGTTTACTGCACAGACCCGAGGACGAATGTGAACTTAGGCTAAAGACTTGCGGTTTCAGTCAGAGCTTTGTGGGTGTTGTGAAGTGTTCTGTTTGTGTAGCGGACGTGTAGTGAGGGTCACTGATGTTATCTGTTCTGCAAGCAGCCATCTAAACTATCTAATGTTTTGGGGTTATGTGCCAGTAGGCTCTGTCATGCATGCAGGGTTATGCACACAGTCCCAACAAGGGAAAAAGTCTCTCCTTCTCCTCCTCTCTTTCTCTCTCTGCCTGATGCAGCTTCTGGCCTGGCTAGCTCCGAACAATTATTCATATGCAGCTAGTTCACCATTACTCTGGTTGCCTGGGTAACGAGTTCTTAGTGTGTGTATGTGTGTGTGGGCATGCATGTATTTATGGCTAATTGTGCGTGTGTGTGTGTGTGTGTACTTATGTGCTAATGCATAGTGTGCATGTTGGTGGTCTGTCTGGTGTGAGTAGGAGTGAATGGTGCGTGTGGCCTCTGTGGCGGATCGTTGGAGAGGCCACTGGAGCTAGACAACAGAGTCATGATCCTCTTACATAGTGGAGGTCCTGGGTAGAATGTTGATGCTGGCTGCCATCCTCCTCTCCATGATAGCTCTGAGTATAGGTGGAAGAGAGAGCGAGGAACAGAGAGAGAAAAGAAGGGAGGGAGAGGGGAGAGTGATATCAAGTTAGGGGAGAGAAAGAAATGAAGAAATAGACATTTCGAGGGAGAAAGCGAGGAACCCGTGGAAGAGAGATGCAGGCGTTGGTAAGCAATTAAACACTCAACAGCCAGCAGCTGTCAACCAATTATAGCTGTAGCTCGCCATAGACCCTCTGCGGGGTGGGGCGTGCGCATGCTGCGGCATTATCAGGCGACGGGACATCCCAGCGTGCCGAGCTCAGTCACGCTCACAGCAGCTGAGCCGAGGGCACTTCCTGTCCCACACAATACCGCTCCAAGCTCGCAGGCGGCACATTTACATTTTGGCGAAGGGCTGTGACTGTGAGTCAATGCTCCTACACGGGTCGGTCATAGGAAGAGAAGAGAAGAGAGCGAGAGAGAGAGAGAGCGAGCGAAGACGAGAGAAGAGAGAGAGAGAGAGAGAGAGAGAGAGAGCGAGAGAGCGAGAGAGAGAGCGAGAGAGAGAGAGAGAGCAGAGAGAGAGCAGAGAGAGCGAGAGACGAGAGAGAGCGAGAGAGAGAGCGAGAGAGAGAGAGATCGCGAGAGAGAGAGAGAGCGAGAGAGATCGAGAGAGAGAGACGAGAGAGACGATCGCTCTAGCGACGCGATATAGCTAATCGTCTCTCGATATCTCTCTAGCTCTCTATACTCGCTCTCTACTCTCTCTCTCTCTCTCTCTCTCGCTCTCTCTCTCTCTCTCTCTCTCTCTCTCTCTCTCTCTTCACACAGCTCATCTGCATGCAGCAAGAAGCCATTAGAGTTAAAGGGAGTGTCGTCCAATCACAGCTCTTGTTCTCTGGTGCGTAGCTTTGCAGACTTGGCCTACCCTTCTCCCAGCCAAACAGAAACACTGCAGCTTTAGTCCTACTGGGTTTCAGTGTGCATTACTCAGTATCCTGTGGGCTTATAATAATGTAGTAACCATAACATTGAATGGAGAAAATATACATAATATACTGTATAGATGTATATTTTTGTGATAAAAAAAAAGTTTGTGTGTCTGCATTTATGGTGACAGTTGCTACACGTGAACATGTTGTAAAGGGATTTCAAGTTGCTTAACGAAGTGGTTATCAGTCTTCCATCGGCAAAGTAATTAATAATCAGTAATTAGTCATGTGAACGTCATATGTAGTTAGTACACAATTTGTATTCGAAGTTAGTAAATTGTGAGTAGAGTATCGCTCTGAGCCAGTACCTGCCGATGTCCTTGGCAGCCTGCTCATTGGGACAGTTGACCAGGAGGACGGAGTGGTGGCCGGGTATGTAGCTCCCTGTGATGGCGGAATGGATGTGGACCCCCAGAGGTCTCAGCAGGGGGTACATGGACAAGACCACTACCTGGGAAAGGATATTGGAGGTGGGAACAAAAACTCAATAGAAAGGAAGTACAAGGTCAGCACTATACTCATGGACTGATTACATTTATGTCCAATCCCCTGAGGTGAGGTCACTTCAGAGCATGTGAAAGGGAGTTTTATATAATCTCAGTATGTGTTTGTGACAGCCACTCTGGTGTCCTTGGGACAGAGAGTTATTTCCCTAGCCCTGTGCTCTCATTTTGGAGGCAGAATGCATTGTCGAGGAATACTGTTGAATCTGTCCTCCTATTATTGTTTTGCTGTCACTACAAAATTAGTGGGCCAATTCTTTATCCTCTCCGCTTTTCTGCGCAAGTCAACGGACGGCCGTCGGCTTGCGTTTGAACAAACAATGCATGCAATTTGAAAACCTCCGCCTGTCAGAAACTCGGAGGACACAAAGGATGTCAACACATATTTGTCGTCACTAGCAGCAAATTGCATATTATGCCTGGTCGGTTTTCATAGCGTCCACCATTAATTGTATTTGTCAACAAACTCATGTGCCAGACACGAATCTCCATATCTCCAACTTACCAGACAAATAACAAAAAGTCCCGAGCGAAGTATACTTTGGAAAACAGACTCCTTGTGACACCGCGGGCAAAACCAGTCCGTTTTGTTGCTACTCCCAGCTAAAGTCATACCGAATAGTCTAGTTAACTGGCACTCTGTCCCAAAACCTCTCCGCCCAGACAGAGAGGGGTCTGGATAAAATATATAGTCCACAAACGGATGAACATCAAGCACAACAACCTTAAAAATAACATAATACTTGCTTTGATTTCAACTATTACATTTCTTGACGTTTTTATTTCCGAAGCGTAAACTTATCTTGGTGTTATTTCTATCAGTTTACTTGGGCAAGTGCTGACTGTGACAGGTAGCTCAGACGGTCAGCAGCGACCCCCACACCGACGGCGCATGCCATTGGATGGATGACACTTCCTGACACTCCAGTGTCCAATCAGACAACATATTTCACAGGGCGGGTCTAAACTAGGGCTTTGGTCATAAGCAGCTTTGTTGTCTATTATCCTAAAGTGCTTCTAGTGAGGTGCGCCGAGGTCATAGCGGTTTAGTTGCCAAATAATCAGATGACATAATGAAAAACATCTAGGCTACACAATTAATCACATCAAGAAACCACAAATAATACAATTTCTGATCACGTTGCCTATATTTGAGGTAAACGCATGGGAGACTAACTAGGCCTAAAGGAACAAAGGGGTAGCACTATATATATGTTCTCTGCTCGGTGCCAACTTATCTTGAAGTCTATTAGAAATAGAGATGCATGTGGTGAAAAGGAGAAAGATGCCACATGCTTGCTACATTGCCTCTACAGTCAGGAGAGCTTCTAGACCATTTCAACTGGGGGGCCAGGCTGGGGTCAGTTGTACTTTTAGGGACCAGTTACATTAAACATTATTGTTGCCATATAGTTTGTTTTCTTCACTGCATTGCAGGCATTAACAGGCAGAAGTTTCAAGTGCTTTCACGGACATCGTGGGAACTCGTCCCAGCCCCTTCACTCTGATTGGTCTTCTGGTCATTTCCTTCCCCTCACCACACCTCAACTTTCGGAACGGATCTTGGTCAGACGTGTTCAGCTGGCACGCTTCACTAGCGCGTGCACTAGGCCTACTGTATCGGAGGGTGTATGAATTTGTTTTGCTAATGAACTAATGCCATTATCAAAGGCATTTGCAATGAAATTAATCCATGCACCTAACGCGCCAGAGTTCGTTACAAAGAAAATAGGGGAATTATGTTTCGTTATTTAGAATCAAATTCATTTTCACAACCGATATGGCCATAGTGCTGACTGCTGGCATAACATTGAATCGGCTGCTTAAAAGGATTAGCTGTCTAGCTAACAGAACGACGATATAAAATGGATATACTTTCAGTTTAGAGCAGTGAATTTTATTTTGAAATTAATGTGTGTATTACAGTTTTGTACAGTGTCTAGGACACATTTCTCAATACTTACGTCACTTTTTAAAAATCGAATACAAATTTATTTGTATAGCCCTTATTACAAGCAATGTCACAGACGATTTCACATAGGCCTACTAACTACCCCTGAACCAACCTAAACCCTCAAGGAAGACAAGAAAAAACTCCCAGAAAAACTCATTAGAGGCGGTTGGTGAAAGAGAGGTGCAGAACACAGGCTTAACATAGTCATACCGCAGGGAAGTGTCGATGGGTGTTGAAACACCACAATCCAGTGTTCAACTTGGGTCAGTTGGTAAATGTCAGTATAAGCAGAAGTGGCAAAACTCTTCAGTTCTCCTAACCAACTTTCAGCTCGGCACAGCAGTTAATTTCACATTCAAAATGCACTAAAACTACCAAATCACTTCATACTACATGTCTCAAATAAACTCATTCTTCCATAACACTAGCACAGCTGGACAGCCAACAAACACACTTTGTCACCCACAAAACAATGACCTAAAAAACAGTGTTATACAATGGTTTCTTAAGTAAACAGGAACCTCTCTAGCAAATATGTACTGGAATGAATCAGACATGATGCAGTAGGCTATGCTTCAATATATTCTATGTCTTTTTTTTGTTTGTTGCACTGAGTAATTCCAGAATACAATAATTTGTATACACACCATCCACTGATACAGATACAATAGGAATGCTAACAGGGGCGGACTGGGGGAAAAAAGTGGCCCGGGAGATACTGTCACTGACCGGCCCACTCACTCAATACACGGCGCGTTGTCCACTCAATGCATCGCACGTATCGACCAGTCATTGGCCTACTTGGGAAAATACCCATACACTTTATTTCGGAAGACACTTTCGACATTTTTCGAAAAATGGGTACCATGAGTGTTAAATAGCGTACAGATTGCGAGGAGGAGTATAAAACTCAGTCAGCGATTGTAGACTACTAAGGTCTCAGAGCAATTTATACGTGTTCAAGCTGTGTAATATGGAAAATAGTTGGAGGTGCTGGGGATGTCAGAGGGAGGGCCGGTTACTTATGGCAGTGGGCTGGTATTTTGGACCATTCCAACCCCATCGGCCCACCAGGGGATTCTCCCGGTATCCCCGATGGCCAGTCCACCCCTGAATGCTAATGTACTCGGTCTTCTGCATTTGGCCACAGGTTCTCATCCACATTACATCTTATGTCATCTAGGGCAATACACCTAGGAAAGAATCTTCTGGCATGTCTGATCCATCCCTGGCAATCTGTGCTGATATGTCCAGGCATCCAGCATTCATTGCGTCCACAACCCTTCCATAGAGATCATGCAGGAACGCAAGGAGACGCTCAGTGTTGTAAGGCCCAATGAGTGGGTTGTGTAACAGCAGTCCATCAGTGGATAATGCTGAGCACATTGTGCACATTGGACTATCTTGTCTCCTCCCCCCCCCCACACACAGACATCTGTGGTTTGGTCTCTGCCCGGGTCCAAGGATGTCTCCATGGCAATACAATCTGCAAAGGGAGAATCGGACTGATTGTGGCCTAGGCGAGGGCACCAACCCAGACCTACGCACACAGACTTTACACATTGACTTTCCACCTACACCACACCCCCATCCAACGCCTTCGCATGCTTGTTTCCCAAGGGTGGCTGCAGGTCCAGATGCTGCTGGTTACCCCAACCCCACTTCCGTTGCAAGTCTCGTAATTTGTTTTGTAATGTTTGTTTCCCAAGGGTGGCTGGCGGGTCTGTGTTCAGCGCCCACCAGTGGCTGCAGGTCCAGATGCTGCTGGGTAACCAGCAGCTTTGTCATGTTTGTTGGCTTGTGTGCTGAGGTTTTTGCCTGTTCTCTGTAACTCCTTTGGGAGCATTGTCTGGGGGTTGCCTTTTTCTCTCCTCATCTCTCCCCCTCATCTCTCCTCATGTCATGTATGTGTGCTGTAAATTCCTTGTTGGCGCTGACACAGTTGGCTGCCTGGGTATGCTCTCTCCGTGAATTTCCCTCACAGGATTAAAAAAGTATCTATCTATCTATCTATCTATCTATCTATGTTGGGACCCTCTCTGGCCCGGGACATCTACTGTGGCTCTCTTCCCAATCACATTCCTTCCTCGTCGCCGTGTTATGGCCAAGTTGAAACCCGCCTCATCCACAAAGATGAAATGTGGGGTGTTTGCCTGATTTCAATGTCCATGACTCTCTCAAATAAATCCACAAGGCAACATAAGAGTTAGACTATTTCAGTAGTATACATTTACCTACAAATTTGTCTTTGTGAGTTTTGTTGGTTTTGTTCGATAACTGTTCTGTATTTTATTGGGATCTTACCTGGACATATTGGTTCCTGAGTTGGTTTTCTGGAAAACTGTAACACTAGATGCCACTAATGAGCATAGCAGATTTGGCTGCACTCTCTGACCAGCCTCGCTCATCATGATTTATGACATTATCAATGACAGTAGCTCTGATGAGTCTGATCTCATCTGAGACTACAGCTCTTGATCTTCCTCTTCTTCCACCATGGTTACGTATTCCTCGCCCCCTCCCAGGCACTCTTCTTCCTCTTTCAGCCACTTCTCTATCTCTGGCTGGGTCCATGTTTACATCACAATACAAAACTATTCTGAAGTTGTCTACTTTTGTAATGAAATTCAACGAGTAACACCTGTGTAGGTGTTCAGCTACAATGAGAATCAGCTGTGGTTGGTCCAATTGTTTTTATAGCATTACATTTTTAGATTCGAAAAATATTTCATTACAATATTACTGTGGAAATGGAGCAAATAACTGTCTCATTCAGTTTTGTATTATGTTATTGTTTTGAACTTAATACATTTTGATAAACATATAGAACCACATGGAGTTGCACTAAGTGATAGAGCCATAGATCTTGCTAGTCGTCGACAACTGCACTGGAGACATAGGACCGGAGCTATGTCCCGCGTCTTTTGATCTGTTATTAAAGCTTCTACGTGTTTGAAACTGCTGCAAACTCTGTGTCATTTCATCTGGAGAGCCAGGAGATAGTGAAATTGAGCTTTGAATTTGACTCAGAATTAAACAAATTAAACGCAATATTAATCTATAACAGTACAAGGTATCCTTTAAACCCTAGAGAAAAAGTTGACCCCCCCCAATTATCATTGTACACAACCTGACTGCACTAGCATGCACCATCAATGGGCACTGAGCTATAGTGCAAAAACCATGTGCTGCAGAAAGCACTCATTGTAAGCGTTAACTAAACACCAAATCAACTAATGTCACGCCATTATGCCTGGCATCCACTAGATGGTGGTGTGGATCTACACAAACAGTAGATTCTCCATGCCCGTGGACAGCCAACAACAGAATGATTTTCACTTGCTGGTATGTCAAACTATGAAATAGTCTAAATGAAATGGAACATTAATAATGATGCTTGCACCAGGAATGTATGACTCACCACCCCCCCCGCCCCCCCCCCTGCAATTCTTGTTTTTGGTCAATCTTAACCCCTGACCCCAGCCCCCCTCAAGCTTCAGACGTGATTCCTCCGCTGCCTTGTTGCCACCCCCCTCGCCCTCAGTTCCTCCATCCGTCCACGACTGCGTAGATCAGAGACTTCACAGTAGGGGGTGCCACAGGAGGTCGTAGACTCAACAAACCCATTCATCCTACTCTCTCAATCTTCTTATATACTCTCTCTCTCTCTTCTTTCTCCTTCTTTCTTGTTCTTTCTCTCTCCTGTTCCCTCCCTCTCTCTTTCTGAGGTTCTATTTACAAGCCCATCAGAGCCACTTAAACCACTGTTCCTCAACATGAAAGAGGATGACAAAAATAGAGAGATGGTGGTGGTGGTGGTGTGTGAAAGGGAAAACATAGGGAGTTGGGAGAAAGGCGTTTGATCTGCGTTATGGGGCGTTCGCTCAGTGGGGGGGTGGGGGGGTGGAGGGGGGTGTTTCCCTAGGAGTTCACTCGACTCCATTTCTTGTCCTTTATTGGATTCCTTATCGGAAAAAAGGACTACTTTTATTTTGGTTCCCTCCACCGTGTTTCTTTCCTCCGCTGTTTCCCTTTGCTCCGAGCAGCACAGAGCGCACGGAGGGCGGGATAACAAGGCCCCGGGTCTAGGAATACAAGGGAGGGTTGAGAGAAGGAAATAAGTCAAGGAATGGGCAGGTGGGAAAACAAATGGATGAAAGGAGGAGAGGAGGAGGAGTGTCTCTCTCGTTTGGAGGGAATGAAGAGAGAGAGAGAAAGAGAGAGATGAGTGCAAAGGGGGACCGGAGAGAGCGGGAGACGGAGGGGGAGGCTGAGGGACAAGGACAGAGGGCAGAGAAATTAAAGGTGAAAGAGGGAAGAGGAAGTCACAGAGAAGAAAGGAGGAGACGGAGGGGATCCTGTTGATTGTTGTTTATTTGCTCACCACCGTGCTGTCGGGGGTAAAGAGAGAGGGAGCGAGGGGGGAGACGAAGGCGAGTGTGAGAGCTGTGAGGTATGGGAGAAGGGGAGGGGCGGTCAGATCAAAGGTGCTGATAAGTGGTGGGGAGAAGGAGGGTAACAGTAAGGTCAGTCCTAATGAGATGGTTTCCTCAACAGTAATGATGACTACAGTTGGATACCAGTAGATCTGTCCTCCAAAGGGGTTAATTAACGACGACGGGGACGGGGGGACGGGGGACGGGGGACGGGGGACGGGGGGTGCCTCTCCCCTTCTCTCCTCCTCCCTCTCTGACCTGATCTATTTACCAACCTATCCACCTAGAAACTGTTTGGTGTGGGTTTGGGTTGAATTCACAGTGTGTTGCTCAGTGGCTGGTTGCTCCTGTTCTGTCTCTGAACACATTGTTCATGGAGGCTCAGCCTTCTCTCCCACGGGTTAACCAACCTGGTACTAATGGGGACCACTGTAGATAACACAGTTGTTTAAACATTATTGTTCTGCGCAGTCCGCTCTTTGGACAGGACCTCTGCCTTATCAAGAGACACACACGCACAAAACATACACGCACACACGCAATGCATAAACACTCACACGCGCACACACACGCCCTCTGTGGGTCTTTTCCTTATCACAGCGTTGCACAAACTATCCTATTCATTAGCATTGATTTCTCTTTGACCCACCATAAACCATGAGCTGTCCCTTGCTTTGTGTCTGTCCTCCCACTCCATATCTTTCTCTCTCCATCTTCCTCTTTCCCCCTCTATCGCAGACTCTCTCTCTCTCCGTCACCTTCTTCCTCCCACTCTGAAGCTATTCCTCATTCAGCATGAGGTGAGGGGTTTTAATTGCTCTCAGGTATTTAGGGTTAGCAGTCGTTTGCTGCAGAGAGAGAGACACACGGAGAGAGAGAGAGAATGTGTAAGAGTGAGAGTGACAAAGAGATACAGAGAGAGAAAGACAAAGAGAGAGAATCAGCTACACCACAGGGGCCACTTAGGGGACAATTAAACCAGGAAAGGGGGCACATGTTTGTTCAGGAAGAAAGGAGTAGAATAGGAAAGAGGGGGATGACAAAGGCAAGTGTGGAGAGATGAGATAAGGATGGTCTAAAGTGGGATCAGACGGATAGGACGTGAGGTGGGATGCCGTGGGAGGTGGGAATGCTTGGAGACACAGATATCTTTGTACCTGTTACATTGCAACAAGTATTCTAAACAGTGGATGACGTGAGTCGTGAAAAGATTGGGAGTACAAATCACTGACATATGTGGTTGAGTTGTGATTCTGTGAATTTTGCTTTTAGACACACGTACTCACACACACACACACACACACACACACACACACACACACACACACCACACACACACACACACACACACACACACACACACACACACACACACACACAGACGCACGCACGCACGCACTCACGCACGCACGCACCACGCACCACGCACTCACCACACACACACCACACACACACACACACACACACACACCCACACACACACACACACACACACACACACACACACACACACACACACACACACACACACACACACACACACACACACCACACACACACAGAGACACACACACACACATACACACACACACACACAGAGACACACACACACACACACACACAATAAATATATTTTAATTCTCTTTTTACATTTCTCAATGTCTGCCTGTCTGTCTGTCTCTGGCTCTTTCTCTTTCTCTCTGTAAAGACCTTGTCTAGGGGAAAGGCCGTAACACTGCTCAATGAGCCTATGACACGAGGACACACTGAGGTACAAGCAAACAAAAGGTTTATTCAGAACAAAAAGGGAGAAACAGCCGACAGGGTACAGTGGAACTATGAGCGGTGCCAAAGTAAAGTCATCAACAAAAGTGTCCTGATCTACCTAACCAAAAGACTTCTCTATACTGAAAACATACATGGGTAGCAGCCGCTCTTTACCTAGGGTGTTTAACAGGGGTTAGCTACATGATGGGGTGTATGCCCATGGGCAGTTTACCTGTTCCAAAGCTGAACTAGTAATAAAACAACGAAAAGCAGATACCGAGTACCGGCGATGACTAGACAAACAACGTATAACACTTAACACTTTACAAGATTCTTGTTAACGGCAAATGGCAAATGCACTAACACATACAACGCCGATGACAAACACACACAGGGCTAGAGACTACTGAACAGTACACAGGAGCGGGTTTAAATGTGGATGGACAGGGACGGGGGGATGGAGGCGGTAGCCAATCACTGACGGGCAACGAAAGCGAGGGGAAACTGAAGGGAAAACAAGCACACTACAATACACACTTACAAGCAGGGCAAGGGACGTAACACTCTCCCAATCTCCTTCTATCCTTCTCTCTGTCTATCTCTGTTGTCCAGAGCTAATGTAAAACAATTTAAGAGGACAGTCTGTCAATGAAAGGATTGATTTTCATCAGGTTGTGGAAGCGTGCAAATATGACCTAGCTGGAGGGAACTTTTAATATGACAGTATTGTCCTACGGGTTCCATGTGTGCTCATAATGTGTAAGTTTGAAACACATATTAGTTATGCCTTATGTGTGACAGTCGACTCCCAGGTTCTACTGCCTGGTTATAGTGCAGCTACAAGGGCCGAACAAGGACTGAACGATAGCCGGGAATGAGCCTGTCCCACAGGTGTTGATGGGGGGTGTTTGGTGTCCTGGTGTGCTGCTGTAATGTGGAGGTATAGATTTCACCCCTGCGGCTGCGGCCGCTTCTGAAGTGGCCCTAAAACCTCAGATCCCTCCTGTCTCCTCTGTCCAATCAGGCGTGACCTGACCTAAGCCTGGCCTTAGGGCCAGCACGGTGCACTGACGACTACGGATTTACACCAAAGAAAACGTTGACCTTTTTGGAGATTCTGCCGGCTTGCCTGTGTTCAATCAAACCCGCTCGACCGAAACACTCCTTTTCTCTCTCATTATGTCACTCTGTCTTTCATTTCTCTCTCTCTCTCTCTCTCTCCTCTCTCTCTCTCTCTCTACCTCTCTCTCTCTCGTTCGCTCTCTCTCTCTGCTTCTTGCCTTTGTACATTCTGTCTTTCCTCTTTGAGGAACAGGCAGGACAAATCTTTGGTCTCAGTGGGGATTCTGGAAGGCTTGCCTCCAGTCATGGTGGCGATGCCTCCCGCTAGGCCAAGCTAATGGCTACAGACATACGCCAAGGAACGTGTTCTCCTCCAGTCATCCCTTTACATGGGTCCGCAATGCTGGGCACCCCCTGGAGCCTCCTACTTGGGGTCTGTGCAATGATCCCAAAATTATATCATTATTATATTTGACATGAATATCATTTAGGCCCTGTTATTCACTTCCAACAAGTACAATCCTAGACAAAAACTTTTGGCATTGATATAAGATTGAAAAGTAGAGCTCATAAAAATCTCATCAATGTACATGTGCTAATAATGGACCTGTTGGATTACAAAAACATCTCTTTTATGTGAGCCGTTGACCTCAATGATAACATACTAGTTATGACTGCATTTGTTCAAAATTATTTAGGCACCATTTTGGACGGTGTTCTTACATTTACATTTTACATTTAGTCATTTGGCAGATGCTCTAATCCAGAGCGTTTTACAGTAAGTACAGGGACATTCCCCCAAGGAAAGTCTGGAATCGAACCGGCAACCTTCTGATTAATAGCCCGATTCCCTAACCGCTCAGCCATCTGACCCCTACGATTCTTCCCACTGGTTATTCTCCCTCTCTCGGAGAGAGGTGGACACTGCTCATCTGTACTGGTTATTCTCCCTCTCTCGGAGAGAGGTGGACACTGCTCATCTGTACTGACTAACGGCCTCTGTGCTCCACTTGCTGAAAGATGGTTAGGAGAGAAAAGAGAAGAGAGCAGAGCAGAGGAGAAAAGAGGACAGAACATCTTCAGATCTCCAGCCTTCAGGTGAGCACAAGGAGGAGTCGTTTAGCAAGATAACTAAAGGGGGAAGGTGAGAGAAAATGCTACAAACCATGGTTATAGTGGAAAAGGCTTTCCGAAGACACTCCGCCCTGGTTGGGAAGAGTAAACATGTTGATTCTCTGTCTACCATGCGCTTCGACAGTGAGTGGGGCTAAACCGAATGGGAGAAAATTCCAGAAAACAAAATAAAAATACGTGAGAAGATCAAACAGTTTGAGTTTTTTGTTGTTACCAGGAGAAGGAGCCCCTTGCTGTCTCTCCAGCTCTAGAGGGAGCAGTGATCCACATTCCCTTATCCGGCTTTTACTTTGTTTTCTCTCCTGGTCCTCTGCAATATTTAGAGGGGATGTATGCCTCCCTTGATACACACAGTTGAACAAAGACATGCATGCACACTTGATATGACACGCACACACGCGCGCACACACACACACCACACACACACACACACACACACACCACACACACACCACACACCACACCACCACACACACACCACACCAGCAGGTTCTGGTTATTTGAATCATGTGTAGGGGGGTTGTGTCTGTATGTGCGAGTTTGTGTGTTTGTGCTGGTTTGTTGTTTTGGACATTTGTGTGCAACCCCCCCCCCACCCCTTAGGATAATAATCAACAATTGAACTGTCAACATCTTCAAAAGACAAGCTCTCCCCCTGCAGTCTATTCTTTCTCTCCTCTCTTCCTCCTCTCCTCTCCTCCTCCTCTCCTCCTCCTCCTCCTCCTCCTTTCCTCCTCCTCTTCTTCCATTCCTCCTCTAGGGAGGCTCCTCAGAAATAGTCCTTACTGGAACCTCACCACCCCCTCTGTCTCCCCTCCTTTTTTTCTCTCTGTCTCCATTTCTCTACATGGGGAAACTCTCTTTCTCCACCCGCCCTCATTTTTCCGTTCTCCTCGTCATCCCCTCTTCTTCTGTCCCCGTCTCCCCCTCCCTTCCCTCCCCTATTCCCCTCTCCGTCTCTTCTACCGTCTCTTCTACCGCACTCCGCTGCACTTTACCCCACTCTCCTCTACTTTCATCCGTGTGGGCTGCGAGTCTCAGATCTCTCTCTCTTCGCCATCAACGTTGACAGCAAGGCCCATGGATTAGCTGCAATAGGACAGCAGGTCAGAGGGGCCGGATCAAGATCCAGACACATCCTCAAAGGACATGTCGACTTACGAGACGTTTTCAAGTTCAAGTGTTCCGCCCCAAAATGGCCGCTGCAAGAGAATTGTTAAGGCCTCTCACACGCTTGGGTTCCTTATGTCACGATAGCCATCATTACAACAGGGATACACAAACACCCGGAAAACGAAAATTGTACAAACTGTGAGCACTCTCAGTTTCTTATCTATCCAGTATAGATAGGGAGTGAGAGGAGGACTATCGTAAATGCATACACACGCACGCACCGACACACACACAAACACACACCACATACACACAGTCATCCTAATGCATGTCTCGTTATCCATATACAACAGGGTTACAGGGGATACACCAGGGGATACACCAGCAGATGGTGTGGGAGGAAGAGTCACCACAAGTCTATACTTAGGTCTATACTCACCCGCACACACACGCGCGCACTCACACGCATACAAATGCAAGACACACACACATTCCCTCACCTTTGACGTTAACAACTGGAAAATCCTCAATTCTGCCCAATTAACAATTTTTTCAGATTAAATAAAAATATGAGAATGTGTTCTTAGCCACAAAATCAAATCAAAATGTATTTGTATAGCCCTTTTTACACGCAAGCCTTTCACAGAGGGCTTCACATACGCCCATAGAACTGCCCCTCAACCAACCCAAACCCTCAAGGAAGACAAGGAAAAAACTCCCAGAAAAACTGAGACGGTTGGTGAAAGAGAGGATCAGAACACAGGCTAAACATAGTAATACAACAGGGAAGTGTCCATGGGTTTTGCACCAAAATCCATTGTTCAACTAGGAGGTAGGAAGGGAGCGGGAAACTCGCTGTTGCCCGTCACGGAGACCAGGTCACAAAAATGAGGCTATGGATATTCTATGGTTGTACTGGTCGTGGTGGAGGGGTATTGTAAATGTCAAACATTACCTGGAATAACCATGTTGGATGACTGTTTGCCATCAGTCAAGGTGTCACGCCCATGACCGTGCCCCAGCCTTAGGCAATCAACCCTAGCCTTATCAATCTAGGAATTTAGGAACACTAAGAACGTACTTGCGTTCTTGTGAAGAACGTTCTTGCCAAGCGTCTTTGCTAGAACACTCTTGCAAGACCGCAAAGACGGAGAACGATTTGAGATGCGTGTGTTCTTGCAATGACCTCTGGGAAATCAGATGCATTCTCGCTGGCCAAGTCACCATCCGATGCATCCTTGATAAAGGGGGCAGATCAAGACACTTCCGGGTATTTTGGGCGTTCTTTGGATTGGAACCGTACTTGGACAATAAAAGATGACATCAAACGAGTTCGCAAGAACACAAGAACGGAAAAAAACGTGTATTGATAAACTACCTTAGTTTATCTGCCCTACTGTTTCCCTGTGTTCTGTGTTTATTAGTTTCACCTGTGTCTTGCTGATTGTCTTTCAGCGGTGTCGTTACTGTTGTTGCGTTCACCTGTGTCTCGTTTGGTTTGGTGTATTAAGTCCCTGTCATTTGTTCAGTGTTAGTAAGTCGTTGGTTTCATGTAGCCCACTGGGTTAAAAGTCATTTTATTTGATAATCCTGCATCGTCAATTTCCTTGCACCTGGGTCCACCCTGCACACCTGTTACACAAGGTTGTGGCTGATACAAGTTGTCCTCCTAAGTAGTGTGGATCCTGGCAAGCCCTGTCCTAAATGTTCAACCATCCAATCCAGGCCGAACCTCTGAGAAGAATGCCTTTCCCAGGCAGAATAGATCATGGACATCTTTCCGGACAGCTACCCAGAACCGGATCGATTTGTATCCTTTCGACAAGCAATTGCTGAAGACGGCTATATAACCTGTCAGGACCCAGCTTCAGCCCCCTGCTGTAGAAGTAGACCAGTCAGTCATGAGAGCTAGACATTCAACTCAGACACAGCACACAGTCACAATGTTATGGAAGCCCATTTCTGCCAGTAAAATAAAAAAGGATGAACAATTAAGTCATCATTATGAGATACTAAATCATAATTTCGGGATACTAAGTCATAATTATGTGATACTAAATCAAAATTATGAGATACTATATCGAAATTATGAGATACTAAATCGAAATGATGAGATACCAAGTACGCATGTGCTCCGGTAGAGAGAGTTCCGGTTTCAGGGGCCTGAGAAGAGAGAGTTCCGGTATGGCGCTTAAAGAACTTCCCCAGGGCTCTCAAATGTCACGCAGTCGCATTTCAGCCATTTCTCACACTCTCACGCAACACCTTTTCTTTCTCACGCATATCCAACAATTTGTCACACTGAGAAGTAAGGAATAACTAGTCCTGCTATTAGAGGACGAGGTGCAGGTTTCGATTTAGTATCTCATCATTTCAATTTAGTAGCTCATAATATTGACTTAGTATCTCATAATTTTGATTTAGTATCTCATAATATTGATTTAGCATCTCATAATATTGATTTAGCATCTCATAATTTAAATTTAGTATATCATAATCATGACTTAGTATCTGATCATTTTTACATTATATCTCATAATTATGACTTAATAATCTTTTTTTTCTTTTAATGGTGGGAATGGACTTCCATACAATGTCCCAACTACTGTAAAGGAAAATATTTTACTGTTTTAGTTCAATTTCGGCTTGAAATCTGATACTTCATTGTAGCGGTTTTTGTGACCTGGCACTTCCTCAGATATAGCTGTTGATGGGTTTATTTCAAGCCATGCCACATCACCTCCCTGACATGTTGTAGATGAGGTAAGAACATGCTGTCTGGAGGAGCCTCTACAGCTATTAGACGAGCGGTGGCATCGCACGCCACGGGGAACATTTTAACAAGGTAGCGCCCTGTTCCATCAGGTATTGTACGCGACGGCGGGAGCCTGTTGGAGAGATACATGGAACAAAGAGAAAGAAAGAAAGAAAAAGAGATAGAGAAATGATCAACTTGAACATTACAGGCAGTGACACCACAGACGGTTCTCCTAGCTCTAATCAATCATTTTCAAGACTGATCAAGCCACAAGTGTGGTTCATGTAATCTGCCTTTAATCTCCTTAATCGGAAGCAGTTAGCACTGTGACTCAACCATGGCCAGTATGTTGCACAATATTTTGCACTGCACTCCAAGTGAGCATGGTATGTCCAGAGAGGTTAAATCAGTGTGTGTGTGTGTGTGTGTGTATGTATATGTGTGTGTGTATGTATATGTGTGTGTGTATGTCACTATATCTTCTGTGAGTTTTTTGTGGGCAAATATTGTATTTCTCATTTGATCCAATTTTACAGTGTGAGTTTCTGACAGATTGAAAAAAGAATATTGATTTACAGTCGGATGTAAAACTGATCCATAAAACCAGGCTAGTCAGGACAAATTACACATTGTTGGGGTGAAAAATTGTCATGAACACTTTTCCTCCTTCCTTCCGTTCCTTCCTTCCTTCCTTCCTGTCCTTCCTTCCTTCCTTCCTTCCTTCCTTCCTTCCTTCCTTCCTTCCTTCCTTCCTTCCTTCCTTCCTTCCTCTCTCTCTCTCTCCTCTCTTCCTTCCTCCTCTCTCTCTCTCTCTCTCTCTCCTCTCTCTCTCTCTCTCTCTCTCTCTCTCTCTCTCTCTCTCTCTCTCTCGCCTGCTACCTCTCTGAGATCTCTTCATGTTCCCCCTCTATCTCTCGGTCTCTCTTTCCTTCCGTACATGCCTCCCCTTCGTCTCCTGCTGGCAATTCCCAGGTAATAACCAGAGTGTAATAACCAGTGTGTGGGCGGTCACACTTAATAACATCAAACAAACCTCCCAGCGGTCCCAGTGGGCCCGCTCTGCTTGGATTGAAAATCGATGTCCGTAATGATCAAAACATATTACTGCCTTTACTCCTCATCCCTGGGTCAAGATGGAACGGCAATCTTAAACGCTAGTGACCAGAAATGAACCCTAAACCGATCAGGAGTGACTTCTGACTGTCTACTAGTATACTAGGGTTGACAGGTTGGCCTCTGATTGGTTACGTAGCACCATCTACTGTGAAATACTATACATCTGCTGTGGTCCGTATCCAGGGTTAATGCTAGCTTCTGAAAGATTATGATCACCCTATACTTTATTATCATGTACTATACGTTGTTTATCAGGAATAGACTATGATCCAAGTCTGTTATAAAATACTGTTGAATAAATGGGTTTGACAGTAACAGACTGAGCTTATAAATGGGGCTAAATCTTCCAGGCAAATGGTGCAAGAGCTGCAACCCAGCATTCTGCCACACACACACACACACACACACACCACACACACACACACACACACCACACACACACACACACACACACCACACACACACACACACACACACACACACACACACACACACACACACATCCCAGGTTAATGTGAAGGGAGGAGATGGGATATCGGTCGCTGCCAATTCCTTATGATCAATATCACGTGGAACAAAATGTTAACAGCCAAAATCTTTACATAAAAATGGAAATAAAACGGCTATCATGAAATTGAACGAGTGCTAAATGGCTCCCTGTCTGGTCTGTAATGCTGGCTTTATGTGGAGAGTATAAAACTCAAAGGTAGTGATCTGTGAAAGAGTTAGCGAAAAACGGGGGGATGAGAAATTACACTGGTCCCTCCCAGGGCCTCCCACCTTGTTATTAGTAGAGATGAAAAACACAAACGCTGCCCACAAGGCATGGCGGCAAAGTGCTCTGCGATTCTCTGACGTCAGAGGCGAAGAAGGGAAGAGGAGGGGAGGGGAAAGGAGGAGGAAGAGAAGGTGGAAAAGGGAGAAGGAAGAAGAGACGAGAAGGAGAGGGAAAGAGGAGGAGGCAGTACAATTACAGCCAAAGTCATATAAACCAACACGGCACCCTATTCCTCATAGCGAGCAGCAGTATTAACACAGCTGTTTGGGCCCTGATACGAGGGGAGATGAATAAGAAGGGGAAGATATGATCAATCTTCCCCAGATATCCCAATATTTGTCAGCCTTTTGTTGATGAACAGGAAAATAATCACACTCACCTTTGTAGTTAATGGTACATGTGTACACCCCTGCAACCCCCTCCCCTCCACACACACACACTTAAAATACCTAAACACAGATCCACACACGCAAGCATGCGCACACAAACCACCTAGAGTCACATGGAAACACACATGCACGTACCCACACACCGACTGTAGCCACACAGATGCATGCACACACACACGCAGTACCCAATGCGCCGAAGCACCGATGGAAGATTTGATACTGTTACCATGGTAATCCGTCAGATGGAGAAAAGGAACAGGTGTTACTTTCTATCACGCAGCATGTTCCTACACAACCAGGAAATGGCAGACATACTGCAGTAGAGTCTCGTCATCAGACCACATCAATACGCCTCACACCTCACCAAATTACCATAGAGAGGAAAGAATGCGAGGTGGCCCCTCCACATTATATAGAATCCTCATCTCTCCCATGGACGTTGCAAGGATTCTTCCAGACGGCCCGACCCCAGTCAACAGTCCTCTCTCTACCTTTTGCCTTTTGAAACAAAGGAACACACTTTTCAATTGAATGAAGTGAACAGAACTGTAAGACTTCATTTCTCCAAAATGACACCTTTACCACGAGAATATATAGAATTATGCTAGGAATATTTGTAGATTTATTGCTTCCTCCTTTCATGCGTTGATTTAGGTGTTGATTTTAGTAACTACTTCTCCTTCTTACAAGATAACCAAGTCATCCTTGGTGCCGGCAAGAAACAAAAGTTATAAAACGACCCTTTAGCTTTAGTAATTGTACTAAGATATCCAGAACAATCATTTGAGCTCTGACAGGGATTGGTGGGTTTGAGCCCCTTTCTCATGTTCCTCTGGACCAATCACCTCTGAGTGACCACCTTCCTAGAGTTCAGACTCTCAACTCTATGAAGACTCTGAGATTAGTGAGTCCATCTCTGCTGAGACACCAGGATCAGCATCGTAAGGACCTCACCAAGTCCCCCGCCGCTAACCTGAGGTCTAATTCACCAGGAAGGATAGATGATTGCAAGCCTGTAAGAAATGATTTGTAAATCATATTTTTTGATCAATGCGTTCATCAATATTACAATCGGATACACTTGGGAAAAAATAATGATTTCAGAATAATAATGATTAAGTCATTTCCCTTGATTTTCTTTAAGGTAAAATCAACGTTGTGCTCTGCTAAACTGGTATTTTAATATGTTTCACCCCACCCCACTCCGCTACAATACGAACAAACACAAATCTGCTAATTCTGGTTCCAGGTAGTACACTGAAGTACAACACACTGAACACTTCAAGGGCCTGACCTTTGCGTGAACTTTGCTGATGACTCATGACCTTAGGGTTCGAGACGGAACCAGCTTCCCGCCACTCGGAGGAAGTGCAGAGACAATTAGCCTTAGTCCCACCCCCGCCAATATGTCTCCACGGAACTTCAAACGCCACGCATATCCCCCAGAATGCAGCTGTGTTCTGGCTAATTAAGAAAAGTGTCCGCTTGCCTGCTATGCACACACACACACACACACCCATCCTTGGGGGATCAGGGCTGGCTTATGTCTGAGAATGTGTGTGTGTGTGCGTGTGCGTGTGTGACATAAATCAGAGACGTGTATTAAATACCATAAATACATTATTATCCAGCTGACAGACGGAAACAGGGAAACGCCTAAAAACATCTCACTCTCACTCACACACCCACTCACACACACACACCTTTACACACACTAATAGAAACACACAAACAAACACACACTTACACAAACACACTTATAGATACACATGGACACACACA
>CAEFZP010002896.1:77500-119093 GCA_903064625.1 Mallotus villosus
TCTGGAACTAAACACATGTCCTCTTATCTTGTACCGCCCACACCCACGCGCACACGCACACGCACACACGCACGCACGCACGCACGCACGCACACCCACACACACACTCACCACACCACACACACACACACACACACACACACACACACACACACACACCACACACACACACACACACACACACACACACACACACACATACACACACAAACCACCACAGAAAAAGATTGTGTGATGTGGTTCAGAAGCTCAGCTGTGGTTCACATGTCTGTTGCTGTGCGTCTTTCCAGACATTGGAGGTTAAATGTTAACTGATGCTGTGAGGATGGATTTTCACACGGGGAGGATACTGTCAAGAGGAGTTTCATACAGAGTACAGTCCTCAGCAGCTCACATACACAGATGTGTACACATGCACGCGCACACTCACCAAGACCATAAAGTTTCCTCTCAGACACACATGAGCCCACAGACACAGTTCACTCTTAAGACACACACATCAAGAACACACAACACAAACATGTGTATGAAATGAGCAGAGAAGCACAGTGAGTATGGTAGTTGTAGTTCCTGGGAGCATGCTGTGTTCAGTATTCAGCAGACTTCCTGTATGCTACGTAGAACTCATTTGTGGGAAACCAGAACTTGATATCCAGCTGTGTCTCCAATGGCTGATTTTTGTTGTTGTTGTAGCTCCTCTCTAAAATTGTTTCCCCTCATCCGCTCAATTGAAAGCAATCGTCCCAAAATGTATTTGGTTTGGTGTGTTTTCCTCTGGAAAGGTGACTTTGTTTTTTGTCTGGTTGGTTTCCATGTAGCAACCAACAGTTGTTGACGTTAATATTGCATTGACTTCTGTAGTTTTGCAAGCTGGTAGGAAACAAATATTTTTGTAATTTGTTACGTGAAATAGAACTGGAAGACATTGGGCCTCATTCACGAGAAGTCTACGTGTGATTCATGACGTGTTCCTAAACAGCAGAATTGTTCGCAGGTGTGGTCTTAGAATGATGAATCCTAATATGTCGTAAATTGAAATCTTGTTGTTGCTCTTATTTACCATAGGTAAACGCCCCGTTAATTCCCATAAAAGGGCATGAGATGGCAGGGCCGTGTGCACAGAGAAATGTAAAAAAGACGTGGGAAAGACGGTGGAAGCCTCGAATCCAAAAGAAAGAAAATTCATTCTGAAGTGGAGGTACTGCTGCAAGAAGTTAGCGACAAACGACACATCATATTTAGTAGCGTCAGCTGTGGATACAAAGCAGTAAATATGCCAGTGTGTGGGGTAGTCCTAGTGTGTGGAATAGGCCTACTTTGTGCCTATAAATACCGTGATCAGTCATTATTATTGGATGGCAAGGTTCCCTGTTACATAATTGATGTGAATTGAAGGCAAAGCAAGGCTAGTTTATTTTTATAGGCCTAGTACAATTCATACACAATGGCAAGTGCTTTTCAAATGAGCAGAAGTGTAAGTGGTGTGTATTTATTAAAACAAACACATGTAAAATTGTGTGTAAAATAATGATAATTATTCGTAGCAAAATTATGAAGGAGAGAAATCTTCAATTTCCAATTAGAACAAACGAAAACGGTATAACTAAATAATTTTGCGCAAACATGTCAGCTCTTACCAGTTTTTTACAGTCGCTAGGACGCATTTCTCAATACTTAAGTCACGTTTTCAAAACTCTTCATACAGTGAGCACAACAGAAGTATATGTGGGCTAAACTGTGGATCATTTATCATTGCTTTGGCACAAAATGCATTCAATGACTACATCTTTCAAATGACATTCATTCTTTTCTCACTTCGACACAACTGCCAAAACTCTATGTACCAACAGGCCAATTTGCACATGCTTACATACTGTTTTCAAAACTGTTAAACTTCAGTTCAAAACAATAACATAATACAAAACTGAATAAGACAGAAATTTGCAACATTTCTACAGTGATATTGTAATGAAATATATTTAAAAATCAAATAAATACGGAAGGGTTGTGTTAGGTGAGGAAAGGGATGCAGAGAGAAGAAATCAGGCAACATTTGTATGGGACAAAGTGGCATTTCACCACTCCCGTGCAGTCACCGAGTGGTTTGCAGCTCATCCCAGAATGGTGTCACTTTTCTTCCCACCTTACTCTCCATTCCTCAACCCCATACAATAGTTATTGTCACATCTGTGTGTGTTCACTTGTTTTGTTTGGCCTCGCCCCCTCCAGGTGTGTCTCGTCTGCTCGTTAGTGGGGTATTTAGTCAGTGGGGTTATGTTTGTCCTGTGCCAGTTCGTCTTGTGTGTTTCCCAAGTCGTCCCCCGCCGGTTTACGTCTGTCTCCAGTACCAGTACCAGTACCAGTTCCAGTATCCTGATTACCCGTGCACCGAACCCTGCCTGCCAAGTACCTGACCCTGCCTGCCGTCTGTCTGTGCCTTATCAAGTCTCCACCGTGTACCGAACCCTGCCTACCAAGGACCTGACTCTGCCTGCCGTCTGTCTGTGCCTTCACTCCACTGTGTACCGAACCTTGCCTGTCCATCACCTGAGTAAGCCTGTCGATTTGGAACAATAAACATCTGCTACTGAACTACCTGCCTCTGCTGTCTGCATCTGGGTCCACCTCTGTACTTGAGCCGTGATAGTTATTTTCCTCATGGAGGTGGAAGGTTTACTGTATGACCACCATCCACATGATCAAATGTCCCTCCTGGATGCAATGAATGCTGGATGCCTGGACATTGCCAGGGATGGATCAGGCATGCCAGAAGATTCTTTCCTAGGTGTATAATTGCCCTAGATGACATAAGATGTGATGTAGATGAGAACCTGTGGCCAAATGCAGAAGATTAGCATTCCTATTGTATCTGTATCAGTGGATGGTATGTATACAAATTCTGGATTCTGGAATTAGTGAGACAAAAAAAAAGATATACAACATATTGAAGCATATTGCAACATGTCTGATTCATTCCAGTAACATATATTGCAGTGAATTCTAAACAGTAGAGAGGTGTCCTTGTTTTACATAAGAAAACATTGTATAATGCTACCTGTTGTTAGTGATTTTTAGGTAATTGTTTTGTGGGTGACAAAGTATGTTTGATTGCTGTCAACCTTTGCTAGCGTTATGGAAGAATAAGTTGATTTGAGACATGTATGAAGTGATTTGCTAGTTTTAGTGCATTTTCAATGTGAAATTAACTGCTGTGCCAAGCTGAGTGTTCGTTAGGAGAACTGCGTTAAGAGTTTGGAAAACGTGACTTAAGTATTGAGAAATGCGTCCTAGCGACTGTAAAAAAAACTGTAATTGTGTGTAAGAGTGCTCTTGGGTGTGTGTAAACTCTGTTCTTACCTAAGAACAAATCCCAAATAAGAAAACATTGGTGAATGCCAGAATCTTCGTGAACAAGTTTGGTCTTCAGAACATTTGGTGAATGGGGCCCATTGTGCTTGATTGACCAACTTGGCTGCATGTACAATGTAACATTAAACTGGACCTGAATTGGATTCAAAAACTTCAGGCAAAAACACCGGACAGATGAAGCTGTCCACAAGGTTTCGATTCCCACTCTACCGGAGGGCTCTGTGTTGAAAGAGACTGAATCAGAGCTTACATTCAAATGTTCATGAATAAAATACTTTTTTGACACTGTTTAAATTGTATTGTTGTGTTGATCTGGCTCAGCACCATCTCGCTCGCTCGTCCTCTGATCAGGGCGTGCGTCTCACTTCTGTTTGAACTTCAAAAACAGCAAACGCCAACTGTGTGTCAGTGTGCCCTTCCGAGGCCCTGGAGAGAACACCATCTGTGGGACGGTCTCGTACTGCGGGGGTTCACACACACACACACACATTCACACACGTTCACACACTCACACATCCCCAGAGGTATCGTCATTATCTCTGGCTGTTTGCACCAGTGGTGTTGAAGTTAAAGACACACTCGTGAGCAACAATCTTAACGGATACTAAGTTTATTTTTATTCATTTTATTTATTTATTTATGACACATTATCTAACACTCCCGTACTGATCATTATCTAACACACCAGTACTGATCATTATCCAACACATAGCAGTACTGATCATTGTCTAACACACCATTACCGATCAATATCTTATACACACCAGCACTGGTCAGTATCTAACACACCAGTGCTGATTGTTATCTAACATAGAGGGCTGCGTTGGGATTCGGATCCCGCGGGACACAACGCAAATCTCGCGGGAGTGGGCGGTTTGACCTCTGCTGCGGGTGGGAGGATTTGGCGAGTAACAAGAATGGAATAAACTAATTAAGTTGCAAAGAAACTTAAAGCGAATATTAATGTAAAAAAAAACAAAGCAAGGCAAGTCCGACATTTTGTTGTCACAGAATATTTTAGTTGACTTATGTAAGTTGCAACAAATGTGTAAAAGCATTCATTACAATGGGCACAAATCTGGCACGACGTACCTGTTTTTCCAGGGTCAAAGGAAACTTTCATTCCACAATAAGGCAGTTCTTACTGCTCATAATAAGTAGGAAACTACAGATAAATGTGTTTCACTTTACTGTAAAGACATTAGGCCATATGACTTTGTTTCCTGTAAAGGCTTTGTTGATGTAGTTCAACTCTTTGTTAATGTAGCCGCTAAATATAATTTGACACAGTTCAGCATAGCCTTAACATCCGTGTACATTTGTCACAGTCTCTACAAGCTGTGACAGGATGCCACCGGGATGCGGGTACAAACATGGCGGGTGCGGCCAGGAGTGGAACACGTGTTGCGGGAGCGGACATCAAAGCGGGATTCAAAAAACAGCGGTGAAGGTCTTCAGCGACTGTCTAGAATCCTGTAGATTTCCAGAAACAACAAAGACTGACCTCTCGTTCTCGCAGACCAGGTGCCGCGAAGGAGGGAGGGGCAGCGGTGTGAGAGAGCCTCTAGAGGTAGAGCGAGAGAGGTGAAAAAGAGTTGAAACGGGGAAACATGAGCCTTACTGTACCTCACAGTAGCAGGGGATCTGACCAAAAAGATCTCTTATCACACCCAGTATTGTGTGTGGTTAGACAAACATCCTACACACAATTCCAGCATCCAGGATTTCCAGTTTTTACTTTGTTCTCTGCATCCTATGTGAACTCATTGCATACCCGTACCACCACTAAGCTGATTTGTGGTATCTCCCCTGCAACCCCTCATCCCGGTCTCCCTAATGATAGCACGATCCATCACTCTGCCTTAATCAGACCTGAAAAGCAAAGTATGCAAGATGGATAGGCCTCTTGTGAGCATCGAGAGGGAGTTGGTGAGCCTGTAAATGCCCCACCACACACACACTCTCTCCAGCCCATATTTCTGGATCCACCCCCCTCCACCCTTTCACACCTCCCAATATCTCAATTTTGCTGCCTGTGACCACGTGTAATGACTGGTAGGAGATAGCAAGAGATCAGAGTGCCAGCTTTACACGCATGCAATTACAGCTCATAAGCTGCCATGTCTGTTACGCAGAACCTCCTGAGGTAACGCAAGGACAGGTGAGTGGAACACACTCTCTCTCTCTCTCTCTCTCGCACGCACGTACATACATGCACACACGCACACACGCACACACACACACACACGCACACACACACACACACCACACACACACACACACACACACACACACACACACACACACACACACACACACACACACAGGCTCACAGCAAAGCAACACATCTATAATGCATGTGCTTCCGAATGAGCCTCTTTGTAGAAGGTGTCACTGAGCAGGCACTCTCGCCTCAACGCCCCAGCTATGTTCCGTCCCGCCAACAGGGATAACAGGAAGTGTGTGAGAGGCGGTGTGTGTCAGGGTCAGTGCATGTGAGGTGGTGGACTTGTGGCTGTGGGGTATTGAGTTCAGTTTGCGGTCAGCTGTGAGGAAATGGAGACAGAAATATGGAAATGAGGTGTATGGTAATGAGGATGTACGTGTACGTGTGTTTGCCTGTGTGCGTGTGCTTTTGTCTCTCCCTGTGTGAGTGTGTGTGTGAGTGTATATCTCTGTTAGAGCATGCGTATGTGTGTGCGAGCGAGCGTGTGTATGTATGTGCCTTTCTTTGTTGGTGTGGATGTGTGTGTGTGTGTATCTCTGTTAGTGTGTGTAGGTGTGTGTGTGCATGTCTGTGTGTGTGTCTGTGTGTGTATCTATTTTTATGTGTGCCTCCTGCTGTTAGAATTTGCTTCAACATCGAGACTTGAATATGAATTGTACAAACCATTTTTTATTTTATTTTACCCTGTCTTGGACCATCCCTCTAGAAAGTACAATGAAAGAGTGGAAGAGGAAGAAAGACAGATAACAGTAACTCAGGAAGAGAGAAAGGATAAAAAAGAAGAGAAAGTGATCGAAAATAAAATCACTATACTCATCAGTCCATTTTGTACGCAAAAGACCATCTTTGTTTTTTTCCTCCAATCATCTGGTCCCTCAATCCATATTTCCTTTACTGAGGCTCATTTGACTGACTTCACAGACTAGAAACCAATTCCTGCCGATTTATGGAGAAAAGAACAAGCTTTTCTGGCTCTTTTTGGTCAGATGATCCCTGCTACCCAATTCCCAGGATTTCTGTTTAGAGTTTTGACGTGGCCCTTTGCATGTGATCTAGACCACTTGGAACCTATCCACACTGCATGGGCCAGGTCTTGCCTCCAGGTCTTGCCTCCAGGTTTCCCCCCGGGTTTCCTGTTTTCCTTGCTCTGTCGCTGTCTGTCTGTGTGTGGGCGTGGCTCCAGGCTCCAGCTGATCACACCACATCTCCCACTTCACCTCCACACCTGCTCCTACAGTAGACTCCCATCAGCTCACCTGCTTTCAATTAACTCATTAAGCCAACAGTAGATCCTCTCCGGAGGCCTATCCAGGATCTGGATTCGGGGTTAGTGAGGTAACTTCAAGTTTAACCCTGGGTTTTCAGTGTCATGGCGGTGATTCACTTCTTACCAGGGTAGATTGCCATGGTGATTTATGTTGCACACCTAACCAGGTTATGTTTGAGATAAAAGATCAACATGTAGTATGAAAGCACCGCCTACTGACCCATCAGAAAATTGCTTAATTGTTTCTAGAAGATCCCATGACCTCGGTGCGTAACTATTGAAAGGGCAGTAGTGTTTGAGTCCAACAAAACACTTTGGCCTTCCCTGACGAGTATCTTTGTAGCTATATACTGATATTATCCCAAAACAGAGAGTGACGAAAACACTGAAGCCTTATTACTTGTTGACCTTATATGATTTGCTTATAAGTAAGCTTATTTACCGGTTTGAGTTATGTTTTGTAATAAATGGTCTTACGTGCCATAAAAAAAAACCTAGGTAACATGGTGTACACAATTGGTCAGATGTAGGCCTACTTGTGCCTTGATGATGGGGCCGTAATATTGGCAAGCCTATTACAGTAACTTATGCATTCACACATATTTTTTCACCAGCTTTTCGTCCTGCCTTTGGTAGTGACAACGGTGTTGTTTTTAACCTGGATTATATTTAAACATTTGTAAACCCCATATTTATTCACGAGAATAGTGTTCTAACCTTGTGTAAAATACGTGGCTCTGGTAGGCTTCTTCAGTGTTTGAAATTGGTCCTAAGGAGCCAGTCCTGTTACGTGCACACGCTCATGGCTTGCTAGATTGGGAAAACATGGATTGTGTTAACGAGTTGATTACCACCGTTGTGACAACGCTTAGTGCGATTGGGGTTGTTAGGCTTAGTGAAACCAGCTACCTAACAGATCACTAACAGGCAGGATGGAAAGCTGGTGAAAAAATATTTACTGTGCGAATGCATAAGTTACTGTAATAGGTTTGCCAATATTACTGCCAAATATCCCGGGCACGGATATTTGGCAGTAAACCGCCAGATCATCGGTTGTCCATCCATGTCAGTTTCACCACTTTGTTGGTTGATTTGTTTATTTCACAAAACGTATTGATTGTATGTATGGGAAAGAGAGAGAGAGTCAGAGAAAGAACAGAAGGAAGAAAAACGGGGGGAAAAAAGAAAAGAGAGAGAGAGAGATTGAGAGGCAGAAAGATGGAGAGAATGAATATGTGAGTGTGCAAGCCAAACAAATAGCTGACTCTGTACTCCTCCAGGCAGAATGAGGTTAGTCCTCCTGTGAAGCTGTCCAATAAAGTCTACAATGAGGTTAGGGTCACCACTAGACAGGACTCACAGCTTATCACTTTAGGAGGCCAGTGTGAGTGTGTGTGTGTGTGTGTGTGTGTGTGTGTGTGTGTGTGTGTGTGTGTGTGTGTGTGTGTGTGTGTGGAAGTGCCTGCCTCTCCTTGAGCCCACTGGGATAGCCCCATGAATGGCACCATATTAGATTTTCTGCCTTATTGCTTCAGCCTAAATCTTTGGCCGGAGGTTTTTCCCCTGTCTTGTCACCCACATTAACCCATCACACACACACACACTCACGCACACACACACCCACCCACGCACACACACACTTAAGCATACACCGAGTCCCCACGCAACAACACACTCTCTCCTCCTTCAATCACACACACCTCTCAGGTGAGACCCCCCCAATCCAAAGGTTAATTCACTATGAACAGCATTTCCGCTGCGTCGTCAACGATGGAAATATGGCACACCACCCGATCCCACCCTCTCACCTCCTCCACCCTCGGTGTGTCGACAGCGCCAGGCCACGAGAATGAGGAGAGCTTCACAGGACATCGCATCGCATAAAGGTTTGGCAGGCGTAACCAGCATGCCCCTCCTATCACAGACAGGCCTGCTGTACTCTGCACCCCACGGCTCTTGCCCCCCCCTTCTCTCACAGACAAGTTGATGCTGGGTCACGGTGTATGACCTGTTATGTGGATGACCCAACCAGAGACCCCACAGGCATGATGTAAACAGCCAAGCCAGCACAGTGTCTGTGTGAGTTTGTGTGCGAGTGTGTGTGTGTGTGTGTTTGACATGTTGTGGGGTAGAGCTCAAGGTGATCTGACATGCCAAGAACAAATGACAGTACCCTGATCACACACCGCATGCACCATCTATCACTTCTGTAGCTCGGTTCAGTGCTCACGTTTTAGTGAAAATGAACACACGAAAAAAAACGCCACACACACACACACACACACACATACACAGTATGCACGCGCACGTCATGCACACACACACACAGCCACACACACAGACAATATACACACCAAAAAGCACACGCACGTATACCTTCATCCTGCCCCTCAGACGAAAGAACCTCCATCTCCATGTCTATCCGGGCTGATCAGTATTCAGAGTGGAGTTTCCAGCAGCCACACTTATATTACTGAGTCACTTAACTTTTCAATTTACTCCCTGCCAAGCGGAAAAGAGGAGCCATATACACTCTGGGTTGGCCTCCACCACACACTCAAGTCCAATACGCTACCACACCACAAATGTGGTGGAGTGTGTAGTTGTGTGTGTGTGTGTGTGTGTGTGTGTGTGTGTCGCTATGTGTCTCTCTGTAAGGTTGCTCACTTCCTAGATATGCTTTCACTGAGTCCCATGCGCGCATATAGATAGAGTTTGGATTCGGAACAACATTTTAAACAGCTTACCATTCATTTAAAGTAGCTTTCGCATAATATTTGGAACGTCCAAATAAGAATTAGTCCCGAACCAAACCCCCCAAAACACATGAGTCTTCTGTTTTTCAAACCAGAGGCGCCATGACATCCCCGTTTCAAGGCAGCACACGCCCTACTCCAGAAAATAAGTTCAAGCGATGTGTTTTCGGTGGAGGGATATTGTTTGCCTTTCAGCGTTTCTGACCCGACGCACAGCCTCCAAAAAGGCTGACGTTTCGCTGAGGAGGAGGAGAGGAAATGGAAGGTTGAGAGAAAAAGAAAGAACGTTTCTGCCGTGAATTGAATCCCAACGAATGCTGCCTTTGCGGCAACATGAAAAAACGACGGTTGCAAAGAATTAAAGGGGTTGTGACAACTTCAGCTGAGGGATATGTGGTGCAAACAGATACAGACAGGCCTATAATTATTATTTTCTAGACACGTCGTAGGTCGCTAATTAATCTAATTATAAAACGGTGCTAATGACATCATGCACAGGGCACCCAGTGTTGTTTCATGAATTCCGTGCATCCTACGACAAGATCATTGTTCCTCAGTAATCCACTGACCTGCTAGGAGTCGTGATTTCCTCTTCCTCCCCTCTTCCTCACCTTCCCACTTTCCCTCTTTCCTGACTACGGGTGTTTCATCCGCACCGAGTCACACAGCTGCTAACTATGTGTCAGCTTGTCAGATACGTGGAAATGTGTGTGAATGTTGAGGATGGGAGATGTGTGTGTGAGTGAATGTGAAACAGACTTGATGTAGGAAAGTGAGATTAATGTGTGTGATACAGGCTGTTGTCACCTGATTTCCATTCTGGGAGGAACACCCCAGGCAAGAAAACACAACCATTTGTATTTAATGCTACATGCATAACTTTAATAACTGTGTTACGACTGGGAGCTTGTTTTGTATTACCTTTAACAATGTTGTAATGACTCCCTAGTGAATGTCCTGTTTGTCTATTAGCAATTTCTTCCTAAACAGCATATGGTTTACATAGCCCAGTACCAACGTTGTGTATTAATGCATGAAAAGTTAAGATCACAATTTGAGTTATATTCATAGAAACACCACATATCAGCTTTCTTAGACACTAGTAAAGCAATTGTTGAAGGTCTGTCAACACACATACACACAGCATTTGACGTCCAACAATGGCTGTTTTGTTATCCGGCTGATGAGGAAGGGATGGTGCAGGTGTAACGGGTATGTAACGAACGTGGTCTTGCAAGCTCCGTCAGAGGTATCTGGCACTTTTCACTCCCACCACCTCGGGAGATCGCTCCCACCGGGAGTCAAACTCGCCACCTCTGGCTTCCCAAGCGCCACCACTACCAACTACGCCAAAGAAAAGCTAGCTATTCAATGACGCAGGTGGCTCATTACATACCTGAGGAGTGAGTTTCACCGCTACGCATCGGCTACACAGGGTTTGCGAGGATAAGTTTGTCCGTAGGTTCACTGGAGAGCTTGGAAAATGCAGCTGGCACGATCGGTATAGCTTATCAACACAGAAGGTGTTCAAACGATGGTGCAATGGTAACACAAGCTTACTTGAGGGTTGCATGTGTTCATCACTGATCAACACTGAATAAAAGTGGGATCCACGTGTGCACGAGCGCCAAATGTTCCCCCAGGTCTGAGGGACCTTCAACATCATTGAGTAGAACAATTTATCTAAACTGACCCCCTATTTTCCACCTGGCTTGGATAGGGTGGAAAAAAAAGAATATATATAATATATACAAAATAAGTAATGAGTTCCTGCAAGCCATTGTGTATTTTGTCATTCCAATTGGTAAGGAGTGTGAAGCGATTGCGACAGACAAGGAGACAGAAAGGTTCATGGTGTTATGCTGAAACCTCGGGCCCAAGCAAGAGGAATATAGAGTAACCTGCTATACATCACCACTTGATGTTCTGTTTGGAAAGGCAGGGGTGAGAGAGGGAGAGCTTGGGGTCAGGCCAGATCCCTCCATGCGGGGCACGGCACCGTGGTGGAGAGGACAGGAAGGAGGAGGACGAGAGGAATGCAGGTGAGAGGAGGGTAAGGGACAGAGAAGACAGATAAGCCAGAAGGGTGGGTGAGAAAGAAAATAAAATGACCGTCGACCCCCTCCGTCAATTAAAAAAAGAGTTCCATCTTCACCTTGACAGGCAGACTGGCGGACTTGCAAACTCTAGCAAGGAGGTCGAGCAGAAAATGTTTCATCGACAACCCCCTACCCCTTCCCCCACCCCCACACCTGCCTCGCTAGTGTAAACCCCCCCCCTCCCCTCATCCATGCCCACTCGCGTCAGCTGTTTCGTTTCAGTCCTCAAGGTGGGACGTCTGGTGGAATCTGGGCGCTGTGAATTATGGGGGTGGAGGAGGGGGGGGTGGTTGGTGTTGGTGGCTTGAGGAGGTGCCTTGTTGAAATTTGATCTGACTGCGGATGATATGCCTGACTGGCCTTCATACATCTTGGATGATGTTGCTTGCCTGGCCGGTCGCAGGTGGCGGGGGCGGAGAGGAGCTGTGCTGAAGAGTGCCAGCGAGCGATGGTCACATGGGGAACATGGCATGGCTCTCTAATGGACAGAAAAGCCATCGTACCCAGACAGGTCAGGTTCAGGTCGGAGCGTGGAGGTGGTGTACGAAAATGGACTCACACAAATGCACGTACATGAGCAGACGCATGTCCATAAAAGGCGAGAGAAGGCAAGAGAAGGCACACACACACACTCTGTCTCCCACGCATAAACACACACATGCCTTTTTGGATTCAGAGAGATATGTTGACAGACGACAAGCTGACATACACACACGGACACAAACGAACACACGTGCATAAACCAAAAGGCAGCCAGAAGGGCACAAGTGCACGCACGCTCAATCACACCCACATGCACACAGAGACACACACACACTAACTCACACACACTAACTCGAGACAGTGGGAACTTATTCATGTTTCATTTGCTAGGAGCAGTAACGTAGCCTAATGTTGGTAATAATCAATTAGGCGTGAGTCTAATCTTCTGTGCTAAATCTTTAATTAATCGTTTATAAAGTAATGAGATGAACATTGCTGTGTGCATAAATCTGAAAAGCGATACTCAAGGAACGTTTGGAACAATCCTCACAAGCTAAGGAGGCCTTGACACAGCAGTAGGCCTACACACTGGACAGAGAAAAACAATCTCCCTTGTTTTTCTTTTTAGGCAGCTAGTTAGTTAGCCAATGAGTGACAAATGACAAGGCTTCAAAATGCCCTTTGGAGTTCCAATCTAAAATAATCTATGTTAAGAGTTAAGTTGAGTAGTTTACTGACAAAGAAAGTCTTTAGGTACTTTGTTCACCTTTCGATCTCTTCCTTTCATGTCCTTTTTGTCCCCTCTCTTTATCGCTCCATCTCTCCATCTGGCCTCCATTTCTTTCCTCGGTTCCCAATCAAACGCCTCGCATTTGGGACAGCCTATCTGATTGAGCCCCTTGGTTCCGACCTTACACTGGGCTCACCTGTGGCGTTGAAGATGAATTTAACCTAATTAGAAAGCCGTGCAATCTCCATTCAAGCTTTTAGTCTGGACTCGCTTTCTCACTACGATTCCAATCTACAACAGTGGCCTCTAAAAGATCAATTAAAACATCAGTCGAGTCGTATTTTCTCTCTTTTCCCGGTGGAGTGACGGAACGAAACGCACAACAAAGGAGGCGCCACATCAGACTGCCGAAACACTTTACAAGCACAAAGGCAGGTAATAATCTAGTTATATGAATAGCTGCCTGAAGGAATACTTGAGAAGGGAGGGAGAGAAAGAGAAAGAGACAGAGAGAGAGAGAAAGAGCGAGAGAGAGAGAGAGAGAGGGAGAGAAAGAGAGGGACAGAAAGAGAGGGAGTGAGAGAGAGGGAGTGAGAGGAAGAGCACAGCAAGGTACCTGAATCGCTAGGTACTCACGCTGGTGAGTTAATTGAAGCTTGTAATTAAGTTTTGTAATTAAGAGCTTGTTTTTGATGAGTGCTAAACACAGTTTTCACCAAGTTCTCCACCCTGCTGGGATCACAGCGAGCTGGGAGTGTGTGTTAGTGTTCTGCATTTCAATGTGCCTATGTGGATTCCTGTACTTGTGTGTGTGCTGCATTTCATGTGTGTGTGTACCTGCCCGTGTTTGTGTGTTATGTGTATGCATGGATACAGTCAGTTGTTTCACAGGGAGCAGATAGTGGCCCACAGAGACGTACATCGCCGCTGTCTGAGAAAACAACTTTCCACTTGCCAAGTGTGGTGTCGAGAGCTCAGACAACAGTGCTGCAAGAGAGAGTGCTACTTGGGGATATGTGTTGCCCTGCAGTCTGGACTCTGAGGCCTGGTCTTGGAGTGATCACTGTACCACAGCTTAGTGGGACAGTGGGGCCATGTGTGATGTTAAAAGGTGTCAGTAGTGCATGTCTGGATAAAGGGGATAGCGGGTGTTTAACAGGACTGTGTAGTGGTATGTGTTGTGGGAGGGCTGGCTGGTAGTGTTCTAGACTGTAGGAGGCGTGACTGGCTGGATGAGGGACTGTCTGGATGGATGGAGCGCTGGCTGGCTGATTTTCTGGCTGTAGAGCTGGATGGCTGACTGTCTGGCGAGAAGGTTTCCTGCCTATTCTGTTATTGCTAGCTACTCCCTATTAGTCTCACATTCCTCCTCCTCTCTCTCTCTTCCCTCCTACTCACATCACAGGGGTGTGGCTTGACCAGGCTTTTCATTATGGCCCTGAAACTTCCACCAATCAGACAAGATCATGTAACCCCCGAGCAAATAGACACACAAGTCACAACACTCGGTGTGTTGTGGTGGCTCCTGGACACAGAACCGAATACACACAACTGACTTCATGACCAAAATATAAAATACAACAAAAAAGCACTACTAAGGAAAAAATATGTAATTTAATCAAATAATTAAAACAAAATTCTGCAAAGCCACCATTTTTTTCATATAGTTGCACTTGTCATATTTGTTTACATTGCCGGTTAAGGAGAACTAAGGTCTGTGAATGTTTTTTTGTGAGTGTCTCTTTCTGAGTGCTAGCCCCCGGCTCCAAGTCAGGACAGCAATTCTAACACCTTGAGTTTCCCATTTCTGTGTTTCCCATTTCTGCTCAGAGAAAATGAGAAAGATTTTTGAGCCCCGCTAAACCAACTTGATACACTTTGGATGATATGTGTGTGTGTGTGTGTGTCTGTGTGAGTGTGTGTGGTGTGTGTGTGTGTGTGTGGTGTGTGTGTGTGTGTGTGTGTGAGTGTGTGTGTGTGTGTGTGTGACTGTGTGTGTGTGGTGTGTGTGTGGTGTAAGTGAGTGGGTGTGTGTGAGTGAGTGTGTGTCTGTGTGAGTGTGTGTGAGAGTGTGTGTGTGTGTCTGTGTGAGTGTGTGTGTGTAAGTGAGTGTGTGTCTGTGTGAGTGTGTGTGTGTGAGAGTGTGTGTGTAAGTGAGTGGGTGTGTGTGAGTGAGTGTGTGTCTGTGTGAGTGTGTGTGTGTGAGAGTGTGTGTGTGTGTGTGTGAGTGTGTGTGTGTGTGTCTGTTTGTGTGCAGAGAAAACTAAAGGAAACGAACGAGCGAGGAGTCATCATCACAGAGCGAGTTATCTGAGGAGAACAGGCGATGAATGGGAGGATGCACAGAGAAAGCAAGAGAAAGAAAGGAGGAGGTGGTGGAAAAAGAAAGCGGGAGAGAGAGAGAAAAGGAAGAAAGAAGGGGAGATGGCAAATAGACCATAATCTATCCATACAAACATAGACCGACCAGAGAGTTTGCCATGAATAATGGCTAAGTCAATCTCAAGGCTCCCCTCCCTCTCTCCGTCTGAAACAGAATAACAAAGGCCCATCTCTAGCAGACAGTCCAGCTGTGTGCCATGTTAACCAGATACACGGCCCCAGACACTGCTGTGTCGGAATACGAATGTCACAGTTTTCCTTAACTCTAGAACAGGAGGGGGCCACTACTTTTCCCGAAGGGCCACATGAGAAATTGGGACCGCTGTGGCGGGCCGAACCAATAGGCTGAACTTAATTCTGCTCAATATTTATTGTATTATTTTATAAGAAAAACTTAAATTATATGGTTTTGAGCTGCTACTGGTAAGACATGTTACAATAAGACTATGAACATATGTCAAAAGTGTCTTTTTTTCTTTTTTACATACCTTTAAATCTTCACAAAAAATAAATAAGATGTACAGGATGTTAAAAGCCAGCAATTGATTAACTTTATACAAAAGCAATAAGTGCGTTTGATGTTTTCCAGTTGAGTTCAGTTTTTCTTAATCAGTGAGAAAAATCCAGACGGTCTTGAGCTTGAACAAGTGCATTGAAGTCTGATTGAATGTCTGAGGTAGATATGCAAAGGACAGCTGACGGTGATCAGGGTCTGTCAGTGATCATCAGGGTCTGGTCAGCTGACAGGTGATCATCAGGGTCTGGTCAGCTGACAGGTGATCATCAGGGTCTGGTCAGCTGACAGGTGATCATCAGGGTCTGGTCAGCTGACAGGTGATCATCAGGGTCTGGTCAGCTGACAGGTGATCATCAGGGTCTGGTCAGCTGACAGGTGATCATCAGGGTCTGGTCAGCTGACAGGTGATCATCAGGGTCTGGTCAGCTGACAGGTGATCATCAGGGTCTGGTCAGCTGACAGGTGATCATCAGGGTCTGGTCAGCTGACAGGTGATCATCAGGGTCTGGTCAGCTGACAGGTGGTCATCAGGGTCTGGTCAGCTGACAGGTGATCATCAGGGTCTGGTCAGCTGACAGGTGGTCATCAGGGTCTGGTCAGCTGACAGGTGATCATCAGGGTCTGGTCAGCTGACAGGTGATCATCAGGGTCTGGTCAGCTGACAGGTGATCATCAGGGTCTGGTCAGCTGGTCACCATCAGCAGCCCGCCCCACTCTGCATCAGTCAAGTTATTGTATTTGTCCGCGTAATCCTTCAACACAGCGACATGTTCTCCACAAACTAAGCACAAGCGTTGCCTTTGACTTCATAAGTAAAGTCCATGACTTGTTAAAAACTCCTGTCGGTGAGGCTGCGTAAGCGCACTAACCTAAATCGCCTGATCACTGTAGTCTTTCAGGACTACATATTTCCTACCGCCCAACACATTTATTGATTTATTTTTCCTTTTTGATTTACGACACGCGGGCCAGACTGGGACAGCCCAGGCCGTAAAACGCCCAGGTCTGCTCTAGAACCTTCCGGGGTTCTCCTCACACGACTAGGTTCCTACACACGGGAGGTTCCCACACACACTCCCCTCCAGCACATGGAGCAATACAGAACTGTAACAAAGCTATTCCCATTGCAACTCTACTGTATTCTATTCCAACACTTTAGTACACCCACCCCCCCCACCCCCCCACCACCACCACCTCCCATTTCCTCAAGCAGTACTAAAAGCCCCCGTGCCTTTCTAATAACGGCCCCTTCGGTTGAAACCCCCCTGGCCGTCCCCTTTCTTCCTCCATCCCTCCATCACCCGTCCCCTTGGTGGGGTAACATTAGTGATGAGCCGGTTCTGGCTTCACACTGCCTGTCAGGGGGGTTGGGGAGGTGTCCCAGTTCCTCCCAGGGACTTTGGAGAGGCCCTGTATCTGCCAACGCTATCAATCGGACACACAGACACACACATGCGCAAGAAAACACTGCATCCCCACAAGGTCTGATGGGTTGGTCGTTACCTTGGTATGATGCCAGGCTGGGAAATCTGCAGGGAGTTTGAAAATGGAAGAGAAGCAAACAAACATATACACACACACACCACACACATCCAGCACCATAAGAAACCAAACACATACACAGGCTATCATGTATATATCCGAGATGGAGACAGAGATAAACAGCCTTGTTTCCTTGGTTCTCCATTGAAACGTAAATGGGGAGAGAATGATGGGCCTGTTGGAGGGGGGACACAAGGATAAAAAAATTATCACTTTTGTCACTGTCTCATCCCAACCCAGCGACCCCCCCCCATCTTATACCAGCCCCCATCTTATACCAGCCCCCATCTTATACCAGCCCCCATCTTATACCAGCCCCCAGCTGCCTGCCTGGACCTGATTATGCGAATGGAGGAAAGTTAGAGTGAGGTGCAGCCTCACCCCAGAGACACCATGTAATCAAATGTCCGCCATTTCCTCCTGACATTTCTGCTCTGCCATCCATCCCTCTCAACCCCACACCCTCTCCACACCGAGCCCGGCACAGACCTGGCAACACGGTAGGCAGGGAGCATTACTTTAGGCCAAAGCTGCACATACACATCTTCACTCACGTTTGCCTCGTTGCATCCAAGCTTGGCATTCAACTGGAACGTCAGAGGGAGAGTAATGTCGAGAGTGTGTTCCGGATGATCCGGAGCAAGTTTTTGATCCCGTCACACGCTCGTCTCCCTGACAATGCTGGCTGCAGTGAATGGCAAGGAGACTGGAGGAGGCTGTGGACTGCATACAGACTGAAGAAATGTGTGTGTGTGTGCGTGTGACCGATGCAGAGAATGAAAAAGACAAGTGCAGACCAAGATAGATACATACGACGACGAGAGAGAGGGGGAGAAAGAGAGAGAGAGGAGAAGAGGAAAAGATAGAACATGGGCGAGAGAGAGAAGGAAGGAAGGAAGGAAAGAGCGATAACGAGGGGATGAACAGGGCCTGCCGGGAGGAGCTGCTTGTCAGAGCGGAGCCAGATTGTGTCTGTTCTGTTCCTGCCATCACAGAAGAACAGCCAGACTGACAATCTTTGTTTGTTCTCCAAGACAAATATCTCCACCCCGTTTCTCTCCCTCACTCCACATACCTCTCTCTTTCCCCCTTTACTCTCGCTCTCTCTCTCCCTCATCCCCTTGATATCCGTGTCCTTCTCTCGATTCTCACTTCACATCTCGCTCTTCCTCCTCCTCCTCCCGCTTCTTTCGTCTCTCTCCCTCCGCCTCTCCTTCGCTCTCTCTCCCTCCGCCTCTCCTTCTCTCTCCCTCCGCCTCTCCTTCGTCTCTCTCCCTCCGCCTCTCCTTCTCTCTCCCTCCGCCTCTCCTTCTCTCTCCCTCCGCCTCTCCTTCTCTCTCCCTCCGCCTCTCCTTCTCTCTCCCTCCGCCTCTCCTTCTCTCTCCCTCCGCCTCTCCTCCGTCCCTCGCCTCGTCCTTCCTCGCGCTTCCATGTTTCCGCGTCGTCCTCCGCGCGAGGTGTGTGACAGGCAGGGAGACGTGGCTTGTGTTAAACCTTTTTTTTGTTGATAGAGGAGTCACTGCTAAACAGTGGATTCTGCCTATTTCATCTGGAGCACATGAAGATGTATTTGATAATACAGCACACACACACACACACACACAAACACACACAAAGTTACACACAAGTCTGACAGCGTGCCACATCCCTGTGCACCATCTTGTTTTCATTATGATGATGAAATCCCAGTATTCCGTTTATTAAAGGAACAGAAAGGCATAACAGAAGAAACCCACACTCATTGTTATTGATCAAATAACCATGCATGATTAAACCTATACAGTCACACAAACATACTGTACGTGCACGCACACACTCACACGCATTCAGACACACACACAGACTCGCACACCATGAACAAACTCAGAGAGGTTCCCACTTATAAAATGTGAATGTTTATTAAATGTGGACAAGAACATTAAAACACATTATCAAGAATCCGCAAAACGATCTATATGACTTCACCAGGGAGGGGTGGAGAAAGGGGGGTGGGATGGGGAGGAAGGGATAGAGGAAGGGGGCTCTGGAAGGGAGGTGGGATGTATGGGGAAGGGATGAGAGGGAGGTAGAAGGGAGACTGGCAGTTTTGGGGAGGGGGTGGGGAGGAGTGTAGGAGGTTTGTGGTGGAGGCGTGGGAGTGGGAGGGGGTAGAGCAGGCACGGGTTGGTGGGAGGGGGGGCAGAGCAGATGTTGATGGTGGAGAGGAGAACACACACACAGAGAGGAGCATGTATGTGTAAGGTTTGATGTGCACACAATGCTCAGGTGAAGATGGGAGGGGGTGGGGGGTGGGGGGTGGGGGGTAGGGGGCAGGGGAGTGGTTCGGGAGAGGACAGGGCCACTCAGGACGGGGGACGGGGAAGGGGACCCACTCTCGTGAGTCGTAAATCACATGAACAAGTCTTTAGCTTATTTAAATCTCTCTGTTATCAACACAAATCGCAGGGAGCCAAGTTGCACAGAAGCATCACATAATACTTTGAGGAATTCCAAAGACATAAACTGTATGCACACACAGCCTTTTCCTTTCTTCAACATTTCTCCCCCGGACTCGTCCATGCACTGTATGTACGAACACACACACACACACACTCACCTTTCTCTCACGTCTCTGAGTCACACATCAATATTGATTAGCTTTTCATATTTTTCCATTTTCAATTTGCAACCGCATTTACATCTTGCCGTGCACCGTGATTGGTCTACAGCACAGACACATACCGACCGCATTCTTACCGCTCTTTTCTGTGTGTCCTGTTTCCACGGTAACGTGAATTAGTGTTATTAGAGGATGGTGTCTGTGATGCTGCTGGAAAATGAGCTGAATGTGCGGGTCAGAGCCAAAGGCTGGCTGGCTGATTGAATGCTGCATTTGTCAGGCTCAGTTTGTCCCCTCAGAACATCCCACAGAGCCCCTATGTGACCACCGGATCCACCGTCTCCTATGAGTCAACACGCTCGGCAAAGCCACTGGATTTAACAGAGCCAACATGTCCGCGAGACCCCTTGTCTTTAGCAGAACCAACATGTCCTCTTTTACATGCCCAACATGGCAGCCAAAGGCAAGAAGGTTTACCGGAGCCAAAATGTCCGCAGCAGCCATTAACCAGAGCCTAAATGTCCCAGATCCGAGTCCAGTAGAGGAGCTACAATTTCCCTCAGATCCAACATGTCTGCCCTGTTGTGCCATTATCATCTCTTGTTTCCATATGAAGTTGTGCTTCTCGATTGGACAATCCCTTTTGTGCTTACTAAGCCCCACCCATGTTCAACCAGCCCCTCCCCTAAAACCAGAGCAGGCCAGGTCTCCTGCCAGTGAAGTGATGGAGAGAACCCTGATGGAGGTTCTGGAGTTTACGAGTTCTTCATTCACGTCCTCTTATCTGTAAAGTCTGTGTGCTCAAATGATCTGTTATCTTTTGGCATAGTATGAAAATGATTTTACATGCTGTAAAAGTCATACACAATGTACAATAAATCTACATACAATATATCTTAAAGCTTTTAGTACATCTAAAGGAAAACAAACAATCATGAAAACGAACGACAAATGCAAAACAAAATGATACATCAACTAAAAAAATATTGAATATTCCATCCTCACAAGTTTTTTCATTTTTTTTTCATAATACTATACAGACAAATATATTTTTGTGGTTGTCCTTTACAACATATTTTTGTTCTTTTTGAGAAGAAAATCATGTTTGGGCAAACTGCGTCATACGTCTTCTTTTTCATTGCAATTGTGAGGACGTGACCCACGTCGCGGCCCCAACCCACCAACAGGGGGCGGGGTCAAAGTGGAAAGAAAACAAAAAAAACAGATAGTGTGAGAGGGGTGTAGAGGGTAATAATAGGTGGGGAGTGTGAGGTATTGAAGTTTGGATAAAGGGGGATTGAGGGTCAGGGCTGTCGTGTGTGTGTACCTGTGTGTGGTGAGTACCTGTGTGTGTGTGTGTGTGTGTGTGTGTACCTGTGTGTGTGTGTGTGTGTGTGTGTGTGGGGGGGGGGTTGTTAGATCTGTGAGACCGGGTGTCTCTGGGCTCAGATCTACACTGTGCCTCCGTCACAGAGGGCAGAGAGCGGCAAACACACACACACACACACACACTTAATCACACAGCCATCTGTGTGTGCTGTGTGTGTTGGCTGGCGATCAGCTGGCAGGGTGACCAGACAAAGTGCCCAATATGCTTCCTAATGGCCTCAGACAGATAGATAATGGTCTCCTCTCATTCACCTCCTCACTGACTTCTCTCTTTCTCTGTAACTCTCTCTCTTTGTCAGTCTTTCCATCCTATTGTACAATTCTATCTGGCATGTATCCAATTACAAGTACGGTAGCGTGGGGCGTTCAGGTGCATGGGAAATCGTCTCTATACTCCTATATTGTTATCTAGTATGTTTTACTAGAAAATAGATTACTTTATTTCTAACATTTCTCAGATTATTTTCTGTCCTTCCTTCCTCCCCCGCCTCTCCTCTCGTTTCATCTCCCCAAAAGTTAAGATATTTTTATTTTATTTTGTTCAGCCAGTGGAAAGATTACACAGAAAACACCAGTACCAGTTCTAACTTCTTCTAACTTATGTTGCTTGATAAGCACTCTTTTACGTGGTACGAATATCCTACAGACAATGTGCAATTCTGACAGATTTGAGGCTGTAGCATTCAAGTTTTGGATTAACTACTTACTTTCCATCTTGTAACATTTGACACTCCTAGCTATGATGACATTTGATTTGTTGACAAATCTTTTTCTTTGCTTTTTCCCACCAGCAGTGGACAGCAAATACTTCAATATGAATGGTGACACTCACTTTGGTAAACAGACATCATTTGCTGGCTTGCTTGCTCGGTCATATAATTTTTGCCATAGAGGCAGTCAAGCCTACAAACTAATGTTAGCTAGCTAGCTAGACAGTCTGCAGACTCAACACCTAGTTCTTAAATATACAGTATAGTTCAATTTTAAAGATATAATTATGGTGGTGTATCTAGAATGACATCTGGATCAAACATTGGATTTGTCTGATGTCCCCTAGTCTACTAGTCTGCTTCTCTAACCTCTGCACAACACAAGTTGTTAACATGAGAGAGTAGAACTGGCCTCTCTCCCTCACCTGCCTTCTCTCCTCACCTACCCTGGGTTTCCCTCTCTCTCCCTCACCTCACCTTTCCTCTCCTACCCTGGGTTTCCCTCTCTCCCTCACCTCACCTCTTCTCTCCTATCCTAGCTCAGAAAAGAGCAAAATAGAGCACAGGTTCCACTGACCACGCACACACACACAAACACTACTGTATCATTATTATAGTAATGGCTGTGGGTCTAAAGGATCCTGAAGGGCTCCGAGTGGGTACGTTATTTCGACGTTTGGGGTCACACAGTACTTACTGACTAGAAATAATGACTACCTGAAGTGGGTAGAGAGAGAGAGAGAGATAGAGAATAGATGGATCCTGTTAGTGTGTGAATTGACAGTAAGGTTATGAAGGTCACTGAGAAAGTGAAAAAAACGGAGAAAACAAAGTATAGCAAAGCAAACTTTGTTTGGACACTGGATTGTGTTGTGTGGGGGTTTGTATGTGGGAATGGTTGGGAAGAGGGGGCATGTTCAGAAGAGGGCCAGGGCACAGAACAACAAAGGAAATAGCAGGGAATCATCAACCAATAGAAGAGATCCATTTGAGTCAGAGAAACACAACAAAGACAGGAAGTACACAGTCTAGCTGTCACAGTTGGGGCTTTCCGACGCTTCATTTTTTATTACATCACTTTTCCTTCTCAATCCTCCCAGTGTTTTCACGTTCTCTCTTTCTCTTTCTATCAACCTCCACTCCATCCCTTCCTCCATCTCTCCGTCACTCCCTCGTTCTCTTATTTGCTGTCGTCGCGGGTGGGCCTTATCTTCATCTCGGAGAACTTGAGGGAGTACTGCCAGCCGGTCCAGGAAGACCACTCGATGCCGTCGGCGTAGGACGTGTGCTGACCGCGCAGGTACTGCCCGTTCAGGTTGGACGTGTGGCAGTTACGGTACCACCAGGCCCCGTGGTAGAACGAGGCGCAATTGTTCTCCGAGTGGTCGTTGTCTTGGTCCTTGGTGGTGAACTTCATGCCGTTGTGCTTCAGCAAGGCATCTCCTGGTGGTGGTGGAGGCAAGAGGAGAGCAGAAGAGAACGTAGGGGTGACAGGAGAAGAAGGGGAGGGTGAGGAGCAGAGAGTAGGAGAGGGGGGGGGGAAGGGGATGCGAGAGGAGGGTAGCGGAAGGGATGGGAGTAGACAGGAATAGAGAATGGAAAGGAGAGGAGGGGAGATCAAAAGGAAAGGCGAGGGGAGGGCAGGAGAGGGGGAAAGAGAAAAGAGGTGAAGGTGAGGGGAAAAAGACAAACGGAGAGAAAGGAGAGAGCTGTCAGTTAAAAGTGATCCTCAGTACAGCTATCTCCTCGAAGCTCCGGTCCAGCGCTTGTCTCTCCCACACAGCCCCGTTGCATCTCTTGCGTTCATTTTCTAAATCAACAAGGAGGATACCTTTTATTTATTGTGATCTTTGATTGAAAGCACATAACCAGTTGGAGGGGAAGGGAGGAGGGGCGTGTGTATGCATGACTGCTCATTAACGACAGCAGACGGCTGCTTTGTTGTCGATTTATCAAAGGGCCCCCGCACTGACCTTCGCGTACTACGCTCTGACAAGCGCATCTCTAACGTTCGCATACCAAGCCCATATCCGTCTCTCTGTCTGAGGTCCATTCTTCAGTTGGAATATTAAAAGCCGATGACAGCAGCAAACATGATGCCAAATATGGAAAACGGATACAAATGTATCCAGATTCATGGGGACGTACCCTTAGACCATAGAGACTTCCGGCACCTTAATTGCACTGATATTGTGGCCCAATACAACACTATACCTCCCACCCAATCCTTCTCCCTCCCAGTCCCGTTTGCCCCCCAGAACCCCCCCAGAACCCCCCCCAGAACCCCCCCAATCTCCTTCAAGCTCTTCTGCATCCCACAATCAGTCCCTTTCCCCTGTTGTAGAGTTGACAAGCTGATGATGGCATCTGGTTGGGGTGGTGGGGTGGGGGGGGTTGGAGGTAGGAGCACTTAGAGACTCCTTTTTTCCCTGCTTGCTCAGTGTCACCTTGGGGGTGGAAAGGAGGCGAAGGGAGGGGGGGGTGAGCCCATTAGGAGGCCGCTGCCTCTGGTCAAAATGAGCACCTGTCTGCGTGTCTCAGATCACAGCCAAACAGCAGTCCAGTCAGGCAGGCTAAGTAACTTGGCCGGCCTGCGGGGATGGGGGGGGAATAATCAGGTTATTCTGATATCCGACAAGCGCGTCATGCCAAGGTCAGAGTTTGTTGTTGTGGCCATTGTTGAGAGGCAGACTTGACACCTTACCTTATCTCTCTCTCTCTCTTTACTCTCTTTCTTCATTCTCGCTCTTTCTCCTGTCTTTCCTCCTCCTTTTTCTCTCCAATGATGTATTCCTTCTATGTTGGCAAAGCAATACTATTTGATTTGCCAAAACAATACATCTATAATAATCATAATAATAAATAGGCATTGAAAATAATAATAACAATAAAAACCTGTATATCAAGTAGCATAATGTAAGTGTTTAGCATACAATGTTGTCAGATAGCAATAATAAATAGGACAACATTTTGTCTAAAATAATGATTCCAATCATTCAAGTTAATTAAAAAGTCAATTTGATCTCCATTTGTTTCTATCTGTCCCTCAGAAATATTAAAAATAAGTATATTATCCCTAACTGTCTTATTATCTGCCATTTACACCAACCTTGCCTCTCTGACTCTCTCTCTCCATCTGCGTTCTCAACCCCACAGGTTCCTTAAATTGCTTCTTTGTTGCAACAGTGCATCGATGTTGAGGCTGCAGGTCAAGGGGAGTAATTAATTGGCAGTAATTTAACCATAGTGATGGGAGATGGCTGCTTAGCAACATGACAGAGTCAAACAAAAACACTCCTTGGCACCGTCTAGGCTACTTACAGCCTAACTACATCATGTAGCTTAACCTGCTAATGTAGCCTAACTTCATGTAGCTTAACCTGCTAATGTAGCCTAACTTCTTCATGTAGCTAATGTAGCCTAACTACTTTATGTAGCTTAACCTGCTAATGTAGCTAGGGTGACCAGAAGCATGACCCGGAAAAGGAGGACACTTGGGTCCAAAAAGGAGGACAATCCCAAAAGGTTGTTGATCGGAGGGGAATACAAGTGCAATTGTCTGTTGTCTTTGGTGATATGATATGTATGGTCAAAATACAAAGAAGAAAATAAGACACCATTGCCCAAACTACTTCAATTCTAGTACAAATTCTGGTATGCAACTTTCTGCCTATGGTCACACCTTTAGCTACCACAGAGTCTTCATAAATAAGTTTCGCAACTTTTGCGATGCAGTCTAAACTCCTATAAGAGTGGTGATGTTTTACAGTGTGAAATAATTTTGTCAGCTCAGCAGCCGTCGTTTTATCATCCGCTGTTGTTTTCGGAGCAAAAAACGATGTAAACAAAGAGTGCCCGGCAGAACTAGTGTTATCTTTATGCCTTTCTGTAGCGGCATGTCGCTCTACAGCCCCTTTCCCCCTTACTACTCACGTCTATGTCAATGTGACAGAGTTTACAGAAGGCATGGAATTGGTCTTTGCGGCTCTTACTGACAAAGGGGAGTTCTGCACTCCACGTATGTTTGAAGGAGGTCTTTCTCTTCGGCATCTGAAAGCCTACTGAATAATTGGCACTGCCTGAAGCCCGCGCAAGTTTTAAATTGCGACGCTGGGCAGGAAGGATCAAAAAGGAGGACAAAAGGGCGAAAAGACGGACACGCAACAGCGGTCCGGACCAAAGGCTGGAAAACCGGACTGTCCGGCCGAAATCCGGACGTCTGGTCACCCTAAATGTAGCCTAACTACATCATGTAGCTTAACCGGAATACAGACAACCAGTAGCGAAAAGACACACAAACACACACCAATATATACACACATGCTTAAACACACACACGTGGGCATACCGGCGTTGCCTGAGTAGTCTCCTACGGTGAGCGGGTATCCGTCATCATCGGGGTCAACGGAGAACAGGCCCACACCGAAGGTTCCATAGTGGGCGAAGGCCGTGCTGTTCTCAAAGTCCTCCAGGTCAATGCGCATCTCATAGTTCCCCTGGATGGACAGAGCGTGGATCTGCTTCAAGCCTGCGGAGGGAGACGGAGGATGGAAAGGGAGGAGGGAGAAAGGGAATCATTATCATGTTGTTGTTTCGAGTTGACTTCATCAACAAGATATAGAAAGGCGATCATATATGTGAGAGCCACTGTGTGGAGAGAGAGAGATCTGAGGAGAGAGAGATGAGTTGACCTCTGCGAGAGCGTCCCAGAGGGAGAAACCTCCCCCTGTTGCTTCCAGAGACACCAGCAGTCTGTTTCAGCAGCCTCTCATCCTGCGCTTCCAGGAAAACAACAACAACCGCCCCTCCCACCCCCTCTCACCTCCACACACACACCAGCCCGACAAGTGCGATGTCCAGTGGGCAACACCCGATGATCGGTGTGTGTGTGTCTTTGTCTATGGACATTTCCCCACTCACTGACTTCAGAGTCAGTCTTAACAGGTATTCAATACTGCACACACCTCGAATACTTAGAGAGAGACCGATACAGAGAAAGACAGACAGAGGAAGTAGCTGCAGTGTGTGCTAGTTAGGTACAACAGTGGTTCATTATGCTGCTCTAATGTGCTACAGGCTCCCCACTCCTCTGCTGGGAGAAAGCCATCCTCATTCAATCTGCTCTGTAAGGTTCAATGAACTTCTGTAATTCTATAAAACGTTGCATGTCCTTCTTTTCAATGATACATCTCATCTTATTTCCTGGAAGTGAATTGGCTTTGATCTAGCCCTGAATAAAAGTTAAGACAATCCAGAGAGACCATGCACATACATCTGAAACACAGGTCACTCATGAAACGTTGAGCTAAAAAACATGATACTACGGTAGCATGACACAATATCATCTTTTTCTTTACAAATCAAAAATGACACCACTCTACTGTTTAGAATGCCCTACAGTATATAGGAATGAATCGGACGTGATGCAATATGCGTCAATATGTTGTATTTCATTTTTTTACATTGAGTGACTCCATAATACATTTTGGAGTTATTTGTACACCGTCTACTGATACAGTAGCAACACTAGGCAGCCCTGTCATCTGAATTTTGCCACAGGTTCTCATCCACATCACATCTTATGTCATCTTGGGAAAACACCTAGAATTAAACCTTTTGGCATGCCATCTTCAGCTGATATGTCCAGGCAACCAGCATTCATTCATTCAGGATTCAGCTACAGTTTGTGCAATTGTTTAGATAGTATTTCTGTATTACTGTAGACATGTAGCACATTACTATTCAATGTTATGTTAGGTGAATAACTTAAGTTGAACAGTTTTGCAAATAGTATGTAAACATATGCAAATTGCTTGTGGGCACATACAGTTTTGGTGGTGGTTGTGTCGGAGTGAGAAAACAATGCATGTGATTTGAATGATGTTGTCAATTAATGTATTTTTTGCCAAAGCAATTACAAGTCATCCACAGTTTAGCCCACACAGACTACTGTAGTACTCCCTGTATGAAGAGTTTTGAAAATGTAAGTATTGAAAAATGCCTTGTATAAAACTGTAAAGACAGAGAGATTCATGAGTGTATTATACGTAGATGTACATGTATGTTTGTTCGTATGTATAATGTATTGTTTGTTCGGACTTGAAATGTATTGAGAGAGAAGAAAGAGAAGTGACAAGAGAAAGAGATAGAGAAAGAGGGGGTGACAGAGAGACAGAAACATAGAGTGAGAGAGAAAGCTGAAGGAAAAGGTTGCCATCCCTCCCTCCCTCCGCCCCTCCATTCTCTGTGCTTTCTCTCACTGTTCGACCGGTCATGTTCCCGGGGGCTGGAGCTGCACTCCTCCCCTGATCAAAGACGGAGGGACGAGAGAACGACAGCTGGCGGAGGAGGAGACACGCACAACTCGGCGCGGGGACGTGGTTTCATCTCGCAATGCAGCTAGTCAAACAGTAGGGGGCGCTGCCTCCGGCGTCGCATCGCTCCTGACACACCGTCTTCCTCAGGGGGCATGGGGGGCCCGAGAGAAGGTGAAACCACCGCGGGGTTTCACACATTCCCACGTAGCTCGAGGGGACTCAAACGCTCCAAAACGGAGGTGAAGCGAGCCACCCACAGCGACTCAGCAAGGCGAGGATTGGATGAGCCGAGTGCTGTTGAGTGCATGGCCGACCCGCTGAATCGTTTTGGGAGCCTGCGGTTGGAGCATGTGGAACACACACACACGCGCGTTAGGCGAAACTCCAACTCCTCACGCATCCTGCTGTTAGAATTCCACATTTATTGGGTGCGTGTAGTATTCCTCTAGCTCTCTGTCTCTCACTTTCTGACTCACTTTGATGTATCTGTCTCCCTCTGTAAGTCACTCTGTTCCTCTATGTCTCTGTGCTTGGGGTTTACTGTACTGTCACCCAACAAGAGAGGTATCCCTCTTTATCTTCAAAGAACAACAGAAGGTTCTAAAGCCATTTCAGATAACTAGACACACACAGACACAGAAATGATGCACATGCACAGACGACATCAACACAGAATCATACATGCACAGGAACAGACACACAGAAACACACACAAGCCACGCCCACAGCTGTGAGACTTTAGCGGTCAACGCTAGCTGGGCCCTGAGGGAACACTGCCTAAGTGGCTGTGAGCAAACTTCAAAAGGAAGACAAGGAATGTTTTCTCTTTAGCGTAAAGATAAAGAATAAATATGGTCGACACAACACACACTCTATTTTCAAACCCTGACGCTTCCAGTCTGAATTTATATCGTTTTAATTTAGCCTAATTAAACCCCATGAGAATCGGTACCAGTCAGTGATTTGAAATAATTAAAATGGGAGATGGTCTCAAACAACAAAGAGCTCCACTCCAGTTAAAACATAAACGCTCAGGTGAGGAAGGACGTTAATTAAATGCTTTTGTTGGCTTATTTAAACGTACCTCATCACCGAACTAGAGTTGTTGTTTTTTCAGGATTGGCACTAGAATTACCATACTGATTGCTCCACGAGGAGATCAACTCCCCTCCTCCTTGCCCTGATTGGCTATTCAGACTCCCAGACGGAATTCTGGGAGGACTGGCGTGGTCAAGGTTTGGAACTTTGGCGTCAGACTAGAGAGACAAACTTATCACACAAAGGTGTCTTTAATTTCTCGTCTCTGGCATTGATTCCAGATTTCTCATGACTCGGGGGTGGGGGGTTGGGGGTGTGTGTGGGGGGTGTGGGGGGTTGGGGGGCGTTGTGGAACGCAGGCGTCTGCTTTCCTGACTGGCATGACTAATCACATCAAGAAGAATATGGCTGATGAAGGAACATGTGATGAAGCTACTGTCGTGAGATAGAAGAAGAAAGTCTGATTTGATGCAATGGTAAACCACTCCATAACATGCCCTCATTTCTTTCAGGAACTCGTAACATGAATACGTTGCATGATAAGTCATGTCACATGTTCGAATAGAAAAAAGAAATGCAACCGTCAAATCAACTAACCAGAACAAAGTTTGTGCTTATTTTGTCATGTGCATTTAGGGCACACAATTCAATGCCTTCTTCCAAAGTTGTCTTCAAAAATGTTAAACTCACAGCTGTTTTTACCATCACCGAATTCACTTTTACCATCTATGTTAGCACAACAGCATGACAAGTCGTCTTTGAAAAGAGACCCCCTCCCAGCTGGTGCCCGGCGCAGGGGCGTACGCGTGGACTCTGGGGAACACGCGCAGGTTCCTTTCAGAACCTTTTCACAAAGACAACACGGGACTCCGAGGCCCTCAGTTCTCGCAACACACGTTGCACCATTCCCGACAACAATAACCCATCTTCTGGGGACAGAGGGCTCAGCGGTGGGTCCTTGTGTTCTGCTGCAGAGAAGCTGTGCTTCGCGGTGGGCTCTCTCGAACAATAGACACCATTTATGCAGCACAATATTGCCAAAATGCTAATACACAATGATCTAGGTTACCAGTTCTATTTCTGATGTCATCCAAGCCCTTAACGAGGCTGCGATGTCAATGATCACATGAGCACCCCAAACAGTCCGTTTGTGTGTCACTTAGTGCTTCTTTATAAACCAGTTGCACTTCTGACATGCCACGTTTCACGTTTCCCTTCAAGACTTCTGGCGTTGACGTCTTCTGTCATTCCACAAGCCTTCCCTCACAGTCTGCCACAACATGGCTGTCAGATGAAGAGGAGTTGTGCTTCTCTGTCCTCAAAGCCCAACACGTCTCTTCCCCCCCTGACGAGCGAGCTCAACATCGTCACCCGCCACCTGGCGTAGCGAGCGCCCCCCCGGGAGCTCTGGTTTGTGTGCGGTGACACAAGCGGGGACCCGGACACTTGTGGTCCAGTCGGGCCTGGTGTCCTGTTGATTGGTTAGGAGGGTCTGTGTGTCAGTGTTTGACAGTCAGGATGGCACATTGGGAAGGGTAAGGGTAAGGAGGAGCTATGACATGAGAGGGAAAGAAAGATTCATTGAAATTTATACAAATGGCCAGTTGCAGACAGACAGACAGACAGACAGATAAAGACAAATGAGACACAAACAGACATAGGGCGAGGGAGTGAGTTACACAGGCAGAGAGAGAAGGGAGAAGGGAGAAGAGAGAGAGAGAGAGAGAGAGAGAGAGAGAGAGAGAGAGAGAGGGAGTGAACTGATATCTCGGAAGTTCTAGATCAGAGAGGATCAGTCGTACTGGGAGCAACCCATCTCTACAGAGAGCCATCTCACCAACCCTGTTTTAAATATAGAACAGATAAATACACAACTGGGAACACCACCGCGCTTTCGTCACCACAGTAACGAGGCGATGAAAAATGACACACTAAACATGAAATATATCCCCAATTACCTCATTAAAATTGGGTCATGGCAATCCATAACTCATTTCGGATCTTCACCATTTCTAGGGCAGCGGACAAACGCTGCTTGTTTGGACTGTTAAAGTACGCAATTTGTTTCCTTTGTGTGTTTTTTTTTCCGAGAGGGCGTGCTGTGTGTGGGATGCGTTGAGTCACACAGACAAAATGGGAAAGAGAGGCTGACATTGATTAAACTGTTACCGCGAGAGATTTGTGTTGCTCAAATGTGGTTTAACAGCTAATGAGAGCGACATCAATGTCTTGTGATTAAAAATGTAAAGGATCTCAGCAGGAAGTCTCTGTCGTGCAGCTAAAAGGTTCAAATATTAATGATTTATTTGCTTTGATTTGGAAAGTGTGTAGGGTAAAAAAGAAGCAATGCTTTTAGAGAACAGGTTGATCTTCCCCGTGGCCTGACATTGTGCCACAGGGCAGAGGGAAAAAAAGATACTTCCTCCAAAACGGACAGAGATGGAGGGTTTTTGTAACTTTTTTTTCTTATTTTCCGCCGCTTCTTTTGCGGCTTAATTATTCATCATGCCTTTCTCCCTCTGAGAGGCCGCGGGCCACCACTCGAGACCACGCCATCATTCCTCCCTTTCATTCCATTTCTACTTCTCTCTCTCTCTCCTTCTCTCCTTCCTCCAGTCCGTCGTTGTGTTTCTCTCTCTGCGGAGGGGAGATAGTGAAGGAGAGGCGAAGCGAGAGGAAGAGGGATGGGGCGGGTGGGCCACCGAGGAGATGGAGGAGTGGGGTAAGGTGGGGTGGTGCTGGGTGGGGGGGCTATAAAGGCGGAGGAGAGGAGCCCTTCACCAGCGCGGGCTGGTCGAGGGGGGGGCGTCTTTGAACACATGTCTACTGAAAGGTGCACTGTCGGTGGCTTCCAACAGACTTCAAAGGAGAGGAGCAGAGGGGGGCAAAACGCAGACAGGTGCGCGGTGAACTCGTGCGCCCGCCCTTCTGCGACGCGGCCGGGGCTGACGTCGCATGTCGAGAGGAGAGGAAGAGAAACTTCTGATTGACTGCCACACCTCTGACATCTCTCCGCTCCTCTCCGAAACGTGCTACCTGCCTGTTCATTTACATTCAGACAGTGCGTGCGCTTTAAGTGCGTGGGTTCTTTCGTTGGTGTGTGTGACAGAGAGAGAGAGAGAGAGAGAGAGAGAGTGAGATCGGGAGAAAATGTGAGAGAATGATGAATCGATATACTGGCAGGCAGGCAGACAGACGTACAGACAGACAGTGGTACAGACCGACCGACCGACAGACAACAGATAGATAGAGTTTGTGGATCCAACAGCGATCGCGAGGCCAAGTATAGAGTTTATAGACGACAGGAGCTGGAGAAGAAATTCGCAAGGATTGTTTGCTCAGTGGTAAGCTGCTAGAGTCAAAACCATTCCTTCAGGGCTCTCTAACATGCCATAATGATCTGGGGGGAGGAGGAGGAGGAGGAGGGGGGGCTGTTTGATCAACGTTAGTTCCCCCCAGCTCCCCCTCCACCCCTCCCCTGGGCAACTACAGCCTCATTGAAGATACAGCAGTTTAGCATAAGTATAATTAATACATATTATTTCCTTTTCAATTGAAATATATCCTCCTGGGTTTCTGTAAAGACACGAAAAGATGCTGAGTCGCCCCGATTCCAAACCCCGCAGCAATCTGACGCCATCAAATACTCCTGCTTTAATGTGTCCATGGTGGAGGGGAGAGGAGGGAAGGGGAGAGGAGGGAAGGAGAAAGGACACGATTGAGGAGTGGGAAGAGGCAGCTAGAGAGAGAAGAGGAGCGGAGAGAGAAGACGAGTAGAAACCAGTAGAGGAGGGGGAGTCGGAGAGGAGAGAGACATTTCGGCCCTTTCTGTCCTTCTGGTCTCTCCTGTGAGAGATGTGTCTCTGTGATCAAAAAAGGCACTAGAAGAATCTGGAGCTATATCATTTACCGAGATTGACTATTTCCACATCCAGACCGAATGCTTCCACTCCACCTACTTACACAGAAATCTATTGAACCATCTCACTCAAAGCCTAGCATTCGCACGTTAAGACTTCGTTCCACATGGTGAAGCAGAGTTCTTCCCCAGATTTGCGTTATTTTTTCTCCATCGTCAACAAAACAGCACCCAGACCTAGTGAAACTGATGACACCAGCAGGGCATTTGAAGTTGAGGAATGGGGGAACGGAAGGGGGGGGGGCTCACTTGTATCTGCAGCTGTGAGATGACTGACAGGCATAGACACAGCTGACACTCTTGGGTGTTTACAAGGTCAAGGGGGTCATCGCTGATGAAAGAGAGACAGAGAAGGACAGAGAGAGGGAGAGAGAGAGAGATACAAACAAAGAGACAGAGAAAGACTAAGAGAGAGAGAGAAAGACAGAGAGGGGCATACAGTTAGAGAGAGAAAAAGACAAAGATAGAGAAAGAGGGAATTAGGAGAGAAACAGAGAGAGAGAAACAGAAACAGAGAGAGAGAGAGAGAGAGAGAGAGAGAGAGGGAGAGAGAGAGAGGGAGAGAAACAGAGAGAGAGAGAGAAAGAGAGAGAAATAACCACTGTAGTTCACAGAGCAGACGGAGCAGCAGTGTATGTCTAATGGTGCCATTAGCAGAGAGAGACACACTGGAGAGAGGTTGAGAGAAAAGAGGAGAGACAGACTGGTGGAGAGAGGGGAAGCGAGGCAGAGGTTGTGGGGAAAACAGAGGGCTGAGACACACAAACTGACCTCTTATAATAGGGTCTATGGATTTCGAAAGTTTCAGAAGCACACACAGACAGACACGCAAGACTCCAAGGACTGTCGTTTCAGCACCATGGAGAGCGCCACAGCCGCTGCCACTAAAACCAACAGGAAGCAGGATTTATGAGCTTGACTCTGAAGCAGTAAACAAGTTACACCATAAAGGATAACACTGAGTTAATCCATAAGACATCCCCTCTCCTTCTCAGCTCCCAGGGAAGATCAGTGATGTCAGGCCGGATGCCGAATCTTGTGACTGCGTGGGTTCTACGCGGCCAATTAGAGGGCGGGATGTTTGGTGGTTCTGTAATTAAACCTTATTAGGTTCACAATTAACATGAGCAGGAGGCTCTATGGGGTTTTAGCAGCACGTTGGAGTTGGTCTGCAGCCCGCTAGCGTCCACGCCAACGCATACACCCTATTTAGCCTGATAAGTACAGACTACTCCTCCTTATCATGGTCACAGTTTCTCATCAAATGGTGCATGTGTGTGTTTGGGTTTGTTCTGTGAGACACACCAGCGGAGCGAGAGAGAGAGAGAGCGAGAGAGAGAGAGAGAGAGAGAGAGAGAGAGGAGAGGAGAGAGAGAGAGAGAGAGAGAGAAGGGAGAAGGGTGAGTGAGGGATTGGGAGGGAGTGGTCGAGGTGAGGCGATAGATCGAGCTGCTCCTCTATCTGCTACTATCCTATCTCTCTCTATGTACTGTGAGGTTCTTTTTCTTCGAGAGCTGACGAGCTCCCGCATAGCCTAGCTCTCTCTTATCTCTCTTTCTCCATACGCTATATCACCTCTCTCGTCTCTCTCTCTCTATCTCTGCTCTCTCGTCTATCGCTGATCTACGCTCTCTCTCTCCTCCCTCTCTATCTCTCTCTATCTCTCTCTCTCTCTCTCTCTCTCTCCTCTCGCTAGATGCTATATAGATAGAGAGTTTATTGTGTTGGCTTTGTGTCCTTTAGTTGTTTCTTCCCACCCAACTGGCATGTCACATTCACACCATGACAAGCGGTGATTAAACCAGCATCGAGTTACCACCACCCCATACTATAAACCACACACACACACACACAGATGTGACATTGTGCCTGTCTCTCTCCCTATATCCTCTTCCTTATGAAGAGAAAGACAAACACAGGGCCTCATGTTCCACCAGCGCTTTTGCGGCCACTTCAGGCATATTTGTTTCGCAACGTGCGCGTAAAAGCATGGCGGGATATGTACAAACATGACGCACAGAGGTAAAAGCGCAGCCTGTCGCGGGAAATGAAAATGGCCAATTGCGCTTTTCCATGTGATGCATATGCGTTCACGGGAGGCTCAAGGGGAAGTGGGAGTTTCCCATAAACTGATGGGGGGTGCGTAAAGTGCGCCTAATTATGTATTCTGCGGTATGTACAAAAAACGCCTGTGAAAGCGCGCCTCTATTTTGCAGGTAAAATTCTGCACCTCTTAAAAGCAGGTGTAAACCAGGATGCGTGTTTCCTCTCATGTGTCTCCTGGTGAAATGGCAGCAGTAATCTGAGCAAGACGAAGACATAGGCCAAGGAGACGAGCTGAAAGGATTTTCACAAGGATCACACTTTTTCAGTTGAGTGAACGCAAAATCATTACGCGTTACAGATTGAGCAGCCATTGAATATTACAGTTGTTGTAATTTGTAATTTCGGCCAGATGGCATTTTTTTGTGTTGGTGTGGAATTTAATATTTAATTTCGCTGTTACCCTCATGAAGAAGCACATCAACTTCTTTATCACTACTCTATCACTAATTCGCTGTTTTGACTTTGGTGGCTGATCCATGATGGAAAGAGAGAAGGAGGCCCATTCAATTGCGTGTTTAAAATGCTCGCAATTTACGGTATAGTGGGCAGAGAAAGGCGCTGATTACCCGATGAACTGCAGGTTTGGTAAATACGACGTAAAAGGAAGTATCACAGCAGTGCGCTTTCTGCGGGTTGGCCATGGGGCTGATAACGCTACGTTTGCAAATGTACGTACGTGTAGTGTGTGTGTGTGTGTGTGTGTGTGTGTGTGTGTGTGTGTGTGTGTGTATGGGGAGGGGGGGGGTGTTGGTTGAGAGACAGAATCCTGGTGTGAATAATTGAGCTTTTCTCATGATCCCTACTGCATGTTTAATAGGCTTTGTTCCGAGAAGCCGTCATGAAGCTTCTAGAATAATGGAGAGCACCACCCCTGGAGTGACGCCAGTCAACCGTGTTGTGGCTCACATACAGGTTAGCCTACTGGTGAAGTTACCTGCAGTCTTTGGAGAACAATGGCCCCAAACACCTTTTTACAAATTTCTTCTCCAAACTTTGCTTTTCCTTTGTTTCCTTTGCAGATCTTCAAGCAGATGTTCAAGCAGGGCCGCACCTCACTCCATCGGCTGACGTGAGATTCAACCGCAGGTGTGTTCGTCGAAGGTCTATAAATACTGCATGCATTCGCAGACGCGGACACACATGTTCACACATCCGTGTTCACACGTCAAGCATTGTTATGCACCTGCTACTGAGCCCTCCGTCCGTCGCCCGCAGCTCCTCCATGCAGTCCTTCTGGATTGTTCCTACAGGATGCTGCTGATCAAGTCCGACTATTCATCGTCTACTTATTTGTGAAACGTATTCTGATCCATTGGAACATTGTCTCCAACTAGAAGTTTGGCATTTTCTCTGCATCAACGACCATGTCTTGAGGAGTGGATATCTCACTGAACTGCTCCTCCTGAGTTTTAAGGAGTTTTTGTTCTTCTCTGAGGGTTTAGGCTGGTTATCAGTGCGGATTTAAGGGCCTTGGTGAAGCCATGTGACATTCCTTGCTGAAAGGGCTGTACCCTAAGTTTGATTTAATTGCATGTCCAAAGGGGGATTTATATCCTATATGATCCCTACCATGTTACTTAGGCAGGGAGATGAAAAAACATCCTCCTCCAGTTATGTTAAATATATTAGGGATTGACCTTACATTTGTTAATTGTGCACACTTCTTTATCCCAACGACTATCCCTTCTCTGGAACAATCGGATGGTTCAGAAGATCAGCACTTCAGTAGACTCCCCATGCACAGTCCCACCCGTGTGTTACAATGAACTTTTGGCTCCGATTTGAACAGATCTTGATCCCGCATGTTTAGGGCCCACAGCCTGTTAAACATCATGTTAAGTTGCTGGCTGGGAGAGATCTCATCAGTCCCCCAGCCCGGTGCAGTCAGGGCGACAGTCTGAGCATTTCTAGCAAAGAAAGTGAAACTGCAATTCTCTAAGGAGGGTTTGTCTGGAAACTGGAGAGAAGTGGGCAACTGCTACCGTACAGCAAGCCTGAGGCATTAATGAGCTTCGATGTGTGTGTGCGTGTGTGTGTGTGTGTGTGTGTGTGTGTGTGTGTGCGTGGTGGTGGTTTCCATCACGGGGGAAAAAAAACATGCTAGAAATCCGTCCCAAGCTTGACGTTCTTTCCAACACGTCCAGGACACACTGCAAAGCTGTAAAGACATGAATGGAAGCATGATGATCCACTTTATAGATTCCTTTCCAGTTGTCCTCCATCTCTCCTCAAAAAACACGTTTTTCATTGCCTTCATACATCCTTCTCTCCCCCGCCCCCATTCCTCTATCTTGTCTTCCACAGCCATTCCTGTGCCTTCCACTGGAACCTTCCTCCTGTCTCTCCCTCTGTCTCAATCTCTTACGCTCCTCTCCTCATACCCCTCCTCCTCCTCCTCCTCCTACCCCTCCTCCTCCTACCCCCTCCTCCTCCCCTCCTCCTCCTCCTCCTCTACCCTCCTCCTCCTCCTACCCCTCCTCCTCCTCCTCCACCCCTCCTCCTCCTCCTCCTCCTCCTCCTACCCTCCTCCTCCTACCTCCTCTCCTCACCCCTCCTCCTACCCTCCTCCCTCCTCCTCCTCCTCCTACCCCTCCTCCTACCGCCTCCTCCTCCTACCCCTCCTCCTCCTCCTACCCCTCCTCCCCTCCCCTCCTACCTCCTCCTCCTCCTACCCCTCCTCCTCCTACCCCTCCTCCTCCTCATACCCCTCCTCCTACCCCTCCTCCTCCTCCTCCTACCCCTCCTCCTCCTCCTCCTCCTCCTACCCCTCCTCCTACCCACCCCTCCTCCTCCTCCTACCCCTCCTCCTCCTCCTCCTCCTCCTACCCCTCCTCCTCCTCCTACCCCTCCTCCTCCTCCTACCCTCCTCCTCCTCCTCCTACCCCTCCTCCTCCTCCTACCCCTCCTCCTCCTCCTCCTACCTCCTCCTCCTCCTCCCTCCCTACCCCTCCTCCTCCTCCTACCCCCTCCTCCTCCTCCATCCTCCTCCTCCTCCTACCCCTCCTCCTCCTCCTCCTCCTCCTCCTCCTACCCCTCCTCCTCCCCCCTCCTCCTCCTCCTCATACCCCTTCCTCCTCCTCCTACCCCCTCCTCCTCCTCCTCCCCTACCCCTCCTCCTCCTCCTACCCCTCCACCTCCTCCTCCTCCTACCTCTCCTCCTACCCCCTCCACCTCCTCCTACCCCCGCCCCCGCTGACCCCCCCCTCTTTCTTAACCCCAGCCAACGTGGTGTGACTGTGTGTATGTACAAAGACGAACCTGACTTCTCCTAGTCCTCCCAGAGACTACAGCGGCACAAGCAGCTCCATCACATCTCCACACAAACAGTCTGCTTGGCGTAATTGGAGTACATTACCGCTGGCATGAGGGGGCAAAGGAAAGGCAGAGTGGAGGCACAATTACTAGTATGCAATGTGAGTGAGCGTCCAACGCACACACACACACTTGCAAATACACAAGGGCACACTCAAACCCATTTAAACAAAAACACGCATGCTTGCAAGTACATACAACCACTCAAACACAATCACCCTTTCTGCACTTCCTAAATCCACCTGTGCTTATCTGCGTCCTACAGTCATTTGTGCGTTGATAGACAGATCCGTGGAGGAGACGAGATCTCACGTCTGCTGTTAACCCCTGTCCTCAACGCTGCAGACAGCAGCAGAAAGAGCCGGCAACACAGCAAACCGTGCCCAAGTGACACAATCAAAACACACAATCAAATTAGTCACCAGCAGGCAGCTGTAGCAACTTATCTGGTACGATAGCATCTGCATTAACCTCTGGAATGACGGTATTAGAGCGTGAGAGGGAGGGAGGGGAGTAGGGGAGAGGGAGGGGAGTGGTAGGGGAGTGGGATGGGAGGTAGTGTTAGTGTATGTTTATTCGGGTTGTGGTAGGTGTTTCGTCTTGGTCTTTGCGGTTCGTGGTCTTTTTTGCGTTTTCATTGCTTTTGCTTTTGTCTTTTGTGTGCTGTCTTTGCTTTCTGATAAATATTGAGGGACTCCTGTTTTTCAGGGTTTTCAGGCTGTGATTCAGACGAGACGGCCATATTAATATTCAAGCATGGCTCTTAGGTAAACACAAAATGAGTAAAGCAGTCGAAGCCTGATGGGTATTTGACTGGCAACAGACTGATGATCTGCTGCCACACACACACACACACACCCCACACACACACACACGAAGGCACTTAAACACATGAGTGCACACACACAGGCACACAAACATACACACAGGCACTCAACACACCTATATGCCTCGCCCGCCGCCGCACACACACAGACTAACACACGTGCATACACACACTGACAGACACACAATCACTCATGCACCACAAACCCCAAAGGATTTTAATACATTCACACAATCTGCCAACTTCATTACCCGCACGATATTGTGAAATGAGAATGAGCCAACACACAAGTGGACACACAGGAAATCACACATACACACACCACAGTGCGAGTGTTTCCACCAATCGAGGTCTATTCCACTCTGGTGGCTTCAAGGGGTGGGGTGTGGTGGAGGGTGGCACTGTCAATAAGAAAGGCACAGGTTGATAAAGGATTTGGACAAAGCCCGAATTGAGGAACTACTGAATTGAGGATAGAGAATGGAGGATGGAGAAAAGTGTCTCTTTAGAGAGAGATCATTCAGAGTGGAATAACGTTTGCCACTTATGTAACTAAACAGGAACACATAGGTAAAAGTTAGGAGATATAGAAGCTGAGTCAAAAAATGTAAAGGAAGCTACGTGAGCCAAGGCTTAGGAGTGAGGAATTGGATGCTACTGTAGTTGCTTGAGTTAGAATCATAATAGAAGCTAATAGCTATTGTATGAGAAGCTAAAATATAATGTATGGTAGTAGGTGGTAGCTGGTAGCTAGGAGATGACTGTGACCCGCCTGTACCAAGCAACAGTGATATCATGTAACTGTTTGTTTCTATCTTTTTTTCTTATCCTTTTTTATGGCTTGATGATATGGTTTTGAAAAGAAATGTTCATTCAGTAGAGCATCATGCTTTTCAAAACATCTGCCGTCACTGTCCCAAGCTGACAAGATGGACTCTATGTAAGTATGTTACTACAGATATTACTCAGCATGGAGCTAGTAGAAGGAAACAAAAGATGTACTTGTGTTAATGAGAACCCGGCAAGAGCGGAGCGGGGGATGGGGGGGGGGGGGCAGATCTGTTGAAAACTTTTCACCATACTCTTGAAAACTTTAAAACAGCTGAACTGTTGTTACATTACATATTCCACAACAAACAGTAAAGATTCTTCACAAAGGAGTCCCATGTTGTTGAATGTGGATTATGACTGAATCACAAGATGGGGGACTTGCCAGGGTGTGTGTGTGTGTGTGTGTGTGTTTTTGCGCGCCCCCTCCCCCTCTTTCTTCCCATTGCTTTCTTCTGGGCTTCAATTGCTTCATCCTATCATCATTCCTTCCTCAAAATCACATTTCCAATCAACACACCCATACTTTCGGTATCTAGGGATGACTTTCGCACTTTCTACGAAAGAACCACGACATGCGCGGCCTTTATATTCATAATCCTCCACCTCATACCAGTTTATATACAACTTAAAGAATCACATGACATATTACCATATCATTCATGTATTAAGAAACGAACTTTGCAAAATAATATATATTAATACTTAGATTACTATTAATATTATCTTATCTATCTACTACTTACTCTTTACTTTTGCAGCTTCCATTTCGAATCACCAATTCTCTCCCCCCGCTTCTTCCTTTCCTTCCCTCTCCTTTGCCATCAATCATGATCTTCTTTTTTCTCTGCATTATTCATTATCGATCATATATATATATTATAGGGCCACATCACACTAAATTGGCGCTGATCCCCCCCTCTGGCATAGTGGAAATTGCGGCGACCTCGTACATGTCTTCATTACGTCCAATGCCTCAAATTGCAGCTTCTGCACTCCAGCCGTGTGCTGGCTGCTGTTGTAGCTGCTTTCTGCTTGCTCGATCTGCTTTAGTGGAGTGTCGGGGCCTGGACTTGCTTTCTGAGGATGCTGGGGATGTGTGCTTTGTGTGTAGATTGTGTGTCGATTTTTTTGTGTGGATGGCTGCTAGTGTGTGACTGTGGTGGTGATGGGTGGT